>CP092872.1:32392429-32739041 GCA_030710605.1 Cordylochernes scorpioides | reverse complement strand
CTCTTTTTTATTAACGCGATAAAAGAAGCTTTCGGGCAAGCCCTTCTTCAGCTAATTATAGTGTACAAACAAGGAGAGATTATATATCGTTTTTAATATAAACAAAATAAAAGAAAAGAAAATTACCACGCCCCTATCGCCCTCGTTTCAATAGCACCGCGTGGCCACGTCATGTCTGATCCCAACTTCAAATACAACACAGTACAAAGATAGCTCAAAATAAATCCACGCAATTGAACAAATACAAAGAATCAACCATATACAGTTCAAAGGATCCAGTGGAGACCCCTGAAGACCTTTAGGATAGAAGGGGAACGTACTGTGATGGCAACTGTATACTTTTGTTTAATGGTTTAGGGTGCTTCATGATTTCTATTGCTTCAAGAATGAGTCTTTGGGTTTTAGTTTTGGCATTTGTATGGAGGATTCTGGTATTATTGAAGTCTGGAGTGTGTCCGGTTTCCCTGACGTGGTCAACTATTAAGGAGTTTGGATTTAGTTTAGAGATGTTTCTTTGGTGTTCTTTGATTCTGATTGAAAGGTCTCTTGATGTCTCGCCGATGTAGACACTATTGCAGTTGAGGCAGGGAATTTGGTAAACTAAATCTTTTTTCTGTTTCTGATCGGTGCTTTTGGTGATTGGGTTTCTTAGAATCGAGGCCATGGAAGGTGAACCTCTGAAGATGGTTTTTATGCCAAAACTTTTGAGTTTGCGGGCTATTGAAACTGTAGATTCTGTATATGGTAAGTAACAGGTGGAGATGTACTGATTGGAGTTATTTCTGGGAGTCCCTGGTTTATATCTATTTCTTTTAATGAAAGGAAGCGGGTATCCAGATTTAAGAAGCTGGTTTTCGATAGATTTAAGTTCTTTATTGTATTCTATTTTTGATGAGCAGTGGGTGAAAGCTCTTTTCGTCAAGGTACGTACAACTGTTATTTTGTGGGAGATGGGAGAATTGGAGGCAAAGTGTAGGTACTGCGTTGGGGAGGTAGGTTTTATATAAACTTTTGTTGTAAAACCGGTTCTATTTCTGGTAAATAAAATGTCAAGGAATGGCAGGCTTCTTTTATTTTCTTTTTCTATTGTAAATTGAATAGATGAGTTGAAGCTATTGAGGGTTTCTAGGATGTGATTTTCACTGTTTTCTGTGATTATGCAAAAAATATCATCAACGTACCTTGACCAGATTAATATTTCGTTGGGTTTTACTTCAGTTATCCATGAGTCAATGGTGGAGAGAACTATTTCGGCTAGAATTGTAGACAGTGGGCTTCCCATCGGTGTGCCTTTTATTTGGTCATAGTATTATCCTGTGAATTTAACTGTTGTGCTCTTTAAACAGATTTCGGCGAGTTTCAGGATTGCAAGGTGGTCCGGGTATGCTTCTTTATGTTTAATTAGGATGGTTTGTAGGGAGTCCATTATTAAGTCGTGGGAAAGGCTTGTGTATAGGTCTTTGACATCATATGAAACGATTCGGTGATTGGCTTTCAATTTGAAATTCTTCATTTTTTGTAGAATTTCTTCAGGATTTTTAACAATGTGAGGTAAATTTTTGGTTATTTCAGAAAGTCTATTGGCTAGATGTTTGGAGAGAGAATATGCTGGTGATTGGTTATAGGCGACTATTGGTCTGAGGGGGGTGTTTTTCTTATGGATTTTAGGAAGGCCGTAAATACAGTAATCCCTCGTTAAGACGAACTCAACGGGAGAACGAAATACCCTTTTCGTCTTAAAAGAATATATACCGAATTCGTATTAGACGAATTGAATTCGTGGTATCCGGGGTTGTACCTATGTACTACTGATGAATCAGAAAACTACATTTCTGAGGAATAACGAATAAATTTATTTGAAAACAATATTAATGAAAATATTTTATAATTTTAAGGAACAACAATTATGTATATGTATGTACATAAAGTATTTTATTTTAAAAGACAATATGGATAATATAATCACAATGTAAGGCAATAACATGAGAATATAAGTTTATTTTAAAACACAAATAAAAAAAGAACAACAAAAGAAACAACTTACATAATATACTTGGTGCATACAATGTTTATGTGTATGCAGCATATGCAGTATGCATAGAATATCCTATATCTGGGTTTTATCTGCAGGCTTCAGAAAGTCTGTTATAGTTTTTTGGTGGTATTTGATTGGGCACTGTTTCAGACACTCCCTTCTTATTTTATCCAGGTCATCTTCAAAATGAACATCAATATCCGCAGAGGTTTTGGACAGCTTCTGGAGGGTTTCGAGGGCCGCGATTACTTCCCCTCTAGTAGGCATCATTATCTCTTCTTTCACCTCATCGTCTTTTGTTTCTTCTTCTTCTTTCTTCTTTTCTTCTAATTCGGGTGAACCGCAAATTTCCAAACCTTCATCCAGGCAAAACAACATACTCCAGGAAAGTCAAAGTCTCAGCTGGGTTTGTAGCTGAAAGGAGTTTGGTCCATTCTTCAGGCTCATCAAGCATTGTTTCTGGAAGTGAAAACGAATCAGCTGTTTTTTCCACACCCAATGAGACACTTATTTCTTTAGCCTTTTCTTTGACAAGTGCGCCGGATACAGGAATATTATTTTGTCTACTTTTTTCAAACCATTTTAAAAGCTCATCTTCCACGTCTTGATGGGATGCTTTTCGAAGTCGTTTTGAAGAGCTCAAAGACCCTGAGGCAACAGCCGCATCTATTTTTTCTTTGTTTTTTAGAATGGTTGATAATGTGGATTTCGCAATTTGAAAATTTTCGGCAATTTGCGACTTAGATAACACTCCACGTGCAACTTCGTCCAAAATTTTCCTTTTTAAGGCAAGATCAATGGCGCTTTTTTTTCGTGGTTTAGATGACATGTTTATGTAGGTTTTTTTTATGGAAGCTCAAACAATTCACACTTCGATTATTTAGAATTTAATAATTTTTATTTCAAGCGCATTATTTTATAATACAATCAATTAGTCGGTTATAAAAAAGATATAACAAATAGAAATAAGTCCTTTTTCTTCTGAGAGCTCGATTTACACAGATAATTATTCACAGAATATATTTTTATTATTAATATTATATTTAATATTTTTAAATATATGTTTTGTATAAAAATGAGAATAATATAATATTCTGTGAAATTCCGTGAAAGCGTGCGCTCCTTGGCTGCTGGCTGGCAGGGGTCACCATGGCCCCTACATTTATCAGTCGAGAAAAAACAGCAATACTGGCACAATAGAGTCGAAATTTTCCACTGATTGAGTACATGGAACGACCCCAAGGGGATGGTTTCGTAGGAAATGAGTCATCATAACAAACAAAGGACAATGTTTACACAAAAGACAAAGAGAGCCAATACTTGATATCAACGGCGTTTTTGTTGTTTTAATAGTTTATTGTTTTACTTATAACTCGCCTTTAAAAACATATTAGAATTCGTTTTAACCGATTGATTAGTTCTGCTGGGGGCTAAATTTAATTCGTATTTCGTCATAACCGAATATTTCGTCTTAACCGGCAAAATCTCTTTGGAAAGCATTGAAATTTAACGGGGGAAAATAAACGGTTCGCGCAAACCGAGAGTTCGTATAATCCGAGTTCGTGATAACGAGGGATTACTGTATATGGGTGCGTTCCAGGATTTTCCAGAATTTGTTTCTTCAAGGACTGATCGATAATTTGGTTTTTAAGGAGTTGAAGTATAGATTTTTTAAAAGCTGTTATTGATTTTGATGCTTCCTGTGGCTCTATTTTAATGAAGAATTCGGTATTGTTCAGGTGCGTTTAAATTCTATTTATGTAATCTTCAGTATTTAAGATTACAACAGATCCGCCTTTGTCTGCTCGGGAGATTGTGATGTTTTTGTTTTTGGATAGGTTATTTAGGATAAAGATTTCTTTATTGATGCGACGATGGGATTCTTTATTGTGCTGGGATGTGCGATTACTGGGTGTGGGGGCTAGTGTGGAAGCCACAAAGTTTCTGATCATGTGCATATTATTATTCGATATGTTATGTATGCCAGATTCTATGGAGCTAATGATTTGGGGTAAAAAACACATTTTTGATCGGACGGTATGATAGACCTTTGTTTAACAAGGAAATCTCTGATTTACCTTGACGAAAAGATCTTTCACCCACTGCTCATCAAAAATGGAATACAATAAAGAACTTAAATCTATCGAAAACCAGCTTCTTAAATCTGGATACCCGCTTCCTTTCATTAAAAGAAATAGATATAAACCAGGGACTCCCAGAAATAACTCCAATCAGTACATCTCCACCTGTTACTTACCATATACAGAATCTACAGTTACAATAGCCCGCAAACTCAAAAGTTTTGGCATAAAAACCATCTTCAGAGGTTCACCTTCCATGGCCTCGATTCTAAGAAACCCAATCACCAAAAGCACCGATCAGAAACAGAAAAAAGATTTAGTTTACCAAATTCCCTGCCTCAACTGCAATAGTGTCTACATCGGCGAGACATCAAGAGACCTTTCAATCAGAATCAAAGAACACCAAAGAAACATCTCTAAACTAAATCCAAACTCCTCAATAGTTGACCACGTCAGGGAAACCGGACACACTCCAGACTTCAATAATACCAGAATCCTCCATACAAATGCCAAAACTAAAACCCAAAGACTCATTCTTGGAGCGAAAGAAACCATGAAGCACCCTAAACCATTGAACAAAAGTATACAGTTGCCATCACAGTACGTTCCCCTTCTATCCTAAAGGTCTTCAGGGGTCTCCACTGGATCCTTTGAACTGTATATGGTTTATTCTTTGTATTTGTTCAATTGCGTGGATTTATTTTGAGCTATCTTTGTACTGTGTTGTATTTGAAGTTGGGATCAGACATGACGTGGCCACGCGGTGCTATTGAAACGAGGGCGATAGGGGCGTGGTAATTTTCTTTTCTTTTATTTTGTTTATATTAAAAACGATATATAATCTCTCCTTGTTTGTACACTATAATTAGCTGAAGAAGGGCTTGCCCGAAAGCTTCTTTTATCGCGTTAATAAAAAAGAGTTGCGGCGATATATGATTCCTTCTTTCTAATTTGTTCGAAATCCGCAAACCGTTTACCATGAACCTTCACATATAATAATACAATTTTCGAATATTTCAGGTTTCAATAACTACAAATACAGGGTGGCCTATTAGTCCCGAACCCTTTTATTTTTATATTAAAAATTAAAAGGCAAACTAGAATAAAAGCTATAACTAGTTAATTTTAGGTAATAAAGTTTTAAAAATATATTTGAATTTAATATTTATTCAAAAAGTTCTCCATTTGCTTCCAAACACAATCTAAGTCTTTTAGGGACACTTTGACAAACACGAGCACATAAAACCGCATCAAGAAGATTAAATTATTTTTCTAGTGTAATTTTAATTTGTTCTAAACTCTTGGGTTTTCGATGATAAACTTTATTTTTTCAAAACCCCACAAAAAAAAAATCTGCCAGAGTAAGATCAGGTGTGACCGCACAGGCCAATCAATGGGTTCACGGCACCCCATCTATTTGTGAGGGAACCTTTCATTGAGAAATGTTCTAGCAGTGTTTAAGTAATGGGCGGATGCACCATCCTGCATGAAAAAAGTTTTTTCCAACCAATTTTGGCTGCATAAATTCCTCCAACATTCTCAAATGATTTTCATCATTTATTTTTTTATCGAAAATGTAAGGTCCGAAAGAGAATTAAGCTGAACGCAGATATCAAATAAGTTTTCCATTTATATTTATATTCACACACATTCTTTCCTCACATATAAGATATGATTATGTTCTATTCAATATGAAAACAAATCAAATTATTAATAAAAGAACTTTGAAGTTCCGTAACTAAAGTAAAAAATAATTTTTTTAAATTTGATTTTCTCCATTTTACTCTTAGAGTTGTCCTCTATTCATAGACATATATCAAAATCATTTGAAGGACCTTAGCTAAGCACAATGAGAACAAAACACTATGTAATTATATATATGACATTTTAAAATTAATAATCAATATTTCTCCTTGAAATAAATTTGGATTTTTCTTTGAAAAGAAACACATGTGGTTTAATTTTAAATGTCGTTTTACAATCACAAGCCGCATTATATTATACTAATTATATATATATTAAAACTAAAAAGAAAACGTATATCCTGATCACGTTCACATGAAATTTTAGATGGTAAAGCGCCATCTTGGGGAACAGAAACCAACTAAACGTTGATTTAGCCTGTTCCCTGATATTTGGCCAACCCATTTTCTTGATGAATCAAGAAAAGTCAACCACGAACGCGTTTCAGCCTGTTGGCCCTCGTCAGCGTGATGTAGGCTGTATCTCTACGACTAAACATATTTGGTTCCAGAGGCTTCTTGAGTAATCAAGAAATTGGTATTTAAGGCCAAACTTGCGTAGATACGCTAAACATGTGAAAAAATAAAAATATCAGGAAACAGACTAAATCAACGTTTAGTTGATTTCTGCTCCAATAGATGGCGCTCTGCCAACTTAAAGGTCCATGTGAACGTGGTCAGAATATGTCTTTTTGATTTTAATACCAACACCTGGTCTTTTTTATTATTTTATTTTTTAATTATTTTTTTTTCATACATACATACATATACAGGGTGGCCCATAAGTCGCGAAAACCTTTTTTATTAAAAATTAAAAGGCAAACTACAGAATAAAAACTAAAATTATTTTATTCTTGTTTTCCTTTTAATTTTAATACAAAAATAAAAGGGTTCGGGACTTATCGGCCCCTCTGTATATATATAAGGAGGCGCATTTAGAGTTAGATAGAAAATATTTATTCAGAAAAAAAAGCTTTAAAATCAAGGAGTAAACAAAGTACAGTGAAAAATGCGATAGAATCATTCTAAGAAATATTAATTTAAGAATTGAATATATAGTAGATATATCTATATATATAAAAATGAATGTTTGTTGGTCCGTCCGTAAGTGATAATCTTCTACATCGCTCAACCGATCGTGATGAAACTTTGGGAAGTTGTTTAGTATACTACCGGGATGGTTTCTAGCTAATTACTCTTTAGAAATAACCTTTCGTTGCATTTTTATTTACAATAAAACGTAAATTCACTCGCAATCAGCGCCCCCTCGCGGCAGGCGTATGGCCTGAAATAGCCTCGCATGAGCGTATTTGTAACGTCAAGCTTAGCCTATAGGTTAGGTACACAGCTTCGTACCCCCACAACCTAGGTTCGAGGCTCAGCGTAGGTGTTTTTTTTTTTTCATTTCTTTTATATTATTGTAGCAAATTATTAAAAATATTATTTTATTTAAAATGTAGGCTTTTTAAAATAAAAATTAACATAAACAATTTTTAAATAATATTTATAACAAACCTAGGTTCGAGGCTCAGCGTGGGTGTCTTTTTTTATTTTCATTTCTTTTATATTATTGTAGCAAAGTCTTTTTTACAGCATTATTATATTTTAATTGGTTTATTTTAAATATGTTTGTTATGAAGGCTCTATGTAATACTATTTAGAGCACATTTTACATTTTAAACACCTAAGCACCCCTCTTTTTAATATTGTAGCAAAGTATTAAAAGTATTATTTTATTTTAGATGTTTGCCATGAAACTTTGGGAAGTTGTTTAGTATACTACCGGGACGATTTCTGGCGAATTATTTTAAAATAATATTTATAACAATAATTATAGCAAATTTTAAGACATATTTTTAAATTCTGTGTTTGTGCATATATAAATATTTTACAAAAATTGTGAGAACGTTCTATTAGAATATCTCAAAAACAAAAAACAATACATATAAACAAGTTCACTGACATTTATTAATGCAGTGATTATAAAGAGCTATATTATCTATATATATAAAAATCACTTTCAAATTTTAACGTAACGTTCCATTCTCAATCCCGTAGGGCTTTAGATCGGCTAAAACATTTTTATCTTTATAAGTGAATATTAACTTTACTGTACTGAATAGTTTAGTATAATATTAATTTAACATATTACAACTTAGCCACAGCAACGCGTGGCCGGGTTCGCTAGTAAATATATAGAAAAATAGTCTACTCTTTTTGAAAAAAGGCATATTCGCGTAAAAGGCTGTGATAATATTATAAATTCAAAATTATTTTGTTTCTAATATTTTTTCGTTTAAAAATATCTTAGAACTTTTTGCTAACGCATATGTGTTGCATTCTAATGTTATTATTTTATTACTCAAGTTTAGTCCATATATCTATAAACAATTAACACTTGAAAATAATCAATTAGGTTCAATTTAAATGTATTATAAGTTATAAAAAGATCGATAAATTAATTTCAATCCGTTATATATATATTTTTTATTTTTACTTTGAAATTAAATATATCAATTCGTGACAGAATATTTTTCAAATTAAAAAATATTTTTTTAAATATATTTCATATAACTCTTTATATAGAATAAAATTGAACCTTTCTCTTGTTTACAAGCTGTATTAATATAGCTAGATTGACGAAAATAGCCAATATGCAGCATGCAAATGAATCGCAAGACCGTTGCAGTCTAAATATATATGAAATATTTAAAATTTATTTCCGAATATTAAACAAATCTAGAACGTCTTGTGTTATATTTATTTTTAAATATGGTAGGGACGATATTTAGACCAGAATACAATATCATATTGAGGAATGTTCTGTAATGGAGTAGTAAACAAAAATACATTATTTTAATGCCTTTTGAAAGGATAGGTGCCCCATTTGTCATATATTATTTTCATATGCCTAATATAGACCTGATTTTGAACATTAAAAAGTAATTTTTATCATGTTATAATAAAAGATTATACGATGATGATGAAATACATGTATCCGAAAATGAGAACCTATCCCTTCAAAAATGTATGTTTTATGTGTACAGAGCGTTCAGGTGGTGAGAAAAAAGTTCCTAACTCGAGCTTTGAAAAATTCTACTATAATTTATAGTTTCGGGCTAGTCATCATTAGTTGGTGTGGTAACCCATCCTTTTATCGCCATTTAAGCGTTCGGAACTGTGTTAATTTTATTATAACAGAGGAGATATATTTATAAAGTATAAACATTGATAAACATGAAAATAAAATTTTAAAGAGGTTTTACTTCAGTTTTGAGCTAAATATCATATTGGGGGAAAAATAAACGCACTTGATGTATTACTTAAGAAGAAATTAAACATCAAAGCAGTGACAGGGTCTATTCAAAGTGTTCCGAAGGACGGTAAACTTCCACGCCGGTCAACCACCTTTCCCCTGACGTAAATAAACAAAGATAAAAGTCGAGACGCTAATTAAAGGATCATTTTGGTTCACGATCTGCAAATTATTTGCCAGCCGGAGGGCATGTCGACATCAGCGCGACATTTCGGCAGGGGGGTCAAGGCGGACTTTATCTTGGCTCTGCTATTGATAATGGAACATACTTGACTTTCGCAGTACCTGATGTAAATAATACTAAAATATTATTTAGACAGGATTGCGGATTTCGACAAATTATAAAAAAATCATATAACACCGCCTAACACCTTTTATTTACCTGATTAAAGGAAGATTTCGGGCAAGACCTTCTTCAGCCAACTAAAACGCACAAGCAAGGCAATGAAGAGAGATATATAGATTATAAAGTATTTTTAAAGAGGAATCTATGTAAATATAGTACAGAAATATTTTTACAATTTATATATTTGAATAAATTTGAAGAATTAACTATGAACAGATTAATGATTTTAGTGAATGGAAAAAAAGGAATGAATATTGTTTTATATTCTTTTTAAAGTTTTCAAGATAGAAGGGGAACTTATTGTGTGGTAACTGTATATTTTTGTTTATTGCTTTAGAATACTCATGGTTTTTATTGCTTCCAGAATAAGTCTTTAAGTTTTAGTTGTATGGTATTTTTATGGAGGAATCTGGTATTATTAAAGTCTGGAGTAAGTCCCGTTTCTCTGATGTGGTGAACTATTAAAGATTTTTGGTTCTGTTTAGAAATGTTCCTTTGGTGTTCCTTGATTCTGATTGAGAGCTCTCTTGAGGTTTCGACGAAGAGCATAACAGTTCGATTTTTACAGGAGAATACTATAAACAGATAAACGGCACACCGATGGGAAGCCCACTATCTACAACTCTTGCAGAAATAGTATTATCTACCATATTGATTCATACATAAATCGAAACAAAACTCAACGAAAAATTAATCTGCTCAAGGTAAGTCGATTGTATATTTTGTATAATCACAGAAAATAGTACAAATCTCATCCTAGAAACCCTCAATAACTTTAACTCATCTATTCAATCTACAATGTAGAAAGAAATTAAAAGAAGCCTACCATTCCTTGATATCTTATTTACCAGAAATAGAATCGGTTTTACAACAAATTTTATATAAAATCTTCCACCCCAACGCAGTATCTACATTTTCCCTTCAATTCTCCTAACTCCTACAAAATAACAGTCGTACATACCTTGAGGAAAAGAGCTTTTACCCACTGTTCATAAATAATAGAATACAATAGAGAACTTGATTCAATCAAAGACCAACTTCAATCTGGATTTTCACTTCCTTCATTAAAATAAATAGCTATAGGCCTAGAATTCCCAGAAATAACTCCAATCATTACATATCCACCTTGCGACGTACCATATACTGATTCCACAATTACAATATCCCGCAAATTTAAAATAATTGGTATAAAAACAATCTTTATAAATTCACACTCCATAGCCTCCATTTTAAGAAGTCCAATCAACAAAAGCATCGATCAGAAACAGGGAAAAGATTTAGTTTACCAAATTCCTTGCCTTAAATGCAACCATGTCTACATCGGCGAAACCTCAAGAGACCTCTCAATCAGAATCAAGGAACATCAAAGGAACAATTCTAAACAGAACCCAAAGTCTTTAATAGTTTATCACATCAGAGAAACAGGACATACTCCAGACTTCAATAATGCCAGAATCCTCCATTAAAATGCTACAACTAGAAACCACGAAGTACCCTAAAGCAATAAACAAAAGTATACAGTTACCATCACAATATATATAGGTTCTTCTTATATCTTAAAAACTTTAAAAGGCAATAGTCATTCCATTTTTCATTCACTAAATTTATTAATCTGTTCATTGTAAATTCTCCAAATTTATTCAATTCTTAATTTTTTTCATGTACTATATTAAAATACTTGTAGATTCCTCTTTTAAAATACTACACAATATTTCTCTCTCTCCATTGATTTGTTTGTGCGTTTTAGTTGGCTAAAGAAGGGTTTGCCCAAAAGCTTCCTTTAAGCAGGTGATTAAAACATTTCGGCGTTATATGATTTTTTTTTCGTAATACTCAATAATGCACTCGAAAATTGCTGCTATATAAATAACTGAAACGTTTTAAATCATTTAAATATGAACACGTCAAGTATTAACTTTTCAACCTAAAATGAAAATATTTATAACTTTATGTGTGTGTTTAGAAAAACCAAGCTCTCAATAAAAAGTTAAAACAAGGTTGCCGTTTTTTATAAACAATATTTTTCTATCTCAAATCATTCTTCCCTCAACTCGAAAATATCAATCTTCGAATATGCAAATAAATAAACTTTTTAGCGCGCTTCATATATTAATACTAATTTTTAAAATTTCATCAATAAAGTCTGAAATCTAAATACACTGGTGTCCAAAAAATAAGAAACTTAACCAATATTGAAATTTCTCAAAAGGTTATTTATTAACAAATATAAAATTTAGTATACAAATAGTTTAAACTATGGAGAATTTGACTAGCTATATGAAAATAATAAAAAAATATTTGAAATTATGAAATATGCAAATTATTACCAACATACCCAAAGCTAAGGTTCCAGATCTTAAAGAAATAAGATATCAATAGGGAGTATGATCACCTCTAATAGCTATCAAGGTCTCACGGCGAGCCCTCATACTGTTTACCAGGCTTTGGAGGAGGTCCAGGGGTAGTAAACCCCACTCTCCCAATAGAGCAGTTCTTAGCTCAACGAGGGTTCTGGGAGAGGGGTGACGAGCTCCAATACGCCTCCCTAGAGCATCCCACCATGCTCTATTGGATTCAGGTCCGGAGATCTGGCTGGCCAATTCATCCTTCGAATATTCTCACTCTGGAGATATTCATTGACTAGCCTAGCCCTATGAGGACGAGCATTATCGTCCATAAAAATTAAATTGTGACCAATTTGATCTCTATAAGGTCTTAGATAGGGCTCAAGGATCTCGTCCCTGTACCTTTGGGCAGTTAGGGTGCCCCCAGAAAAAATCTGGAGGGGTGTGCGTCTGCTAGAACTGATGCCAGCCCAGACTAAGAGACTGCCCCCTCTAAAACTGTTTATTTCCCTGATGTTACTGGGATGATAGCGGGTTCCAGGCTCCCTCCAGATGAAAACTCGTCGAAAATCTGTGTTTAAACTAAATCTTGACTCGTCACTGAAGAGAACATTGGCCCACTGATCATGAGTCCAGGCGTGATGTTCCAAGCACCAATTCAAGCGGGCTCTCCTGTGAGAAGAGGTTAAAGGGATACAGACCATTGGTCGTCTTGCATAAAGAGCACCTTCGTGAAGCCTTCGGTAAACAGTTTGTCTTGAAATTCTCGTTCCAGTAGCACTTGAGAGTTCATTAGAGAGTTGAATAGCTGTCATCTCCCTATGGCGCTTGGCAGTTACGACCAGATAACGGTCTTCAGAGGTAGCTGTTTTTCTTTTTCTACCAGAACCTTATTTTCTTTTGATGGTTCCTGTCTCAATGAACTGTTTCCATATTTTGCTGACCACAGATTTATTCACATTTAGCCATTTTGCTACTTCAACTTGTGATTGCCCTGCCTCCATTCTTCCAACAGCTCTCCATTTTGATTCATCTGCTAAAATTTTTTGTAAACTCATAATTAACTAAGGATTAAATAAAATTATAATTGGACAATTCTTAGATGGGGTAAACGACACACGCCAAATAGCACACTTATAAAGACAAGCAAAAATTTGAATATTTTCAATTTTCCCGAATCGAGTGGTTGCGATAAATAATTTCTACGACTTAAAATACCTTATTAAATTACTTTTTAGCTTTTAGCGTTGTAAATTTTAAAACATATCATTAAAAATCAAAAGTTTCTTATTTTTTGGACACCAGTGTATATACAGATCTACAAGTCTCTTGTAGATCTGTATATATCTAAGTCGATTTCAAGAAAAATTTGGATATATAGAAAGAACCTCTTTAAATATGTTTGAATTTACAAAGGTAACGAAAATATTGAAAGCATTGTGGAAAAATAAAATTTTATATGATTTTGAAATGATATAAAAATAATCCATAAAAATGTGATATTTTCGGGAAATTTACGTTGTATTTATCTGGCTAAAAAAAAACATGGCTCTAAAAGGGTAATTAACATAACTATAAAAATAAAATATTCAAATAAATTTCACACATGTTTTGTGCTTTTTAAACTAGAATATCTGCATAATAAAATGTTCACGGTATAAAAAAAATACCGCCTTTGAAAGAATCTATACTAGCATTTTTTTTTTTAAATAGAGAAAAGTAAACCTGAAGTTCATTTGTTTTCAATATAATATTCCTATATATATATATATATATATATATATGAGACATTGTTATATATATATATATTAGACAATATAGTGGTAATAATGTGGTGAGGAGAGAAATAATCACACGACGAGTTGGAAGAGGAATCTGAAAGCCATCCGAGAGAGAGAGGTAGCGAGAGGCTGTCCGCTGAACAATGTCTTCTGTGGTCACCCCCCGACTACCAAAATAGTCCCCAGGTGTTGACGGGCGGCCCCCTTTTGCCGCCCCTTTGGAATGTCGTGATCTCTAAAGTGACGCCCTTTAGCTACCCATCTCTCTCTGGCTGATTCTAGGTTTGTTTTATTAATACTGGAAGAGCATATATTATGACATATGGCCCCCGTTGAAGAAGGCTGAACATGGTTTGAGTATACTTAAAGCTGGAGAAGACAGGAATAGAGAAATAATTTTACAGTTGAAATTAGTTAAGGTAATGGTGACATAGTTTTATGTAAATAAAATATTGTATAGTACACAAGGAAATATTATTTACAAGCAGTTTTACAACACCGGAGAGTTTGACATTTAAGGAAATCTTTGAAAATATCAAGGTTATAAAAGGCTATATACAACAAAATCTAATGTACTATATGGGAAATGACATTGAGGAGTGTGAACAAGGAGAAGGGGAGTCACAAACTCATGATGAAATTCTGAAGATCATTAAGACTGGGGAACTCTACACTTTAAGATATTTTTCAGGCGGACATGGCAAGGAGAAACTTGGCATGGGCTTTCTATGTTATAGGTGTAGAGTATGATAAATGAGGTTGAGGTTGGCAATTGTGTGAGCTCAGGACTGAGGTAAATATAAAACTACATACAATGTTAGAACCTTGGCGAACAGGGCGAGGGGAAACTTGCCCTGGGCCATTCTACCTTATCTATGCAGTTACTTGTGTAGCGAGTCCGAGGGGAAAGTCCCGTGTGTAGGTGAGGAAGTCGAATGGACTTATATTTAATTTTCGAAGATAAAATAGTTCTAGATGCAAAGGTAGAATATAGGCGGACAGAGTGAGGGTAAACTTACCCTGGGCCTTTCTACCTTAATTATTTAGATACTACTGGGTTCGTAAAGTCTCGTTGTCAGGTTAGTAATTGGTAAAGATTTCAGGGGATAAGCGGTTCAAATATCTTTGATCATCTTGATTGTAAGTGTAGTCATGTTGCTTTCGTGAGTTAATAGCCGTTTTAGTATGTATTAGAGTGTGATTGAAGTGTTTATATGAGAAATTGAAGGTATTTTTAGGTTGGTCTCGATCATTTACGGGCGGTGAAATAAATTGTTCGTTTTCCGTATAGTGTTTTAATTTGTTGACATGGATTGTATCTGTCTCACGACTTAGAGGTCGGTTGGAGCGGTTGATACGTACGATTTGAGGGGAAATTATCTCCAGTATTTCATAAGGTCCTGAGAAGAAAGGTGCCAGTTTACCGGTATCTGGATGGTGGTATGTTTTTGCCAAAACGAGATCGCCTACTTCAAAATCGGAAGCTCTATGTGTTTGGTCGAATCTCGCTTTGTCGCGTAAGTGTCGTTCGTGTTGTCCTTTGATAGGCCAATTCTCTGGCGTCGTCGATTTTTGGGTAGTTTTGTACATGCTCTTATAGTTGTAGCGGGAAACTACCTAACAAAAGGTATGACGGTGGAAACCCGGTCACAGAAGGTGGGGTATGGATATAAGCCTGAAGGACCTGAGGTAGTAATTTGGTCCAGGCCGTCTTAGGTTGTTGGAGGCGCAGCAGTTTAAGTTTGCCAGTAATCGTGGCGTTTAGTCGTTCACTTAATCCGTTGGCCTGAGGGTTGTTGCTTGTCGTGAGAAGTTGGCCAATGTTATGTCTAATCAAAAATCTACGAAATTTCGGAGAGGTGAAGGCAGGAGCTCTATCCGTCAAAGGTCGTTTAGGAGAACCAAACTGCATCACCTTTTTAATCACTTGGGTATAGGTGAGAATGCTGGTGGACCGCGATGGAAATGCCCACGCGTACCGTGTGGCATGGTCCACTACGACATGTAAGAAGGTCTGAGAATTTCCATATTTCGCGAATCCAGAAATAGTATCTAGTGACACTAGTTCGTACGGCAGGACCGCTGGGGGGAGTTGTCCCAATTCTCCGTAGATAGGTCCTTTTGGTGGTTTGACTAATTGGCATACTGAACAGGTTCTTACATGTGTCCTGATGTCATTTGTCATGCCGTCCCAATAGTATTGGGCTGCGATCAGTCTGGTCATCTGCGAAATGCCGGGGTGATTGAAATCGCGATGGGCTCGTTGTAGTAGGGTGCCACGGAGTGATGGTGGAACAATTATTTTAGTGACACCCGGTCGCGTGATGGTCATAAGGTCCTTGTCATTGAGGATATACCTTGTGTCCCTCCGTAATTCGCCCTGATGATCTTTTATTTGACCTGTGGATAGGAATCCGCAGAAAGGGTTACGGGAGAGTAGGTCCGCCTCGTACTGACGCGAGTCCTTGAGGTATTTGACCTCATAGTCGTAAGCTGAGAGTCGAAGGCTCCAACGAAAGAGGCGTCCTGTGGGGTCTTTTATGGTCTTTAGCCATTGTAAGGCGTGATGATCCTAGTAGATGACAAACTTTGTACCTAGGAGGTACACTCGGAATTTGTCAACGCACTCTACAATGGCTAAGCACTCCAGTTCAGATATAGTGTAATTACGCTCATAGGAACGCAACGCGCGACTGTAATATTGTACAGGGTAGATGTTACCGTCAGGATGTACTTGTTTGAGTACACCTGCGATGCCCTGCGTGGAAGCGTCGCAATAGACCTGGCATGGGAGTCCTTCTTGAAATAGATGTAACACAGGTTGTGTTGCGAGGTGTTGCTTCAATTTATCAAAGGCTTGTTGACAATTCGGGCTCCAAAGCCATTTGGCGTTCTTTTTTAGTAATTGATTTAAGGGGTGGCGAAATCTAGCATATTCTGGGATGAATTTATGATATACGTTGACGGCTCCTAAAAATGATTGTAGGGTTTTAATGTTGATAGGGGTTCTAATAGCGTTGATGATTTCGGTATTTTTAATATTAGGTGTGTAAGTCCCTGCGGTGATGTGGTAGCCGAGAAAATCTATTTCATTTTGATAAATATTACATTTTTTAAGGTTAAGTTGGAGATTTTCCTCTAAACAGAATTTAAAGAGAAGTCGAAGGTGCGTAAGGTGTTGTTCTGAGGAGTCAGAAAAAATAACGAAGTCGTCATAATAATGGGCTATGAAAGAGAGGTGGTGTTTGTGGATCAACTGGGTAATCACACGTTCGAAAATTTGGGGTGCTGATTTGAATCCAAAGGGTAAGCGTTTGAAATTATATTGCCCTTGTTGAGTCACGAAAGAGAGTAGTGGTTGACTCTCCTCCGCGATGGGGATTTGATAGTATGCATTGCTTATGTCAACGGTGCTAAATACTCTGGTTTTCGACAGGTTATCCAGTACCGTTTCTATCAATGGCAAAGGATGCAAATCCTAGGGTACTAGTTCGTTCACGCGACGGAAGTCAATGCAGAGACGCATGGTGTTATCGCGTTTGCGAACGAGTGTCACAGGAGAGGAATATGGGCTAGAGGAGGGGTGATTATGTCATGTTTTAGAAGTTGAGATATCTGGTCCTGAATTTCCTTCTGGTAGGCATAGGAAGTTCGGTATGGTCGGAGAGAAATAACCTTATCGGAAATAATTTTGAGTTTTACAGGAGTTATGTTGAGTGGTAATACATTGAATTTATTGATAGGGAAAATATCTTTAAATGAATACAATAATTGCTGATAAGGGATAGTCAGTTCTGGGCGTTGTTCGATAAATTCTTTAATCATTAATTCTCTAGAGGCGCATGGGCTGGTAGGAAGGCTATTAAGGTTGTAAGGGTGAGAGGGGCATTCAGGGGAAGGTTGATAAATATTACTAAGGGTTGTTTGTAAGTAAGGCTCACGTGTAGGTTGAAAATCGTCAACGCCTAAGTTAACCGAGTGAATTATGGGTCGTTTAGGGTTAGAAGTTATTATTCGCGAGCCGTGCTTACAAGTGGGAAGGTCACATACAAAATGGTACAAATGTTTAGGTACTGGAACACTATTTTGAAGTATCAATTGATTATGAAAATCTATTGTTAATCTTAAGAATTGCATAACATGAATAGATAGGATACCATGTTCAAGGGGTGAATTTAAAATATAAAATGTTTCATTAAAATTAAAATTATTAAATTGTATTGGTAAGGTGACTAACCCGATTGGTTTGGCATGACTAGATATAGTACGGATAATAACATCATTGTTAATAGGGGTGGAACAAATGAAACTATTAACATTTTTAATATATTCAAATTGGTTTAAACTAATTATGGAAACATTGGCTCCAGAGTCAATTAGGAATGGCATCTTTAAAGAATGAATGATAGGGGTTAAAATAATTGCACTTACAGGCGTATGCTGGTTTAGGGTGCAGGTAGGTTCATTGAGCTACGGAGGAGTTCTGCTGCCGAAGCTGGCATTACTTGGTTTCTCCCGAGCTCGTCGTTGCTGCGGTCTCGTAGACACCTGCAGGCCCAGTCGATCTTTGGGGTTGCTCGACGCTGTGGACCGCAGGTGTAAAGGTCCGAAAAGTCCGCGGGTAGGGCCCTCGCTGCTGACACTGTGCGTGCCAGTGTTGTCCGCCACAGTAACGGCAAGGATATGGTGGGGTCTTGTCCACGGTGGTGGAAGGTGCTCTGCTCTGGCGCGGTGATCGTTGTTGGGCAGCTTTAGTGCTGGTGTTATCCCCTTCGTAGGTCAGCTGTTGGGCTGAGCACAACCATTCTTCTGGTCCCGAGGGTTGTGCCATCTTTAAAAGGTTGCCATAGTTACGTGGCACACCGTTGGATAGTGCTTGCACGATGGCACTCTTAGGGAGGTTGATCGCCAATCCTATTCGAACCTTGTTCTTGTAGTAGGTCTCGATCTCGGCCATCGATGTGCATTTAAGTTCATAGAACTCTTGAAGAGTGAAGCTAGGGCGTCGGGGATAGACGGCGCAGAGTGACTCCTTTACCTCTTCATAAGTCTTATTGAGTAGAGCTAAGTCTTGTGCAATTTTGCGAGGTTCGCCTCTGAGTGATGATAGAGCCTTTCGAGCTTGGCGTGCTGGCTCTAAGTTGTGGAAGTTCGGCTGAGACTCAAGTTGTGAGAAGAAGTGTGCGGCAGGTTCATCTCCGTCGTAGGTGATTTCTTCTTCAGACTCACGGTTTAAAAGTTGGTCGAGACAGAGGGTGAGAGTTCGAAGGGAAGCGGCTACAGTCGGTCGTTGGTTCTTGTGGAACTTGGTTGTGGGTTTGTTCGATCATCGTGGTATTGCTTCTTGTTTTCTTCATACTCTGGTATATGAGGGATTTGTTTCCCGGTCAGGTCTTATCCTGTCGACTTTGAATGAGACAATATAGTGGTAATAATGTGGTGAGGAGAGAAATAATCACACGACGAGTTGGAAGAGGAATCTGGAAGCCATCCGAGAGAGAGAGAGGTAGCGAGAGGCTGTCCGCTGAACGACTGTCTTCTGTGGTCACCCCCCGACTACCAAAATAGTCCCCAGGTGTTGACGGGCGGGCCCCTTTTGCCGCCCCTTTGGAATGTCGTGATCTCTAAAGTGACGCCCTTTAGCTACCCATCTCTCTCTGGCTGATTCTAGGTTTGTTTTATTAATCCTGGAAGAGCATATATTATGACATATAGATAATGTTAAAATTTAAAAGATAAATTGATAATAAAAAAAATGAACAAAAACAAATATAATGTCAGTTCAGCAAGATATAATTGAACACTTGAATTAGCAATTTTTGTGATTATATTATAAATTAAAATTATTTATTTATCTGAATCAGCATTCAAAAAAGTTGTTAAATAGAAAAGGGGAAGTGAAGAAATGAAGTATGAGACTAAAATAAATTTCAAAAATATTTTTTATTAAAAATAAAGGGCTTTAACAAGGTTCACGGAAAAGTTTCGGCAGTTATGCGTCATATTTGCTTAACGGTAAAAAAGGGAAAGGTGAAGATTCTAAGAGTAGAAAAAGAGCTATAGACAGAACCATGATAATTTATATTGAAACACTATAAAGAATAAAATATTTTATTTTTTAAATAATTATAATTTTTTTTTTTGTTTTTGTAGATTATAATAATTACTAGTTCAATTTGGAGACAACAAAGGTATATTATTATGTGTGTGTTCATTTTAGATGGAAACCATAATGATTCGACCGAGGTGGAAAGAGATGAAAATTATCAATTTTCAACCTCAAATCAATTCTTTATATTGGATCATTTTTGTTGCTGAGCTTTACTCATTTTCAGAAGTTAACCTCAAAATTCTCAAGCTCTACAGGTTTATAGCCTTAATATGATTGAGTGAAAAAAGAAAAATATTAGTCAACATATTTAAAGGTACAACTTGAATTATAAGATAATACTTATTTGGCTTCTGTCATGTTGTATTGAAGTTTAGGCAAAATTGCTTTTCTCTCAAAGGTTTATCAATAGTTTATGAACCCTTTGAAATGCATATATAATATATTTTAAATGTTGAAATTTATTTGAATTACAATTAGTTTACTCCTTTAAACCAATAATAATCAGAAAGAGCAATGTCTGGGCTATACGGCAGGTGGGGTAGGACTTCTTATTTAAGCGTTTCTAAGTAATTTTTAACGGATGCTGCAGCATGTAGCCGAGCATCATTATGCTGCAAAATAACTTTTTCGTGTCTATTGGCTTATTGCAGCCGTTTTTCTCGCAATTCTATGCTCAAACGAATCAATTGTCTTCAGTAGACCTCCCCTGTGATACTTTCGTTCTGTTATAGCAGCTCATAATATAGCACTACTAGCTGGTCCCACCAAATACACAGCATAATCTTCCTGCCATGAATATCCTGCTTGGCCATCGATGATGAGGGTATCCATACGTTGCCCGAAGTTTTGGATTATTGTAATGGACCCACTCTTCATCCCCAGTTACAATTCGATGCAAAAAAAAAACTTTCTTTTTTGACGTTGGAGCAGTTGTTCGCACGTGAAAAAAAAAAGGCGTTCGACGACTTTTGGCTTCATTTCATACGGCACCCAATTTCTGACCTTTCGGACCATTCCTATTTCTTTAAAGCGATGTAAAATGGCTGGTTGAGTGACTCCAAGTGTTTTTGCGAGTTCCTTTTGCGTTTGTGTTGGATCTTCTTTGAGCCTTGCCTCTAATTCTTCACCCTCAACTTTCGTGGCGCACCGGGTCTTTCTTCCTCTTCCAAATCACTTTTAAACCGTGCACACTACTTCTGACACTTTCGTTCAGCTAGAGCAGGGTTATCATAAACTACGCTGCCTCTCAGCAGATTTTTTTATTCATATTGAAGCAACGAAGTAAAACTCCCCGCAAAGACACATTATTTGGTACAGAAGTTGAAATTTTAGAATCAAACAGAAACTAAGTTGTTTTTACCTCAGAGAAATGACGGTTACCTAAAAAGGAAGCCTTATGATAAAGCTTCAAAATAATGGTGTTGCCAGATGAAACAATGGAATAATAAACTAGTAGCGCCATCTTTATCAAAACCGCATGAACTTATTTATACTCCCAATATATATGTATATAAAGTTTTAACATGAGATATCAAGTAATTGAATGGATTTTATTTAATTAATGAAAATAATCTCAATTAGATTGATACATATTGAGATGTTGAAAAATCTTTTTTAATAGTTTAAAGTGAGAGGTTTTTATAACTGTAGTTCAAGTAAATCACAATATTTTAATATATATCAACATTACGTATTATATTATATACTATAGTATAATACTTAATAAAAAGAAGAAAAACAAATTCAAATCTTGTAATTTGGACATTTAGAAGCTTTAATAATGCTCAACCAAGGTCAAGGGTTTCTATTTCGTATCGATTCATTCCTCTTAGATCTTCAGTTATGTAAACAAAATCTAGGTTATTTCTGATACACAATGTGAGTAAAAGGTTAAATGAAGAAATGGATGTTGATTAAGTTTGAAAGGAAAGATCATGATCTGTTATTGGGGAGACAGATTGGATAATTGAATACTCCGTTAGGTTATTGAATGAATTATAAGTAATTGTCCTTGTGAAAAACCTTTTGTTGTTGTTGGAATGTGGTCATTGAGAAAGGTATATACTCAGGGTTCTATTAGTAGATAGAAGTTTAAATGTTTCTATATCTCAAATGATATCAATCCTTTTGGATTCTCAGAATCCTAACTTTTAAAATAAAGACTGGACTATTATTTACTCCCGGCAAATTTTCCATCTGGGCTATTATTGTCATATAATGAGAGAAAATGGCTAAAAAAATGAGTGATTTTAAGCGAATTTGAAAGGAGATATGAATACCTGTTGTGAGTTGGACGAAATAGGTTAAGAAAGACTCAGCAAGGTCATTAGATGGTTTACTGAGAGAGAAAGGGAGCAGTAAGTTTCGCCAGTATAGAAACCGCTGGGAGGGTTCACCACTGATGAGCCAGGCCCTCCCATTAATTTTTCCATTGCAGTAAGGGCAGTAGAAATTGTTTATTTTCAAAAATAATTATACACATTTAAAATAGTTTCGAATTTTAAAAACCTGTTCATCGCTGCATATAATGAGAGAAGATGTTTAAGGAAAGAAGTGGATTTTTAGCAAATCTGAAATAGGATGTGAATATGTTATGAGTTGGACGGAATGGGTAAAGAAAGCCTCCGTAAGGTTATTATTTGATCTGCGAGCGATTGTCACAAACAGATTTTTTTAACAAAAGGTTAGAGCCGATGCTTTATAGGATCATGCCCTTCTATTAAAATGTGCCTGCTCCTATTTGCTACCACCTCCATATTTTGTATATATGCTATATCTTTATTAATACAACCTGTACACCCTTATTTGTATTTAAACTCAAAATGGTGGCGTCAAAAAAAAAAAAAACGCAAGAATGGTCAGCTGGGGACAGCTAGGGCCAGAGGGGAAGAAAATAGCCGACGCCCAGATGAGGCCCCTCTCCAAGGCTTTTTATAGACGACCCCTCCCGGGGACAGGGGGACAGTTTTAGCTGACAGTGTGTCCATCGGCAGACCGTTTCTGTCTCTCTACGTCTCTCTTCATGTCTCGGTATTAGGAATCCAGCAGCAGGAGCAATTTAAACGCAAATTTGGCCTTAAAATACCCATTTCTTGGTTTCTCAAGAAACCTCTGGAACCAAAAATAATTTTGGTCACAGTGGTACAGCCTACTCCACGCTGACGAGCGCCAACAGCGCGAAACGCGTTCGTGGATAGCTTTTCTTGATTTATCAAGAAATCGGGTTGGCAAATATCACGGAGCAAATTAAATAAACGTTTAGTTTACTTTTGCTCCACTAGATGGCGCTCTGCCATCTAAAATGCACATGTGCTCGTGGTCAGGAAATGCCTTTTTTATTTTTGATATATATATAAATATATCACATATATATATATGTGATATGATCCCGTCGACTCTTCTGTGATATGATCCTGTCGACTTTCAATGCGACAATATAGTGGTAATAATGTGGTGGGGAAAGGGAAATAATCACGCCACAAATTGGTAGAGGAATTTGGAAGCCATCCGAGAGAGAGAGGTCGTGCTAGGGGCTGTGCGCTGAACCGTTTGTGCCCACCACCCCTCAACTATCTAAAAATAGTCCGGCAGGGTTCCCAGAAAATCCCCCTCAGGAATGTGGCCAAAATGGTAGTAACATAGTTGTCTTCTATCGACGTCTCTCTCTCGTTGACTGTAGGTTTACTTTATTATTCCTGGAAGGGTATATATTATGACATATGGCCCCCGTTGAAGAAGGTTGAACATGGTTTGAGTATACTTAAAGCTGGAGAAGCCAGGAATAGAGAAAATAATTTTACAGTTGAAATTAGTTAAGGTAATGGTGACATAGTTTTATGTAAATAAAATATTGTATAGTACAAGTAAATATTATTTACAAGCAGTTTTACAACACCGGAGAGTTTGATATTTAAGGAAATTCTTGAAAATATCAAGGTTATCAAAGGCTATATACAACAAAATCTAATGTATTATAAGGGAAATGATATGGAGGAGTGTGAACAACGAGAAGAAGAGTCACATACATATGATGAAATTCTGAAGATCATTAAGACTGGGGAACTCTACACTTTAAGATATTTTTCAGGCGGACATGGCAAGGGGAAACTTGGCATGGGCTTTCTATGCTATAAGTGTAGAGTACGAGAAATGAGGTTGAGGTTGGCAATTGTGTGAGCTCAGGACTGAGGTAAATATAGGACTACATACAATGTTAGAACCTTGGCGAACAGAGCGAGGGGAAACTTGCCCTGGGCCAATCTAACTTATCTATGCAGTTACTTGTGTAGCGAGTCCGAGGGGAAAAGTCCCGTGTGTAGGTGAGGAAGTCGAATGGACTTTTATTTAATTTGCGGAGAGTATGCGCGCACAGTGCCAAAAATTGGGACAAGGACGGCGTTGTCCGTTACAAGTGACAAGCTGCTCAGACACGAGGTGTTTGAACCTTCGTGGGAGCTTGTGCAAGGCGAAGATTTCGCGGTGGGTTGTACGTAAGACCCATGCCTGCGCGAAATGATGACGGACCGGACAGAATCAGCGACGATATTTAACGTACCTCCGTGGGAAATATCGAAGGTAGGCTATATCGTGCTGGTTTGGACAATGGACAAACATAGATTTGAAGACAGGGTCCGTGTGGCGAACGTGTGGCGCGAGAAGAAGGAGCGAACTGTGTCGCTCGATGCAGATTGTTCAAGTGCGAACAACAAGGAGTTGATAAACATCTAGCAGTTAGTCAATCTGCATCCTGTGACGAACACACCATTGGCTAGATGGTGTGGGTCGGTGGATATGCTAGAGATGAACTACGAAATAAATTATCATAAATGAAGGGCGAAGATTAGGATTTTGAAATGACAATATAGAAGTTCGATAATTGATTAATCAATAATTCTATAAAAGGTCCTGAGCTGGTATAAGGTCAACAAAGTTGTAAGAATGAGAGGGGCATTCAGGGAAAGATAGATAAGAGTCACCAAGGGTTGGTTGTAAGCAAGGCTCACGTGGTGGTTGGAATTCTTCGACGCCTGAATTACAGGGTGAATTTTGCGTCGTTTAGGGAAAGAAATTATCTTTCGTGAGCCGTGCTTACAAGTCGGAGAGGTCATACACAAATAGACATACGAAAGTTCAGGTGCTGGAGGCATATTTTTATAAATAAATTGATTATGAAAAATCTATTGTTAATAGTAAAAATCGTAAAGCGTTAATAGGTAGAGAATTCCTTTTTTTTTAAAGAGTTACGTTAAAATGGAAATTATTTAATTAAAATGACGATTGTTAAATTCTAATGGTAAGATAACTAATTAAAAGGTTACAAATATCTAGCTAAATAGTATGGAGAATAAAACCATTGTTGATAGGCGTGGAGAAAATAAATGGAGTTAATTATGTAAATATTGGCATCAGAGTTTACAAGGAGTGAGTTCTTTAAACAATGAATGGAAGGGGTAAAACAATTTCACTTACAGGTTATGCTGGTTTAGAGAGCAGGTAAGTTCATTGAGATTCGGGAGAGTTCTGTCTGTGACACTGTGCGTACCAGTGTTGTACATCACAGTAGCGGCAGGAATATGGCGGAGTCTTGTCCATGATGATGGAAGGTGTCCTGCTCTGGCGCGGCGATCGTTCTTGGGCAGGTCTAGTACTGGAAGAAGTGGGAGGCAGCTTCATCTCCGTCGTAGGCGATCACTTCTTCAGGTTAACGGTTCAAAAGTTGGCGAGGAAGGGGTTGAGAGCTCGAAGAGGAGTGGTTGCAGTTGAGTTGGGTTTGGCCGATCATCGTGGCTTGGCTTCTTGTTTCTTCATACTCTGGTATATGAGGGATTTGCTTCCCGGCCAGGTTTTATCCTGTCGACTCTTTATGTGATATGATCCCGTCAACTCTTCTGTGATATGATCCTGTCGACTTTCAATGCGACAATATAGTGGTAATAATGTGGTGGGGAAAGGGAAATAATCACGCCACAAATTGGTAGAGGAATTTGGAAGGCATCCGAGAGAGAGAGGTCGTGCTAGGGGCTGTGCGCTGAACCGTTTGTGCCCACCACCCCCCAACTATCTAAAAATAGGCCGGCAGGGTTCCCAGAAAAGCCCCCTCAGGAATGTGGCCAAAATGGTCGAAACTTAGTTGTCTTCTATCGACGTCTCTCTCTCGTTGACTGTAGGTTTACTTTATTATTCCTGGAAGGGTTTATATTATGACATATATATATACATATGTCATAATATATGCTCTTCCAGGATTAATAAAACAAATCTACAGTCGACCAGAGAGAGAGAGAGAGAGAACGCAGCTAAGGCCGGTCACTTGATATAGCAGTCACATTCCAAGGGGGCGACCGCAGGGCCTTTTCTTGGAACCTCAGTTCTATGTTTACTCAGTCGGGGGGGGGGGTGGACACAAGACGGGCATTTCCGCGGTGGCAGCCGCTAGCGCTCCCTCTCTCCCTCGGTTTGCTGGGTTCCATCTTCCAAACTTGTTGTTTCCTTATTTCTCGCTCACCACATTTACCACTATATTGCCACAGAAAAAGTCGACAGGATCATATCTCAGAAAAGCCGACAGGATAAGACCTGGCCGGGAAGCAAATCCCTCATATAACGGAGTATGAAGAAACAAGAAGCCAAGCCACGATGATCGGCCAAACCCAACTCAACTGTAACCACTCCTCTTCGAGCCCTCAACCCCTTCTTCGCCAACCTTTGAACCGTGATCCCGAAGAAGTATTCACCTACGACGGAGATGGAGCTGCCACGCACTTCTTCCAGCACTAGATCTACTCAAGAACGATCGCCGTGCCAGAGCAGGACACCTCCCGCCATCATGGACAAGACTCCGCCATCTCCCTACCGCTACTGTGATGTACAACACTGGTACGCATAGTGTCACAGACAGAACTCTCCCGAAGCTCAATGAACTTACCTGCGCCCTAAACCAACATAACTCGTGAGTGTAATTGTCTTAACTCCTACCATTCATTCTTTAAATAAGTCATTCCTTGTAGATTGTCCAAATATTTCCATAATTAATTCAATATGTGTGAATATGTAAAAATATTTAATATTTCCATTTATCTATCCACCCCTATTAACAGTGATCTTATTATCCATATTATATCTAGCTATGTGAAACCCATTTAATTAGTTACCTTACCAGTAGATGTAACAATCGTCATGTTAATTAAATAATTTCCATTCTAACGTAACTCTTTAAAAAAAAATCATAAAAAAAGGGAATTCTACCTATTAACGCTTTACGATTTTTACTATTAACAATAGATTTTTCATAATCAAATTATTTATAAAAATATGCCTCCAGCACCTAAACTTTTGTATAGACCTCTCCTACTTGTAAGCACGGCTCACAAAAAATAATTTCTTTCCCTAATCGTTTCAAAATTCACCCTGTAATTCAGGCGTCGAAGAATTCCAACCACCACGTGAGCCTTGCTTACAACCAACCCTTGGTGACTCTTATCTATCTTCCTCTTAATGCCCCTCTCATTCTTGCAACTTTGTTAACTTTATACCAGCTCAGGACCTTTATAGAGAATTATTGATTAATCAATTATCGAACTTCTATATTGTCATTTCAAAATCCTAACCTTCGCCCTTCATTTATGATAATTTATTTCGTAGTTCATCTCTAGCCTATCCACCGACCCACACCATCTAGCCAATGGTGTGTTCGTCACAGGGTGCAGATTGACTAACTACTAGATATTTATCAACCCCTTTTTGTTCACACTTGAACAATCTGCATCGAACGACACAGTTCGCTTCTTCTTCTCGCGCCACACGTTCGCCACGCGGACCCTGTCTTCAAATCTATGTTTGTCCATTGTCCAAACCAGCACGATATAGCCTACCTCCGATATTTCCCACGGAGGTACGCTAAACATCGTCGCTGATTTTGTCCGGTCCGTCATCATTTCGCGCAGACATGGGTCTTACTTTCAACCCACCGCGAAATCATCGCCTTGCACAAGCTCCCACGACGGTTCAAACACCTCGTGTCCGAGCAGCTTGTCACTTGTAACGGACAACGCAGTCCTCGTCCCAATTTTTGGCACTGTGCGCGCATACTTTCCGCAAATTAAATATAAGTCCGTTCGACTTCCTCACCTACACACGGGACTTTTCCCCTCGGACTCGCTACACAAGTAACTGCATAGATAAGTTAGATTGGCCCAGGGCAAGTCTCCCTTCGCCCTGTTCGCCGAGGTTCTAACATTGTATGTAGTTTTATATTTACCTCCGTCCTGAGCTCACACAATTGTCAACCTCAATCTCATTTCTCGTACTCTACACTTATAGCATAGAAACCCCATGACAAGTTTCCCCTTGCCATGTCCGCCTGAAAAATATCTTAAAGTGTAGAGTTCTCCAGTCTTAATGATCTTCAGAATTTCACCATATATATGTGACTCTTCTTCTCGTTGTTCACACTCCTCCATATCACTTCCTTTATAGTACATTAGATTTTGTTGTATATAGCCTTTTATAACCTGGATATTTTCAAAGATTTCCTTAAATGTCAAAATCCCCGGTGTTGTAAAACTGCTTGTAAATAATATTTACTTGCGTACTATATAATATTTTATTTACATAAAACTATGTCACCATTACCTTAACTAATTTTAACTGTAAAATTATTTTCTCTATTCCTGGCTTCTCCAGCTTTAAATATACTTAAACCATGTTCAGCCTTCTTCAACGGGGGCCATATGTCATAAAATATGCTCTTCCAGGATTAATAAAACAAATCTACAGTCGACCAGAGAGAGAGAGAGAGAGAACGCAGCTAAGGCCGGTCACTTGATATAGCAGTCACATTCCAAGGGGGCGACCGCAGGGCCTTTTCTTGGAACCTCAGTTCTATGTTTACTCAGTCGGGGGGGGGGGGGGGGGGTGGTGGACACAAGACGGGCATTTCCGCGGTGGCAGCCGCTAGCGCTCCCTCTCTCCCTCGGTTTGCTGGGTTCCATCTTCCAAACTTGTTGTTTCCTTATTTCTCGCTCACCACATTTACCACTATATTGCCACAGAAAAAGTCGACAGGATCATATCACATATATATATATTATAAAACTATTTTAGAGGCGTAATATTCTTTTTAAAATAAAACAATTTCTACTGTCCTTACTGCGATGGAAAAATTAAAGGGAGGGCCTGGCTCATCACTGATGAGCCAGGCCCTCCCTTTAATTTTTCCATCGCAGTAAGGACAGTAGAAATTGTTTTATTTTATAAAGAATATTACGCCTCTAAATTAGTTTTATAATTTGATAACAGATGGCGCTCTAGTACATCGTAATATATATATATGTTGTAAATAATTTTTGGTAATATTATATTCTACACAATTTGTATATTTTTATTAATATTTTAATTATTTATTTTCATAGATGAACTCTGTGACGCCAAGAACACCAGACGGCGCGGAAGTACATATAAATAGTTTTTTTTGCATAGTTAGCTAGATTTTTTTGTGAGTTGGCCAGTATGTAAATATTACTATCATTTTTTTAAGTTTTTGTTCTTTTCTCTTTTTACTTTCTTTTGAGGTGCTCTACCTATTCAAGAGGCCTCAAGATTACTATTGACATTGATTTGCTCAAAAACTGTGACGACTTTTGGTTCAAAAATAAACCCGTCACTTAGTAAAAGTGTTTGATCTTTTTTCCACAGAAGGCCGCGACTGCACAACTCCACTCCGTACAATCCTATTTTAGAATACCAATACTTCAATTTATCTTAAAAATATATAAGAATAAGTCGACAGGATAGTCTGAAACTTGTGACAAAATGGCAAAAACGAAAAAAGAAAAAGATGCTGAATTTACATACCAAGCGATGCCAGCATTTGTCAAATATAATAATAGTCTAAATATTAAAACGTGGATTACAAATTTTGAAAGAAAGAGTGACTCCTACGGGTTAGATCACGGTTGGAAGGTGCTTCACCTATCAGACTACCTACAGGATGAGGCCTTGACCTATTATTTCGAAAGCCTCTGCAACATTGAAGACTGGGGTAAATTAAAAGAAAGCCTAATAATCAGGTTCCAGAAGGTCAAATTGACGCCCTTGGTGGAAATGATGAGGATCACCCAAGAGGAACAGGAAACAGTCACTCAATACTTTCACAGAAAGATGCAACTGATAAACAGTGTTGAGTTGAACCTCACCTCCATAGTGGAGCTATTAAATGAGGGAGTAAAAACAAAATACAAGCCCTACCTGGCTACAATAGACGCAGTGCAGCCCTCGGAGTGGCTAACCATGGCCATAAAAGTTGAAAATAGCTTAACGGGATCTGGAACGCCGGTGGAAAAGGGCCGTCTCCAGACTTTGAATCCAGCACTTCGCCCATCGCCTAGACCTGCCGGATATTATGGTAACTCGCAAGTGCAGAGGCCACCAATGCCTTGCCGAATTTGCGAACGTCTGGGATTGGAGCTTCAATGGCACTACCACTCGGTGTGCCCATATCGCAACCCAACAGCCTCCAGATCTTTTCTTCCGGCCACTCCCCGTGTCCAGCGCCCAACAGCTTCCAGATCCTTCCCTTCAGCCAGTCCCCACTCCTACCAAGCCGCAGCTTCTAGTTCCTTCCCTCCACCCACTCCCCATGACTACCAACCGACAGTAGCTAGTGCCTCTTCACCCGATTCTCCCAGGTATATAATTCTTACTTATGTTATAGTTAATAATATACAGTACCCTGCAATATTAGACACAGCTTCCAATGTATCGATCATGCCAGACCATATGTTTAGCTCATTAAGGAATTATAATATAGTGGATAGCTGTAGACAAGAATATATTTCACAGGTCAAGGGTGTAACCATCCCTTCACAGAAAATCAATGTATGTATTAAATTAGGTAACAGTAGTGTTTTGAATGATTTTTATATTTGTGATTCTGATATAAACTATTTAATTTTAGGACTTCCCGTACTTATAAAATGTCATTTACAAATAGATTTTAAAACAGGTATAGTTTATCAGGATAATAAATTTTTGTTTTCTTTTAGTGCACAAAATTCCAACTCCAGATATGTAAATTTTTGTTTGCCTCACCCGTACTATGTAAAACAATCCATATTGTCCCAAATGAATCCATTCACACATTTTAATATAAACGATATTCCGAGTCAGTTTACATTGAGAACTAGTACAGATTATTTAGATTTAGATAAATTAACTATACCTGCAAATTTTAGTGAGCCTCAGAAACAAAAACTTATCGATGTTTTAGGGAAATACAAAAATATTTTTGCCCAATATGATTTAGACGTAGGATTAATAAATACTACACCCATAACTTTTAGATTAACAACTGATACGCCAATCGTACAGAAACCTTACCGAACATCTTATGCAAACAATACAGAAATTAATAGACAAATTCACGAATTATTAAAATATAATATTATAAGACCATCTTGCAGCGCATATGCATCACCCATATTATTAGTACAAAAGAAATCTGATATCACAGGATGTCCTACTAGACTTTGTATAGATTTTCGAAAGCTAACCCTAATCACTAAAACTGAAAATTCTCCTATACCACTAATAGAAGAAATTTTAGATAGATTGGGGAATGCTAAAATGTTCACCTCTCTTGATATAAAGCATGCATATTGGCACATTCCCATAGCGGAAACGCACAAAGACAAAACAGCGTTTGTTTGCCAACAAGGGTGTTATGAATGGAATAGGATGCCATATGGCCTAAAAAATGGACCAAGTATTTTAAATTGGATTATACCAAATATTTTACAAAAATTTAATATACACTATGCTTTAAACTATTTTGACGACATTATAGTATTTTCTAAAGATTTCCAGGAACATTTACAGCACTTAGATCATATTTTAAATGCGCTAAAACAAGAAAATATCAAATTAAATTTTAATAAATGTCAGTTTTTTCAAAATGAAATACATTTTTTAGGATATACAATTAAAAATGGCACGTATACGCCAAGTAATGCAAATATTGAGGCCATTAAAAAATTGTACAGACCATATAATATGAAAACATTACAATCTTTTTTAGGGTCTATAAATGTCTACCATAAGTTCATACCTCACTATGCACAAATTAGAGCACCACTTAACACCCTTTTACAGAAAAATTCGCCATGGCAATGGAATCAAGAACAGGAACAATCATTTCAGACTTTGAAAAATGCATTGATGACAAAACCCATTTTGCAGCTATATGATCCGCAAAAACCCGTGCATATATTTACAGATTCATCTATGTTAGGCGTAGGAGCAATACTTAAACAACCCGATAAACAAGGAATTTTACACCCAGTAGCCTATTTCTCTAGAAAGTTACACAAATATGAGCGGAATTATGCAGCAACCGAATTAGAGACATTGGCTATAATCGCAGCCATCCAAAGGTTTCACCCATATATTCATAATATACACTTCACCTTACATACAGATCATATGCCGTTAAAATCGATTAAAACTTTTAAAAACCCTTCAGGTAGAATTTTTAGATGGTCATTACTGTTAACACAATATGATTTTGACATTCAACACATAAAGGGTTCACAAAATGTTGAAGCTGATATGTTATCCAGAAGACCAATTACTCATTTTTAAAATTTAACAGATATTAAGCAGTATCAACAGCAAGAGGACTTTTCGCACAATAAGTATAAAACACAAAATGGTTTATTTGTAAAAACAAAAAGGGGATTTAACAGAATTTATGTGCCACTTAAACTTAGGGAAAACTTGTTAGAAAAAGTACATACACAATTTGGACATATAGGCACCACACAAATGACAAAAACTATTTTTCCACAATATTATTGGCCAAATATGACACAAGATATAGTTAATTACATTAGGCATTGTGAAACCTGTCAGATAAATAAATCGAGAGATAATAGACCAATATATGGACCCTTACAATCATTACCCACCGCCACAGAACCATATCATATTTTTTCCATAGATACCTTAGGGGGATTACATAAGTACGGGTCATCCAAACATAGCATTCATTTAATAGTTGACCACCTATCTCGTTATTTATGGGCATTCCCTAGTAAATCCACCACAGTAGATTCATATATCACATGCTTGAAAACAATATTCCAAACCCATTCCCCAAAGTTAATAATTAGTGGTAGAGCACCAGCCTTTTTAAGTAGTAGATTTAAAAATTTTCTTAAGCAGCATAACGTTAAACATTTATTAACAAGCTCTCATAATCCACAAACAAATGCAAAAGTTGAAAGGTTGAATTCTACAATAGTTAATAGACTTAGATGCAAATATAATACACATTCAAATATACCATGGACCAAGCACCTTCCAGATGTAGTAAAAGAATATAATTCAACCCCCCATACTATTACCGGATTTACCCCTATGTATCTTCTGCTAGGTATCCCTCCCTATGACACAACAACCGATTTGAATTTACAAACTTATCCACCCATAGAAGAATCCAGAAAGCTAGCAATTCAAAGAACCAAAAAATCCCATGAAAACAGTAAAATAATTTACGATAAGACACACCCCATTCCAGATTTTAAAATAGGCGATCAGGTATTAGTTCAAACATTTTTCTACCCCAATACAGGAAAATTAACTAGTAAATATAATGGGCCATATACAATACTAAAACAATTATCCCCAGTCACCTATGAAATTAACAGACCAAACCAACCTCAAAAGAAACAAACAGAAATCATACATGCAAACAAATTGAAACATTTTCATCCTTCAGACAACTTTAAAATAACACACCATATGCAAAGCAGTTCGACAAACAATCAAATTAACAAAAATGCAGATTTAATAACTTTTGATAGTGGTGAGCCCTATATAAACGATTGTGTTTCCATTTTGGATCAGGATAACCCTTATTACCATAGTTCTAATTTATTAAAACCTGTTACAATTGAGAAAGATAAACAGTTGCTTATTGTCTTTTAACACATTTATGTAAATTTTTATTCTTACATCACCTTCTTTTTCTTTTTGGGTATGATTATTACATTCACTTAATTTTCTTGATGTTAAATAAGCATTCCTTGTTTGCATAATTTTTTTTTATATACTTGCCTATTCTTTGTTTAAAAAAAATGCATTTTTTTTTTGCTTATATTTAAACTAGTGTTGCCACCTGTCAATTACAAATGTAACTTTTTTTTATTTTTATATATGAATACCTTGCATATTAGCTATTCCTTTTTCATCTTAATTTATCATTGTCTTTGCCCTATCTACTATGATCAAGGACAATCACATGCCACATCTTTCTTGCTATTTCTTGATTTTTTTTTAATATAACTCTCTTATTTGTCATTTTCACCTTTTGCATAATACCCTAAACTCCATATTTCAAAGGGGGAAATGTTGTAAATAATTTTTGGTAATATTATATTCTACACAATTTGTATATTTTTATTAATATTTTAATTATTTATTCTCATAGATGAACTCTGTGACGCCAAGAACACCAGACGGCGCGGAAGTACATATAAATAGTTTTTTTTTGCATAGTTAGCTAGATTTTTTTGTGAGTTGGCCAGTATGTAAATATTACTATCATTTTTTAAAGTTTTTGTTCTTTTCTCTTTTTACTTTCTTTTGAGGTGCTCTACCTATTCAAGAGGCCTCAAGATTACTATTGACATTGATTTGCTCAAAAACTGTGACGACTTTTGGTTCAAAAATAAACCCGTCACTTAGTAAAAGTGTTTGATCTTTTTTCCACAGAAGGCCGCGACTGCACAACTCCACTCCGTACAATCCTATTTTAGAATACCAATACTTCAATTTATCTTAAAAATATATAAGATATATATATATATATCTGATAATTTAAAACCCCAGTCGTTCTGCCATGTCCCTGCCTATGTTCCACCACCTCGTACCCTGTACCAAACTTATAGTATGTGTATAGTATGATGTACCGTGTTAAGAGCCAAATAAAATACGGATTGTATGCAAGCCAGAAAGAGAAAAACAAGGAGATAATACGATTATAGATATTAATAAACGATTGCAGTTAGGCCCAGAGTTAAGAGGAAAGATTCCTATCTCGCATCATTAGCGCTAGGTCATCGACACTTTTATTCCGGAGAACTCCAAGACAAAGGACCCTGGAGTTGAGCTCGCTAAAAGCAACTTTATTTGGGTCAATGCTTCGTCTTCACATTTCTGCTATAACTATCAAAGATGGCTTCTCAGTCGTTTGGACCAATCAAGGCGATTCTTGATCTTCCATGATGTAATGAATGACCAATCAAAATATCTGTATAGGTCTCGTGACACCACCCGACTGGGGAAGCCTCAGTAGCGTCTCCGAGTCTCATTCGTACTAGGCGTTTCTCCTGCATAAATCGCGGGGCGTAAGCTCACTCTCCTCCTATGTTATCTGTCTGTTAGCATCGGTTCTCTTGTCCAACCTATCCTGTGTCTTCACTCCTTTAATCACGACTGAAAATTCCCCCAATCCAATCCCAAACTTCCAGTTGACAGCACCTTAGCTGTTACAACTAACCAATAGTAAGGGCTTAGGTCTCCGCGCAACTCTCTTGAGGCACGCCAACCGCATCTGCGTGCCGAGGTCAAAGGCCAAAGCCACCCATTGAGACGGGTTTAGATATGACGCCAGCCGGCAACCAAGAGGTGCGATCAGAGCCCCAGACAAACCGCATCAGACGGACCTGCAACTTGGAGATGGAGAAGTCGTTTAAAATGTATCCGTGGAGGTGGTGCATGAGGAGGAGAGCACCAAGCTGTTGGCAGCTCTGGCCCGAGGGAGAGACCGCGGGTGAAGGGAGCCCATCTTCGGAAGGCCGCGTCCAAGAGATTCAGGAGATGTCCTTCCTGAATGGCGACTGACGCTCTAGGCTGGATGTCAAACCCAGTATTTTTAAACAGGTGTTTGTCCAGGAAATTCCTAGGGGAGAGACGACGCGGGCACGCCAGGCGCCGCACCAGAGGCCCACGCTCTTCCTGAAGTACATCTAGATCCCGGAGGCGTGCTGGAAGATGTAGGGTACCTCCCCAAAGTGTTCCTCCTGGCGGATATTCACTCACTCTTACTAGTCGTTTTTCGGCAACATCTCTATTATACGCGAGTACTTCCTTTTCGCGAACCAAATGAAGGGCAACCTGGTAACGCCCCTCACTACTATCTCTGGTGACAGTAAGGTCAAAATATTCTTCAGTTCCGTTTTGTTTCGAGCCAACTGGCGTATCAGAAATTCCAATAGTGTTTAATTTCCATAACTTCTCTAAATCACCAGACAACAGTGAAAAAGTACTCGATGCATTTATGATATATTAGACGAATGGCCCGGGCAACGCCCGGGTTTTACCCGAGTGCGTATATATTTTTAAAATGTTTTAATTAAAATACTATTCGTTACAATTATAAATTGGCGCCGTGGATGTCTCTCTTGTGAAACGTCCCGCCCCAAACTGTGTGTGTCTTGAAAATATAAAAATAAAAATGTGAACGGAAAAATATGTCCAGGGTAGCCTAGTTGTCATGGCATCTGCCCGGTAAGCGGAAGGTCGTGGGTTCGATTCCCATCCCTTGACACTTTTTTTTTATTTTATCCATTCTGACCAAAATCTATCCGTGAACTTCACACAGTGAACTTCACACAGACAGAATAAGGCAATTATATAAGTAGATTTCTCCAGGATAGTCTAGATCTTTCCCATTAAAGTTCAGCACAATTTCGTTTGTACCTTCACAGGTCCAGAAGCTCATTTTCTATTCTCTCCAGTTACTAATATATTTTCCAGTGATATTTGCCCTAATAAGAATCTCAAGAGGTCCTGTTTGTAGGTCAGTCCAGTTTATGTTATGAGCACTGAGTTCCCGCATCCATTTTCCCTGATGAATCTTGGTAGGCTGTCGCAGATAATATTTTGGCTCACCGCTTTAAAATTACAAATATAAGATCCGTCTAAATTTGCCAACTTCATTTTATAAACACGATGTTCGTAGCATTCTGTGTTGGCTCCACTAAATAAAGAGTGTCGAAGCGAAACTTCTTCGGGACACTCATATCCCATTTCTTCATCCGTGCTTCTGAACACATAAGACGTCTGAGATCCTGTGTAAAGCAAAACTCGCGCCGTTTTTTCTTTACATTTTCCTTTGATGGTCAGTACTACAGGCGAGGTTGTCAGATTTGTCAGCGTCTCATATTAGATTATCCCTCGGGTTTTCCCTGGGCCCATAATCCTCAAATGTTTCAATTCCCTACAGTTGTTGCAACGTATTTTGACTCTTCAGAATTTGCTTAAATAGGCATATTTGAGGCACCCAGAACAAATCCCTTTCTTTCTTAACTTTCTCAACTTTTCACAAAACGTAAAATTCTCAACGAAACCATATATTGCCTTTCACACCATATATTGCCTTTCGGGTGCTCCTTAAATGGACGGCTTGCCAATCTCTTTCTTTCCGCGTACCAATTGTCCTCTCTAAAGCACCTCGTGTTCTTCCCATAAAGTAAACAATATCTCCGAGAATGATAGCTCCTTTAAATTATTTCTGTATTTTTTGTCTCAAATCTGAAGGTAATAGTCTGAGAAGCAAAGATGACTCCAGACTTCTAATTTGTACCAGGATCTTACTGTAGAGTTCTCTAAAGGCTCTCCCATATTTAGACGTTCTAAGCGGATTTAAGGTAAAGAGGTGGTTCATATGTACGTCAATCAGTCTTTCCGTTTTTTCCGTAGCGTTCCTTCAACAATTCGATGGCTTTATCATTATTTTATTCGGTTATGTTGAATCCTTCCACTGTTTGGGCCGCCGCTCCACCCAAATAGGCTCGAAGATCAAATGTTCATTGTTGTGAATGGCGGTGTTGAAAGTATTCCAGATCTTCAACCCTTTACTAATTTCTCCATAGTAGTTCTCTAATATCAACTTCTGCAACTTCACCATTCGAGTTGTTGTGGATAGACCAGTCTCTTCTAGATGTTCTTCCTTTAATTTTGTGGTCGTTTCTCCATGATCTCTGTCTGTAATTATCCTAATTTTTCTTTGGATAAGAGATTTCCAAGTCATGGCTCTCTCTCTGTACTCTTCCACTGTCAGGAGTTCCTTATCGAGGTCTTTGATTCCAATCAGCCTATCGATCTTTTCGTCCATCAGTTTTATTTATTTATGGACATCCGATAGCTGCTCCATCAGATCTTCGAGGGCGTACTTATCCTGCACGTCACTTTCTTCCGCTTTCTCGCCATATTTGGTCAGTGAGGTGCAGAACACGGATCCTTTTGTTTATATATTCCAAATCAATTTTCCTGTTCATTTCCCTGTTCTAAATTAGGTTTTACTTCTAGTCCCGACTGGGATGCCAAATGTTTAAAGCGTGTCTATGCCCAGGCTCTGCTTCGCCTGGACCTTCTAAAATAATTAAACTTCATGTGGTCCCGGGAGAAGTTCGCCGACCTTTCTCTAATGCCGGGAAAGTCTTTCTACTCCTGAATGGGAGGCTAACCGAAACTTAAAATCGATCTAACGCCAAAGACTGACTCAACACTGACTGGCACACGCACACACTTTGTTTTGAATTAAGTATAAGTAAATATTTGTAGTAAGACATATTTACATATATTTCGAGAAAACTTATAAATAAATATACATAGCTCAGATTTCTATACCACAAACAACAGATTTACAAAACTGTTTTCCCACAATATCATCATATAGAGAAACAGGCCAATCCTTCTCCCTGTCAGAACTAAAGACCCATTACTCCAGAATCCCCAATAAGCAACAGAGACTCATCATAGAAACCATAGTATCGAGAAAGCACAATATGATTAACAGAAGAATAGACATTCCGGAAATTTTATAATATACTATTCCCTGGGCTCACCCCATATTCTACAAATAGAAATTCCCCTCTAAATAACAGTAATGAAACAAGATTCACATCTCGTAATAACAACTACGGCTTAATATGTAACCCTTGCTTCCATAGCTATATCCCAGAAGTCTATATATATTCACTTGTTCATTTATTTAAGATATGTATTTTTAAATTTTATCTACATTTATATATAATATTTTTAATGAAAGTTTTATACCTACAGTATTTTTATGAAATTATGTAAAATAGTATTTTATTATATTTTAACTCGTGTCCTATTGGCGATTTATTGTATCATGTATTATTCTGTAGAGGGCTCTCGTGCCCGGGAGCTAGATATTTGTGTATTGAAATTGTAAAAAGGAACTTATCCCTAGAAGCCTGATATTTTTGCCTTAATTTTGCTACAAGGGATTATTTTTTTCGAATTAAATAACTTTACTTACTAATATACTTTTCAATATTACGTGCCGAATTCATTTATAAAGACTATATATTATAACAGATGGCGCGCTAATGCATCATTACACAGGATTCTGTGTGTATTCGTGTAAGCACTCTATTTACATAATTTACCGTGTATTTATTTAAAAATTTCAAATTTCGGTTTGACGAGTTGCCTCAATCAACTTGTATTTTGTGTTTGTACACGAGTGCCGTAGCATTATATCTTATTTTTGTGTAAAACACCGCACTTGATTTTTTTTTTTAACTTAACACATGGCACAGGCCATGATAATCATGGTGGCTGTGTTTACCTATGTTAAAGGAGTTCGAATTTGCACATAAACTGCTCCTGAGCAACGTTTGATTACTTACACACACTGGTAGGGTTGAACCTTTGAAAGAATAGGATATATATTGAAACAAAAAAGTGTTTAATGGGGATTTAATCCCGGGTTGTGGCTGCGTGTCCCACTTCTCAATTTGTAACTTTTAACAGAATAAAATGCTATAGGTACATTTATATTTATATTTACCACTCTGAAAATGTTTATAGCCTTCCCTGGCCTATTCCCAAATAAAGGTGTGGAATGAATTAAAAGATTAACTATTAATATGCCGAATTATTAGGGATTTAGAAACGCTAGTCCAGGAAATTAGGAAAATAACTATATCTGATATATTTAATATTGTCGCTACATTAAATCTTACACGATAAATATTATCATCAAATGTGTGCGGTATTTCATTATATAGCCAAGTTTTTCTTTTTATATACAATATTTGACTATAACTTCAGGGGATATTTGGAAAGATGGTAGGGTATCTTTTTCCTTGACCTGTCATCACCCCTCTTTCTTCTCCCGCCCCCTCTAAACGCCGCAATTTCCTTTTCCTGCCTTCCCCGCGGCCCTCGGTGAGGTTTCTTCCACTCCGAGCCTGTCCTTAATTCACAGCAACCGTTAATATAGAAACTATTTTTCCGAATTAACATCTTCCGAAGACAATATTTGTGTGAAAGCTGTTGCTTTACAAACTTCTTGTTTTTAGAAGAAGGCAGTTTTACGCGCGTCATATAATATAAATAACATTTTGAAACACAAATTCATACATCAAAATTCTTCTATATGAATTTTATTTATTATTTTATAGTTTGAATATGAATTAACATGGTTCAGTATTTAGGTCTTTTTCTACTCTAACTCTCTTCTCCTCTTCACTTTTTCACTATATTCCTCATATAGGACGCGTAACTGCCGAAGCTTTTGCGCGAACCTTGTTATGGCCTTTCATGTTTTTTAATAATCAAAAAAGTATTTTTTTTATATTTTAAATATATATTCTCACTAATCTATTCCTGATCCTAAAAAAAAAGAACAATGTCGTTTAAATATCTGAACTTTTTGTGTGTATTTTGTAAATAATGAGGTTCATCGGGACTACGTTTTTCTGGGACAGGAGATCATGTCGTCAAATTTGATTGTTTTACAGACATTTGAAGTACCTATAACAGCAAATATATAATTAATATTTATTTGGTTAACTCAGTCTTTTGGAGCGTACATAAATCGCCAATTACCCGAGTTGTCCTTCAGACTTAAATCTTTATTGTTTTATTTCCAATATAATCGGTGCCCAATTTATGAGGTGACGTCTATATTAGTAATAAAATAAATACTTTAAATATATAGGTTAAAATATTATATAAGAAATGCTTGTAAATATATTTGGTGACAAATTTTCTTTCTAGATTGTTGTGAAGAGGACATCATTTACTGAGTGCTTGAATTTAATAATAAAACTGTTAAAATATTACTATGTGTCTAATCTTTAATTGTGACAATATACACAACTTAATAAAAATTTATACATATTATTTTAAATATCTATTACCAAAAGGAAACTTCATCGATCTTAAAAATAAAATTACTGTTTCCAGAGCCAATCAACGATTTTGAAATAAAGACAAAATTTATGTACAAACCGAAGGAGTACCTATGACTACATCTTAAAGAGTCCATCATTAGCAAACCTACTTCTATTTTGGTATATGAAAATTTATATTTCATACAAAACAGAGCAAACTTAGATAATTATAGATGATATAATCATCTTTAATAATAACAACTTTCATTCTGTCAATAAATTTATTTACCCATAATATTTGAAGTTGAAAAAAAATGAAATCTTAAATTTTAAAAGAAAATTTTGTTTTATAGGCCTACAAATCTCTCAGCAAAAAATATTAGTATTTATTTTTTTTAATAATTCAAATTTAAAATTATAAAATATAGTAAAGCAAAAATTATAATTTTTCAAGAAATTTTCCTGAAATAATATGTTTTTGAGACAATTTCAAAGAATATTTTTAATAAAAGGGAGTATAAATGATATTAACACAGAAAAGATGCAGATCATCAAAACCTTAAACAAATATTAGTGTTAAATAATCACAGCAGACATCTTATTTTTCACCTTTTTAATCTACAAGAAAAAACTCAAGAAAAATACCTATTTAATAACTTATTTAAATACCAAGCCACTTCATGAACATGATTGGGATAGAAGGGTGATATTTTGTGAAAAATTGCTATAAATGTTTTAAATCCAAAATGATGAAAATTTGCTTAATCGAATAATGTGGACTGATGAGGCTATTTTAAAATTGAATGGCCATGTCAATCGACATAATTGTGTTTATTGGGCTTCAGAAAAATCCAAAGGTAGAAATTGAGAAAGAAGTTGATTTCCCTGGCTTAACTGTTTGGGGTGGAATTTGTTGAAGAATAATCGGACCTTACATTTTTGATGAAAAAGTAAATGGTGAGAATTATTTGAAAATGTTGAAGGAATTCTTGCAGCCAAAATTGGTTTGAAAAACTTTTACTCCAAGCAGGATGGTGAACCCGCCTATTACTCGAATATTGTTAGAACATTTCTCAATGAAAAGTTACCTCACAAATGGATGGGGCGCCGTGAACCCATTGATTGGCCTGTGCTCGGTCACCCAATCTTACTCCGGAATATAATTTTTGTAAGGTCATTTGAAAGATAAGGTTTATAATCGAAAACCCAAGCCTTTAGAGCAAATGAAAATTTCACTAGAAGAAGAATTTAATCTTGTTGCGGATTTATTTATTCGTGTTTGTCAAAGTGTCCCTAAAAGACTTAGATTGTGTTTGGAAGCAAATGGAGGGCATTTTGAATAACTATTAGATGTAAATATACTGGAAAAACTTCAGTCTATTACATAAAATAAAAAAATATATATTTTAATTTCTAGTTTGCCTTTTAATTTTTATAAAAAATAAAAGGGTTCGGGACTTATGGGCCTTACTAAGATAATTGACACTGGTGCAACTTTATATCGCATTTAACACATTTTTTATTAGAATAAAATTGTTTACTGTCAATTTTTATAAGTTTCATATTTTCCTTGCTCTTGACTTTTAAGTCTATAAAAAAATCCATTAATATTTAAAAAACAAAATTGATAAATATGTAATATTGTGGCAAAGAAATAATTTATTAGTTCATTTTAATTATTCTCAGTGAAAATAAAATCGAATATGACTCTATGTATTTTTTAAAACATCTTACATGTTCCATATCTTGGCTGCTCAATGTTCTCTAACGGTATATGACATTCTTTTGTTAATTGTGGTCACTCCTAGCCGTGCTGACGTAATCAATGTATATTTTTATTTTAATCACATATCTGTTTAGTCATTCACTACTAAGCTACAATATCATATTTGTGGAAACCAGATGGATATAATTTTGAAAATACTTTCATAATTATGTAGTTGCTTGTTTGTTTGCTTTAGGTACGTTTATACAATATTCGGTCTATTTAGTAATGCTGTGGGGTCAGCAACCCTGTTGTGGGCGCAAGCGACGAGAACTTGTGACGATACGGAAGCGGCAACCGCGGCTTAAGAATGTCCACAAAATCAGCGCATCTTAGACAGCGATGCACGGCCACCATTATGTAAAAAACTATCGTCTTAAGGATAGGCTGGTCCTTCGACCGTAAGACAAGTTGATGGCTTCGGTGCTCCTTGGAGACAGAAAGACAATTGACAATTAAAATGATATATTGACATATTGTCAACACATGACAAAGTGCACAGTTCGCACTAATTAAATAAAGACGGAGAGTGAGCCTGAGTTGGAAGGTTGAAAAGCAAACAAGTTAGCGTTGCGCTTTAGGACGGAGGACAGGCGTTACGTGGCTAGTGGCATCAAGAAGATCAAAAGGCTAACAATGGCAGGAGGGATGACTTGCCATACTCAAGGACGAACACAAATTCGAACACACAGTGTAACAGCGCAGCAAACTATATTCTGGAAGGACGGCAGAGAAGCGACAGCAACAAGAGGACACTTTATCCAAGAAAAACTTGGCTGGACTGTACGGAGTGGGACGCGACGTGGAATTTTGAAAACACGAGATGACTATTTACACAAGAATAACATGGCTTGACTGTACGTAGCGGTACGTTTCGTGGAAGAGTGATGGGACCCTATATACACTACCTCGATATTGCGACGGACGAAAATCATAAGAGGTCGACATTGGAGCTTTAAAACAATTAATCACACACACTCTAAGTGCTTCCCTATACGAACTCGCGTGTCGTTTTTAGGGCCATTTTTACACTTGACTACACGAATTACGCCTAGTTCAACACAACAATGTCTTTATCTTTATAATTAAATAGAGTAAAATTATATTTTTTCCGCTTGTACTTAATTTTATAGTTGGAAATTTAACCGTTAAAAAAAGAAAAAAAGATGGCTGAAAGATAGGCAGTGGCTGTGTTATATTATTGTTGTTGAACTGCGTAATGAGTTTATGTAAGGCGATATGTCTAAGGTTTTTTTTTTTTTTGCTGTTATAAATTGTTTAGGTGGAGAGATACCCATTCAAAAATCAAATTTTGAACGCTCTTGAACCCTCTCTCTCTTTATAAAATATCTAAAAATTAATACTAGAACACTAGAAAAAAAGCTTCAAAATACTATTATTGTTATAGGATTCGATTGCAGGTTAACTCATGTATATTTTCAAAAATGTAAATGTAACTCCATTTCTAAATAAAGAACTTTCTTGGTATTCCCATATAAATGAAATTCGTGAAAAATCGACAATTTTATATATCTATATATATATATACTAGCGGATGTGCCCGGCTTCGCCCGGGTTTTACCCGAGTGAATGTTTGTCTAACGAACATTTGTTAAAACAATTCTCTATAAACTTATAAAACGTACTCGGCTTCGCCCGGGATTTTACCCGAGTAAAGGTTTGTCTAGCGAACATTTGTTAAAACAATTCTCTAAAAACCTATTTAAAAAAAAAAGATATATTTTGATAATTTGAAACTCGTAAATTTGAATCTCTCGATAAAGTGAACATTTTTTTCCCGGTCCCTGTGTGCCGTGTCATCCTGAATTTTGTCTTTCCTAATTTTCTACATTAGAAAATCATAGTTTTATCTAGTGAACATTTTTTCCTGGTCCCTTGAAAAATACTCGATAAGTTGAATAAAATCAATATTAATTGGTTCCCTCGGTAATTGGAAGTTAAAGGAATAGTATCTTCGCCTTGGAATTGTATCATTATTCTTGTCTCAAATAAATTGCCGTGTCATCCTGAGATAATCTTACTTTTGATAAATAATATTTAAGATAACAAACTTAGTGATAAGAAAACTTGTTATCATCGTCACAATGGGGGCTCTGCTTGCGAGTTAAATCTACAAATCTGCAAATAACTCTAAGGATATTCAAGATATTCATGAAATTATTTTTCAAAAACCTTCCCGGTGATATACCTAATAATACCCCAAAATTTCACGGCGATTGGATGTATGGTTTTTGAATCTATATAGTTCAGACAGACACACAGACAGACATTCAATTTTAAATCCTTTTATTTTATATGTATATATAGATTTACTCTTCATTGTTGGCTTTTTATCTTACATTCATTCTTCATTGTTGGCTTTTTATATTATATTTACTATTCATTGTTGGCTTTTTATCTTACATTCACTCTTCATTGTTGGCTTTTTATCTTACATTCATTCTTCATTGTTGGCTTTTTATATCACATTCACTCTTCATTGTTGGCATTTTATCTTACATTCATTCTTCATTGTTGGTTTTTTATATTACATTTACTCTTCATTGTTGGCTTTTTATCTTACATTCACTCTTCATTGTTGGCTTTGTATATTATATTTACTCTTCATTGTTGGCTTTTTATCTTACATTTATTCTTCATTGTTGGCTCCTTATATTACATTTACTCTTCATTGTTGGCCTTTTATCTTACATTCATTCTTCATTGTTGGCTTTTTATATCATATTTACTCTTCATTGTTGGCTTTTTATCTTACATTCATTCTTCATTGTTGGCTTTTTATATTATACTAGCGGATGTGTACCCGGCTTCGCCCGGGTTTTATCCGAGTGAAAGTTTGCCTAACGAATATTATATAATATGAAGTATAATAAACAATGTTAAAGATTAATTTTAATTATTAATCAATATTGTGTGTGAATATGTGAGAAAGATGTAATATCGTTGTTGTTTTCTTGGCCGACTGTTTTGCATATGGTGTTATCTTAAAATTGCTTGTTTTGAATATTTTTTTAGATTTAGTTGAATGAATTGCTGAATTTTTTTTTTGTATCTATATATAAATAAAATTAACTCTGTTGATTTTTTTTTGTATTTAATCGATAACAGCGAAGTTACGCATGTTAAAGTTAGGAAAAATATTTTGATGTTAAGCAAAACCTGCTCCATCTCGTTATACATAAATGTTGAAAATTTGGTCGAAATTGATGCATTGTAACGAAAGTTTTTAGCGAACACCACTTATGAAATTTGCATTTTATTAATATAGATATTTGAATGTCTGTCTGTCTGTACTCTATAGATTAAAAAACCATACATCCAATCGCCGTGAAATTTTGGGATATTATTATGCATATCCCCGGGAAGGTTTATGAAAAATAATTTCTTGAATATCCTTAGAGTTATTTGCATATTTGTAGATTAAACTCGAAAGCAGCGCCCCCATTGCGACGATGATAACAAGTTTTTTTTTATCTATAAGTTTTATTATCACTAAGTTTATTATCTTAAAGATTATTTATCAAAAGTAAGATTTTCTACCTATTAATTACGCACAAGTCAAAGTTAGTTTTATCATTTATCTACAACATATATATTGGGAGAATATATAAAATGATGATTTTGTAATGTATAAATTAGGAAAGACGAAATTCAGGATGACACGGCAATTTATTTGAGACAAGAATAATGATACAATTCCAAGGCAAAGATGCTATTCCTTTAACTTCCAATTACCGAGGGAACCAATTAATATTGATTTTATTCAACTTATCGAGTATTTCTCAAGGGACCGGGAAAAAATGTTCACTAGATAAAATGATGATTTTGTAATGTAGAAAATTAGGAAAGACAAAATTCAGGATGACACGGCAATTTATTTGAGACAAGAATAATGATACAATTCCAAGGCAAAATACTATTCCTTTAACTTCCAATTACCGAGGGATCCAATTAATATTGATTTTATTCAACATATCGAGTATTTTTCAAGGGACCGGGAAAAAATGTTCACTAGATAAAATGATGATTTTGTAATGTAGAAAATTAGGAAAGTAAAAATTCAGGATGACACGGCAATTTATTTGGGACAAGAATGATGATACAATTCCAAGGCAAGATACTATTCCTTTAACTTCCAACTACCGAGGGAACCAATTAATATTTATTTTATTCAACTTATCGAGTATTTTTCAAGGGACCGGGAAAAATGTTCACTTTATCGAGAGATTCAAATTTACGAGTTTCAAATTATCAAAATATATCTTTTTTTTATTATAAGTTTATAGAGAATTGTTTTAACAAATGTTCGTTAGACAAACCTTTACTCGGGTAAAACCCGGGCGAAGCCGGGTACATCCGCTAGTTTCTATATAAAAAGCTATTTTTTCAAGTTTAATATTATATAATTTTGAATATAAATTGATATATACGAATAGCATGTTAGGCAGCCCTGTTCATATTAAAATTATCTAGCATATTTGTCATTTTAACCAATATCTAAGAGTCAATGTTGATCACTTTTGAGAGTATCTCTCAATATTATATTAAAATTTATAAATTTAATTTCCATATATCGTTAAAATATATTGGAAATTGGTTCATTTTAATATAACACCAAATATTATCTTTCTACAGGCCTTACTGCAATGACCAAAGTTATTGAATGAGAGTGCTTTTGGCTCATCAGTGGTGAACCCTCTCAGCAGTTTCGCCAAATTATGCAATTCCTTGAAATTATATTTATGTACCTCTACAGACCTATAAGCTTACGTCCATAGGTTACCTAAACATCCCTAAGCTGTCATCCTTATAAAATGCAGGGTATATAACAAAAACAATCTAATACAACAGTAGAGCGGTCTGAAGATTAATTTGACGAAACCACTGAGAGGGTTCACCACTGATGAGGCCAAGCACTTTCATTAAATAACTTTTATCATTGCAGTAGGGTCTGTGGAGATGATATTTGATACTATTATTCAAAATAAATCGAATAAATTATTACATATTAATTAAAATAAATTAAACTGAATTCTTTGATTACAGTGGATATAGCAGGCGCTTTCGACAACGTATGGTGGCCATCAATTATTAGAAGACTCGATTTAGATAACATTCCCTCCAAATTAATGAGAATTATACAATCTCTCTCTCTCTCTCATTTAATCAGTGAAATAAGGGCAAATTTCTTATACGAATATACAAATGTTACAAAAACTCTGACAAAAGGATGCCCTCAAGGCGGTCCTTTATTCCCAATATTATGGAATATTTTGTTAAACGACTTGCTGAAGAGTTTCAAACATCCGAATGCAGAAATAATTTGCTACGCAAACGACGTTTCTATCATTTTCTGGAGCAAGTCTGTCGAGAATCTTAAAATATTAAGCGAATATATTCTATGCTCTGTGATTCAATGGTGTAATAGGAATAAATTATCAATAAGCCCAGAGAAAACGAATTAATTTTACTTACATAATAAACCTAAAGTTCCAATTGGAATACCGAATATTATTTTAAAACCAGTAGATCAAGTTAAGATAGGCATAACATTTTCAAATCATGGAATAAAAAAGAAGATTAATTTTACCCCACATATCAACGACATTTTGTGCAGGATCGTAAGAATGAAATATTTTCTGTTTTCACTTTGTGGAAAGATGTGGGGAATAAATTACATAACAAAAATAATTTTGTAAAAAACAATTATTAGGCCAGTTCTTACGTATGGTTTAGAAATATGGTATAAATTTATAAATAATCGATGCAAAGAAAAACTAAATTCAATTCAATATCCAATTCTTTGGACGAACAGAGCCTACAAAACTACATCTTCCAACTGTGTCTATAGCCTTGCGAACAACACTCTTCTCACAGATTATATTGAATCTAAAATAGTTAAATATGATTCGGCTCATCTTTCGATAGAGGATCAAAATGCTTATAGACCACATTCTCCAAGTATAATTAGAACATTTTTATGTTCAAAAATGGATGAATTATTTCTAAAAACAAATGAAACATTCCAAAGCTTTTTCCCGTTTGGAATTCCAACATTTTCCGCTCCAATTTTTATAATACCCAGCCTCTAACGAACCATGGATATTTTAAAGGGATTTTTATTAAAAATTTAATCGGTTGAAGACTCTAGCTGTCATTGTGGCAACGAATTCCAGGACTCGAGACACCTACTGCTGGAATGCCGGCTCTTCTTCACCGCTAGACAACAGACAATAAATAATGTTGTAGATCTATATCAATTTGTAAATAGCAGAGAGAGAATTTTCATAGATTTAACTATTTTTTGTAAATATATTTATGTTTATCTTTCTAACCTGAAAGGTTCAGGTTCCTAATATATATTATTGTTTCTCTTTTTTATTTTTGATCAATTTTCCTTTTATAATATGTTTATAACTGTTTCTGTTTAAAAAATATAAATCGACGCAATTATCCCTAGTCGGGATATCGCGTTTTGTGTGTTAAAAAAAATGAACACATTGCCAGTAAATATAATTGTTTAAATATTATATTTATTTCTATTTTATATTTGTGTATATGGCAATTTCAAAATTTACTTTAATAATACATAAGTTGTTGGGTAGAACATACCGATAATTTTTTTTTTCTTGTCAAAAAAAAAACATTTGGGCAAATGGGATTTTTAGAAAAATTCCATTCTAGATAAACGAAAGGTCCCTTTATTACAAATCCAAACAATTTGATGTGACAATACTTTCGAGAATGGGAAAAACCTTTGCGTCTAAATCTTGGGTAATTACATCACCTTGGTGAAAAGGCGGCCTTGACTGGTGTTTGCCGGGCCCTCGACGTGAGGGCAAATATTGGCCGGGAGGGCTTCCTGCTGTCATCTCTCCGCTGTCTCTACCTGATACCTGCCTTCTGCCTTCCCTTTGTGGTGGTCGATTATCATAGAGTTCTAAGCTCAGTGTGTTCGAAAGAGTCTTAAATTTAAATACTGAATAATTTTGAAGGTTATTTTCAATGGATAAATAATGTTTTATCATATTTTACTATTATTATATTGCAATATACCTTATATTAATATTATAATCTACTCTGTTTAATTAATTTATTTTTGATTGTTTGGATTTGGCAGCACTGTAATTATTGTTGTTGTTATGAATCTATATTTAAAAAATGTATGTTTGACATTAGAAAGATATATAATTAAAATTTGTTTATTAATTTAATAAAGCATATTTATTTATTTAATCGAAGAGAGAGGAACATCACATATATCATATCACGAAGCGGGTAAGTGTGTGTGTAAACACGTTTTTCCCTCTCCCAAAAAAACAGGAAAATTGACAAAATGAAATTTTCAATATTAAAAACAAAGATTGTTGGAATAGTAAAGGGCAAAGCTAAAATTTTTATCAAAATATGAGAAACTTCGAAAATTTGATCAAATAGTATCTTAGAAATTTGAAAACACGCGTGCTTTTAGAAACGTGAAATTATTGATATGCCTTATTTTATTTAACTATAATTTTTTTGTTTTTATATATAGGATTTGAGGGTGCAAAAATAATACTATTTTTCTTCTTTGTCACATTTTGAATGGCTGAAAACACCCTTCAGGAAAATATAATCTTGAATCCTACATTAGCTTGGAGGCAGAATGGTCACTCTAGCCAGTCAGATTAAGATGTAAAGAGAAGTGAGAATGTCTTTATAATTCAATTATTTCATGAATATTCTGATAGAAAAGGAAGTGCAGGAAGAAATTATTGGCCTAAAAATCCAAGAAGAGTACCGAAAAAGCCTATTTAGATGCGGAATAAATCTTGTGTTGTGTTTGGTACTCCAAGAATAAAGGTTTACAAACTTATCAAGGACGAAAAATACACAGATATCGTCAATGGTTACAGAAAAAGAGAGACATCTAACAGATCTACACCTATTTTGAGACAAAAAGTCAGGAAGAAGATGACACATAAAGCACATCATATGTTTTAGACAATGGCGAGCATACCAGTGATAGTAGAAACTGCTATAATGATATCAGTAACGGCACAGCCTATAACTAAATAGGGTAAGAGGAAGCTGAGAGAACAAACGAGAGGGAAGCTAGGGATCCATCAGAACTAGTAAGCGAACTAGAAAATGAATAGAAAAGTATTTTTTTTAAAAAGCTTTCATTTAAATGCACCAAAGAGAAAAAAAAAATTATCTTCTGTCATTGAGCAATTAGATTTATCTGAGTGAAAATAAAAGCGGCGGGGGATGATCATCATGAATTTCGAACCTAATGTGTTTTAATATGTAGCAACTGATTAGCTATTTTTATAAGTGTTTGCTATATTTTTACCTATTCTCTAAATTTGATCGTCCTCCGCCGCTTTTATTTTCACTCAGATACATCTAATTGTTCAATGAAGAAAGATAAAATATTTTATTTTTCCTTTTTAGTGCATTTAAATAAAAGCTTTTTGAAAATGTATTTTTATTTATAAATTATTTTTAGTCAGTTTTTATTCATGAATTTACAAAACTTATAATCAAAGGTTCAGTGGGGATTAAGCCTTAAATAGACGGAAGCCTGCTTGCGGTGGATTGGCCAAATCCTTGTAAGGAGCGTAACATAATACAAAAAGAAATATAGGAATTTGTTCATTCCTGACCACTCCGATCAACCAGAAGTCTGAATATTTGTACACTTACATTGTTAATTGGTCTGAATGAGAGTTAAAAGTTTCATACTTCTATGTGATCTGGAAGTTTTTAAAATTAATTTACAAAATTTGAAAGGCAATTTGGGAATTTGTACATTTCCGGCCACCCTGAGATCCCAGAAGTCTGAAATTTTGTCACCTTACATTGTCATCGGCTTCTGAAAAGTGTACCAAATTTCAGAATCCTACATGCTCTAGAAGTATATTAAAATTTGATTACAAGCTTTGTGGACAGATAGGCAGGGACGCATGTTAAATAAAAGCTTTTGAAAAGAAACAAATGAAGAGGTGAACAGAAAGAGCGATAACCCAATAAAGATAGAATTGCGGCTGAGAGTAACAAGGGCAATGGAGAAACGGACAGAAGAGTACTCGAACAAACCAGTTAATGAGTGGACATCAACATTAAAAATCCTATACGTAAACTATAAAAAGCATATTATAGATGGAAATAACAATTATATGGAATAAAATCTAATGGGAAATCTAAACTTAGAAAAAAATCAGCCAGATAATTTATGCAGCGCAAACGGCGTATAAACAGTTAACAAAAAAGCTACAAAGAGCGGGGGACTGGAAATATCCATTAAACAAAAGGAAGAAAATATGATAAGAATAAAATAAAAACGGATATAATCTGGAAAAATGAACAGCAAAGAAAACCACATGGTGAAAAAAGTTGCAATGAATATAGAACGATCCCAGGAAAATATCGGATTTATTAATATTTCGCAAAACCCTAAAGCAAGAAATAGAGGTGATACAGAAAAGAATAGAGATATAAGAAAAAAGAAGTGAATTAAATACGGCTAATTGTATGTTTGAACTGAATAGGGGAGCATTTTACTGAAAATTAAAGCCACAAAAAGCAAACGAAAGCCCTATTAATGAAGAGGATTTTTTTTAATTCTGGTCAAAACTAGGACAAAGAATCAAGACTTCGACATTTCGGAATAACTAAATTTCAGAATTTAGAAAAAAAAAATAAACGAGAGAAGCTATCGAGCAAATAAAGAAAACAAAAGAAGAGTTCTCGAGGAAGCATTAAAAAAATTGCCAAATTGGAAATCCGGCGGTATAGATAAAATTTATAATATCTTTATTAAAAAATTAACCCCAGCTGCACCAAGATCTATATAAAGCCTTTGTCCAAACTATAAGGAATCCATAAACAATTCCAGACTGGATGTTTACTGCAAGCCTACCTAAGCCTTCAGGCTTCCTGAAGTAGGAATGAACAAACCTAGCAACTACCGCCCCATAAGATGCGTGAGCAACCTGTACAATTTAATCATGCGGATATTATCTAGAAAGCTTAACAAAAATAGATAAGGAACGATATCTGTCTATCTATCAGATAGTAACGACGCAGCGAACTAAAGGTGCCAATAACAGGCCTTATTAAACAAGGCTACATGCAAGGAACACGCAAATAAACTAAAACCATTTATTGGCATAGCGAAAACCTTTGACAGCATCGAACAAAATACCTGCTTAATATATATTTGATACATCAACAGTTCCAAAAGAATTTCAACAATTCGCAAAAATTGCTTTTGACAAATGGCAAGCACAGCTACACTGAGGCAAACAGTGCCTAAAACAGCCAAAATTTAAAGAGGAATATTAAAAGGAGATTGACTTTCATCACTATTCTTTGTCTAGTGTCTCGAGCGGATAACAAGGGAGCTCAATAAAGTAAACAGTCACCAAGTGGAAATGAGAGTGAGAGAAGAAAAAATAAAATATTCATTTTTTTATTGACTATACAAAATATTAGCCCATAGCGATAAGGAACTTGAGCTATTAACAAAGTAGATAATTCAGCTTCTAAATAAAATAGGCTTCAAAATTAACCCGACAAAAAAGCGCCCAACTCCACAGAAATTCAGGAATTTGGGACATTGACAGGAAAATAAACATACAAATATTCAAGCGTTCTAAAGAATAGCACAAGCGCAGTCATTTCATAAAACAAAGAAAGAATAAAAAGTGAAATATTAGTCTGGAGATGGAATCTCTAGAAGAAACCAAGCTGAACCCTAAGAACCTCTTCGTTGTTTTCATCGTGTATTTGCTCTCGCTTATAAATTACTACGTTAAACAGAAAAGCTTGTAACCTTTTTGAAAATAAAGTTTTTTTTTTTCACACGAAATGTCGAGTAGTAGTCACTGAAATTATCCCACGATATTCTTTTTTTTTTTACAATGCCACGAATATTTAAAGTCAGCTTTTTAAATATTTTAAAATATAAAGGAATATAATTATATTATTTATTTATTTACTGTAGCATCAGAATATATCAGCCGTGGCACATGCAACGGTAATTTCCAAGAATATTTCAAATTTTAAAATGTGTGTCAGTCTATATAAAATATACATAAATTCCACCATTAAATAATCATGAGATCAAGCGCCAGATCCCTGTAATACAGATTTCAGAAAGCATATTAACAATGACCTTTAATGCAACTATAAATGAAATTTGTTTTTAAAAAGTTCGAATTAATTAGAACAAATAAAAATGAAAACATTTTTGTATGCAACAACAACAAAGTTTTTTTTTTGCTTATCCCTAGTACACGTGGGCCATGATAAGCATGGTGGGTAGAAGTAGGCGGTTGCTTTTACTGTAAGTGCACCACATGTCTACACATATGAAAAGCAGTTCGACTTTGCACTTACAAATGTACCAGAGCCCTGTTTAGTTACTTGCACTCGCTGGTGGGGTGGACTTTTGCAAGAATCGGGGGCCATTGGAGCATTTTTTTTAAATCAGAAAAAGTGGCCAATGCGGAAATCGAACCCGGGTCGTAGCGGTCGAAAACCAACGGTTTAGGCCATCCTTCACCGACTCCCTTACAACAACAAAGTGAAATTCAGAAATCAGAACCCCGATCGTTTATTTAACATCTCGATTTATAGTTTCTCTAGGTGTAACTGCTGATCTAATAAATCATGTTCGCTTTATTACCTCAACGCTGATTTACTGATTTAAGCCATGTGCCAATAAATCAGTGAACGGATAAATCGGACACCATTTATACCTGCGCATATTGCAATTAAAGCATATTATTTGAGATGGTGGTAAAGATACGTAAGGAAAAAGCTCACATCTCAAATATAAAGATTTAGAAACTATTATAGACGTGTATGATTCTTTTAAAAACTAAACTATTTTCTACTGCCCTTACTGCAAAGAAAAATAAATGGGAGGGCCTGGCTCATCAGTAGTGAACCCTCCCGGCAGTTTCGCCAGTTTAATCTACCATACCGCTGTTATATTGCATTTTTGAGTTTTCCTTTCATATTGGTACTGATGCTAGACTCTTGGGATGGGTATTTTAAATGAACTATAAACATTAGCTTATAAAACAGCGGTATGGTAGATTAAACCGGCGAACCCGCTGGGAGGGTTCAACACTGACGAGCCAGGCCCTCCCATTAATTTTTTATTGCAGTAAGGGCAGTAGAAAATTGTTTAATTAAAAAAAAAACATACGCGTCTATAATAGTTTCGAATTCTCATAACAGATGGCGCGCTAATGTATCGTATATAAAGATATACACATTATATATATATAAGTATAATAGTACATTATAAGAGAGAGGAGGGGGGAGAAGATATATTAATATATAATTATAGAGAAGTAATATTGTAATATATGTAATAATACGTTGAAAGTTCTGGTTGACTCTTGTAGAACCTCGTCGACTCTCGCTATAAGTTGTGGCAACCGAGGGTCAAACCTGTAGTAACCGAGAGGGACAGTCAGGAGTGGAGAGTTTTCCAGTACCTCTCTGCACCTTGTAGGACCTTTAACAGTTCTCACAAAGTACAGGCAGTCGTGGTCGAGGCAGAGTGGAAAAGCTTGGGAATGTCCACACACACAAAACGAAGCGACACAGTTCTAGAAGGGAAGTTCCTTGAATAGATAAAAAGTCGAGCCAAAAGCAAGATGGAGATAGAAGATTCCTTACTGTTTTACATGGTCGATGAGTTGGTCCCTGGAGACGATAAGGGGTGACGCTGACCGGAAGACTCACTGGAACTGAACTAACTGTCGCTAAGGCCGGTCTTATTTATACGACAGCTCTGACAAAGAGAATTGGGTCATGCACGTGGCGCTACAGGACACCGGCGCCTGGCTGTCGGCTCCCAATCTATCTTTAGAAGTCACTTTGTGATTTACTCTTAATCTTGCTTTTAACTCAACTTTTAATCTATTATATAGTTTTATTTATTCATCCTCAGTACATTACATATGGTGCTGCAAGGAGACATGTCAATTATGCGTATAATTATTTATAGATTTGCAATTAGTTCTATATACAACATGACAATCTTGTTATACGTATTACATAATATAGGGTTATTGGTTTAAATTATCATATATATTTATAAAACGTGTGTGTGATGTTTAAGAAGAGAGACAAGGTTGCTAAAATAGTATATTACAGTAGATACAAAACTCGTATTTAAAGTATGATACTTGCGCTACACAACAACGTTCGCATCTTTTTCTTTTTTCTTTTTTTTTTCAACGCTCAACTCATAAAACAAAAATAGATTTTCAGAATGGCTCTAAAAATATCTTCGATTTTTCTATAATTACACTTTCATCATCAAAATATTTACCCTTCAAGAAAAATTATATCTTTGGGAAGAGAAAAAATTCAGGGAAGAGAGTTCAGGGGCATCGTTCTTCCTCAAATATTTAGCAACCGAAAGGGCCTTATGAGGTCGAGCGTGTAGCAGAATCCCATTTTTCCATAAACCAGATTTCTTGAATCTAATCACTTCACGTAAACGACGAAGAATATATCAATAAACGTATTGTGTTATTTTTAAACCTTCTTTAAAAATTTAAAAGTGAACAAGACGTTTAAAATCAAAATTAGTAATAAAAAATTCTAATCTTTTATTTTGTTCTTCTTGATTTTTTTGGAGCTTGGTTGTCCTCCTTCAACATATTCAATAGTGTTTTGTCTTCAGGATCATAAGCGTAAACCCATGTCTCTTACCCTGTGATTATTTTTAAAAACATGTCTGGGTTATTCAGGTAGCTTTCCAAATGGATTTCACAAATTGAAAGTCTAGCCTCTCATTGTTTCGTCGTTAACAATTTAAGGAAAAATATTCGCCTATTATTGATTGCACCAACCCGTACGATATTTCCAATTGTCTGTTTATCTCTCTGATTGTGTTATTTAAGGGTTTTCTCGCAAAAAGCTCTCAATCTGCTCGATATGTACCTGGTTTCTGATGCTGCGCGGTCGATCAGTTCGAACTTTGTCAAAGGGATTTATTCTTCCATTTTTAAAAGTCCGCGTACCAATTTAAAACTATTGATCTGCTCTATAAGATTAATCTCCATATTCATCTTCAATTTAAGCCTTCGTTTCTGAATCTGTTTAATGGACTTTCAAACAAAATCCGTTGCTCAATAAGGCAATCCATTTTTAAAAGAAACTTTTTTCGAAGAACCTTCTGACAACGTTCGCTTTATTAAATATATTCTAATCGTATAAGCGCTCGAGCCATGATCAAATTATATATCATATAAAAGTTCATATTATGAAAATTAATATTTAATGGTTTATATTGTCTTATTTTCATTAATATTTAAAATGCAGCCTTGTCTTAATGATCCCACATTGTATATATTGAAAGAACATTTTTTTTTATCATGCACCTAAATATAGCTTGATGGCAGATTGCCATTTTTCGAAAAAAATATTAACTGAATGTTGATAATTTTCGTTTTCATAATCTGGCCAATCAATGTCCATTCTTGAAACAAAAAAGCTAATCATCAATTGGTCAAATTCCGGTCAATGGTCATTGGTTAAATTAAAATAAATCAGACATTAGTTGATTTTTTTATTCGCTAGATGGCGCCCTCCGGTATGATGAGGTGTATTTATTTCACTTTGTTACCTTTCTCACCTTTCTTTTGAGGTAAAAATCATCGAGAGAAAAGTAGATGAATATTTTTTTTTCTCAGACGATAGTATATAAGGGATTATTAATTTGGTATATAATATAACAATAATTTCTATTTTCTACTTTTTAAATATTTTTGAGCACACATAGGTTTATATTTTTGAAAATAGAGCAATCCATAAGTAAATATTTAATTAAAAAGGCATATATTGGATCAAAATATCATTTATTTTACCAATATTTGCCTTTTTAATTATAGGTTTATATATATAGCATATTTGCGCGCATTTGGCCTTAAATATCGCTGTATGTATAAAGAATAATTATAATATTTTTTGCTTTGAATATGAATTATTAATTTAAAATGCACTTTCATGACCTCCACCTCGCTCCCCAAGCGAGAAAGTCTTTTCAATTATATCATTTATATAATTAAAGAAATATAAAGTGAAATTAATTTATTTATTTAAAAGAGAGAGAGAGAGAGGTGAAAAGGTGATCTTTTAGAGAAATCTCTTTGATTTACACCATTATAACAAATTGTTAGATTTGTATATTTCTTGAAAAAAATATTTATTATACAAGGTGTATAACAAGGTGCGATATTAAAGTATTTGCGCCTATTGCAAAGGAAGCACAAAGGAAACATTAAAAAACAAACAAACTAAAACTTAGGATAAAATACTCTTACAGATTTAGATCTATAATCTATAAAGTATATAAATAAAGTGGTTGGGTGTAGGTGTGTTTGTTTAGTTTCTCCGCAGGAACAATTTGGGGTTTCTCATAGACCTCTTTTATGTAAGTAGTGATGAAATTTTCCGTGTGATATGATAAATTGAGTGGCGATGAAATTTGAATTGAACTGTATAGAAATGTCATTTGGAAAGATAGTGCAATATTTATATCTATTTCTCTTGGTAAGTTTCGTTTTTTACAGTTCATATTTATTCATTTATATTTGAGTTAGTATATATAGAAATATATAAATACACCATATTTCGCTCGCATAAGTGTCTCTCGATCGTATGGAGGATTTATAGATTTCACATCTTTTCTTATATTCAAACCCCCAAGAATTCTCACAAATTGAGAAAAGAATGTTCTTTATGTTGTTGCATTGAGCTATTTCATATATCTTGTTTTTGTTTCATTTGTTTAATGAGAATGAGACTCCAAGTATCTTGATTTAATGGGTAATGTTCAGGCTTACTCCTTCGTGTTCTATTGTTAAATGTGGCTAACTATGAAAATAAGTTTTTTCGGTTGATAATGATAGTTTCGTTTCATCACACCAATTCTCTATCATATGAGTAATCACCAGAGGCGATTGATGTGCATGATGACCCACGATAAGAATTCTGGTTTGTCGATTATCATGTGTTGATATGTTTTACAAGGAGTATTAAGTATCGTTTGATATATATAATGTGAGAGAGAATTGATTTATATGAGAACAATTCAGAAAATAATCAACGATCAAGTCAAGGGAAGTTATCTAACTTACCTCGTCCGAAAAAGGTGAAATTGGATGCGAAAATTAGGTTTTTTTTTTTTTTTTGGCATCAAAACTGACAGTAAACCAACATCATGTGTCTTTGCGGAATTCCGGCGAGTGGCTACTGCATCATGACAAAGTTGCCGCATGCACGGCACACGAAGACGATTATCTTGATTCAGGCGCCGTATTTGGCAGATTTAGCTAATGTATATTTTTCCTGTTTCCTACGATCAAATATAACCTGCAAGAAAGAATTTTGCCGATGTAGATGATAAAAAATCCCATGTCACGAAGGCTCTAGCAGGTTTTAAAAAAGGGCGCTTTAAAAATATTCTTCAAACACTAGAATTAACATTTTGACAAGTTCATTAGTGCAAATGTAGATTACTTTGGAAGAATAAATAAAATTAATTATTTTTATAAGGAAATTCCGAATATATTAGGGTTCTCTGCGTATATGGTATTCTGATTTTGGCTTAATGGATCCATTTATGTGAATTTTTAATGAATTGTTCTGTCTGATGGAAATGGCCAGAAATGAGACACCCTCATTATGAAAAGGTATATACTTTTTGGATTCCAAACAAAAAATGTGTTATTAATTATAAAAAATAAACAGGCATTGATCACAGAAGTAATATTTAACACTACCTATTTTAAAAGCGATCTTTTCGTCGTGAAAAAATAATCCTTAATCATAAAATATAAATATGTCTCGGTTCTGGCCATTTTCAACAGACAGAACAATTCATTAAAAATTCACATAAATGGATCCATTAGCCAAAATGAGAATACCATATACCATATAACGCGTTTTCGCGCTTTTTGGCGCTCCACAGCGTGGAGTAGGCTGTGCCACTGCGACCAAAATATATATTATATATATATGAAAAAAAAAACAATAGAAAAAAATAAAAGATAAGTGGGTCAGGTGTTAATATTAAAAATAAAGAAGGCATTTCCTGACCACGAGCACATGTGATTTTTAGATGGCAGAGCGCTATCTAGTGGAGCAAAAATAAACTAAGCGTTTATTTAACTTGCTCCGTGATATTTTGCCAACCCAATTTCTTGAAATCTAGAAAAGCCATCCACGAACGCGTTTCGCGCTGTTGGCGCTCGTCAGCGTAGAGTGGGCTGTACTAGATGGCGCTCTGCCATATAAAAAGCACATGTGCTCGTGGTCAGGAAATGCCTTCTTTATTTTTAATATCAACACCTGACCCACTTATCTTTTTTTTTTTATTGTTTTTTTTCATGTTTAAAGCGTATTTACGCAAATTTGGCCTTAAATACCCATTTCTTGGTTTCTCAAGAAGCCTCTAGGACCAAAAATGTTTTTGGTCGCAGTGGTACAGCCTACTCCACGCCGACGAGCGCCAACAACGCTAAACGCGTTCGTGGATGGCTTTTCTTGATTTATCAAGAAATTGGGTTGGCCAAATTTCACGGAGCAAGTTAAATAAACGTTTAGTTTATTTTTGCTCCACTAGATGGCGCTCTGCCATCTAAAAAGCACATGTGCTCGTGGTCAGGAAATGCCTTATTTATTTTTAATATATATATATAAATGTCGAAATAAAGGATACACCTATAATATTTAGATTGGTATTTATTTAAATAGTTAGAAAATCTTTATATCAATAGTGGATAAAAAATATTTTGCTTAATACTTCTAAAAAGGTCTTCATAATCCAGGTTGATAAAAGCATTATAAAAGTGGCTTTAGATTTTTTCTTTAGCATCAAGGGGTTATTTTAAAAGGGTAATTTGTGCATCCCCTAGTTCAAACTGATTTAGTACCATTATAATATGTCTTATTTTCAGCGATTGCAAGATAACATGATGAAGCTATTTCCTAAACACATTTTAAAAATTAGGACATGAAGAGAAAAGCCAGGAAGCGGGGTAAATGGGCGGAAGTTCACCCCCTGAGTATGCCACAATCCCCGAAGCAACCCGAGCTGTAATTTCGAGGTTTTGTTGCGAAAACTTGAAAATTGTGATGAAGCCTCTTCTTCATGGTAACAAATTAATTCGAATCATTATTTTTTCTAAAAAGGAAATATTTTATGCACATAGTGCACATGCATGTAGATTAACATATAAATAGTTTAGAAACTTTCCTTTTATATATATATATATATATTCCTTCCTACCATTTGTACCATAGTTCTTATAAGTCGCGCTTCATTGCTCGCCTGTTGAAGGGTTTTTACCCGAAAGCTTGCACCTATGCATCAATAAAAGAAACTCGTATTCCTTCACCCCCCATGTTTTTTAGTCTAATTTTCAATTCAGGAAGAATTCTTTATCTATATTAATAAAAATAATTTCCACATTTATATCCAAAATGCCTTAATATTATCATCAAAGAAAACAACCCCAACAATAAATCTGCCAATTTCTTAGATAGACCATCAATTTAAAAACCAAACAAATTATTCTTTACGACAAAACAAAACTTTTAACTTTAAAATGAATAATTATTGTAATATCTAATCTAATATTTCTATGAATTGTACTAGAGAAATCTATTCAGGAAATTTCATAAGCATCTACAGAATAAAAAAAAAATGGACATTTTTAAATAGATATTGAAACCGTCTCAGAAAAATATTAAAAATTGATATATTCGCCATATTATACATAAATTATATTTTTTATTCCTTTAAAAATATCTTAAAAGTAACAAATTTTACTACAATTTCATAAATCTTGTCCAAAATCCTCTCATCTCAAGATAGATGAATTTTAATTCACTCTTTTTTATTCAAATTAATATATTTTTCGCCTGGGTCTATTTTTCTTTTCACTAGGAGGTAATAATTATTATTCATTTCTATAATATAATCTATTTCTAATATTCTTTTATCTTATGCCTTCTTTAAAAATCCCTCTTTATAAGCACCCAGAGTTAGTAAAAAAAATTCGGATGTCCAAACACATGCATACAGAAACATCCTATAGTTAGCATTTTCTCCTTAAAGGCCATGCAATTTTGACATTTTGGTTGCTGAAAAAAAATTGCACGGTCTTAAATATCTTCATATCAAATTACAAGTAGTGTATTTATATTTTACAAAAATACAAGGTATGTCCCATAAGTTCCCGGACTGGATTCATAAAAAAAAAAGAATAATGTAAATAAATTCGACTGTTCATTATAGAAAAAATATCTTGCAACACGCTGGTACCAATATCGAGGCGGTACGTGCACGCGTCCCAAGGTTATTCTAATTTATTTAAAGGTTACACATAGCGCTGCGGCGATTTTACGATGGAACAAAAAATTGAAGCAGAGGATTTGCATAGAATTTTGTGTGAAACTTCAAATATCAGCAACCGAAACTTTCTAAATGCTTAATAAAGCATTCCCCAATGACGCCCCAAAGAGAACAATTGTTTTTGAAGGACATTCTAGATTTAAAGCTGGAAGAATTTCCATTGAAGATGATCCTCGTCAAGACGACCAAAATTTCAAAGGACTGATGAAAATGTGCAAAAAATCACCGATTTGATAAAAGAAAATCCTCGAACCACATTGCTGGAGTAGAGCAAGACACAGGCATCTCTAAAACAACGATTAGAAGGATCGTAACCGAATATTTGAACCTCTAAAAGACTCCTGAAAAATTCATCCCAAGATTTTTCACTAATGAGCAAAAACTGTGTCGGCTTGCAACCTGTGAGGACATGTTGGAAATGACAAGAACGGATCGGGAATGGAAAGACAAGATAATCACAGGCTACGAGAATGGGTCTATGGCAATGATCCTGAAACCAAGCGTCAATCTGCCGAGTGGAGAGGTCAGGGTGAGCCTAGACCCAAAAATCCAGGATATTGAAATCCAGAAACATATAAAAGCTATAAAAGCTGTTTCGACAATTGGGAGAAACGATGGCGCTGGTGCGTTGAAGCAAGGGGGGATTACTTTGAAAAGTTTTAATAATGAAAATATATATATATCTTACCTTTTTTCTATGAACCCAGTCCGGGAACTTATGGGACATACCTTGTGTATATATATATATATAAATATAAAACATTCAAATATTAATAATATTTATGAAACACCATTAAAATAGATGTATATAAGTAAAATGAGGAGAGAAAAAAATCCATTGTGAATTTACTACACATACTACTTTTTTTGATTGAATAATACCTGGTTCGTTACCCCTTTGTTTTTTAGACAAATGTATGGCTCCCTAAAAGCTGATTTATAAGCTTTGTTCCGTTGTTCAATATTGTTCTTAAACATTTAAAATATTTATTGACATTCGGAATATTTCCCTCGAAAATTAAAATATAAATTTCCTTTCACTTTTCTGTTTCTCTTATTTTACTAATATTATATTAATTCAATAGGGAAAAAACTCTTTATATCGAAAAAAAAATATTCGCCTTTTTTCTCATTTTCTTTTATATAAAATCTAAATATATATATAAAAGACTACACAATAATTTTCACGATATTATCAATGTTTGAGAACTAATTTTAAAACAGAAAAATTTGCAACATGGTGGTATATAACATCATATTGTCCCCAATACCTTATTGACCATTTTATTCTCAAGACTTAGCTACATAACAATTATTTTTTAAATATTTGGAATCATGGTAGTAATTATATATTGATTTGGGAGAGAAGAAAGTAATTTTAAAATACTGTTAAAAATATTTCTTATTGGCCTGACTATTTCTTACCATTCCGCGGAGTTTTATTGACTACACACCTTGTATAATAGAATGGAATAAATGTAAAGTACATTTCATGAATCATCTTGAATATTCCAGTGAGGATTATAAAAGCGCAAGAGATAAGAGAAACCCCTTCCGAAATAAAATTTTGTCAAAGGTCGCTCGCATGAATATATAAAATGTTTTATAACTTTTCAAAGAACACATTTTATTTTTAAATCATGTTAGTCAATTATTCTAAGTTACATACCAACAAGAAGGTCAAGGAGAATTAAAAATTTAAGAGCATGCAAATGAGAGGTAAGTAAATTGGCAAGAGGGGATGACATAAGCGCCGAGCAAGTAGGTCGGGGGGACCAGGCACAAGGGGCCAAGGGGCGCCAGAGAACGGGTTGACGCGCGGCCTTGAAGGTGATTAAAACCCGCAGCGCCTTTCCTCGCGCGCACACACAAGATGTTCCTGACGTGGATCGTTCTGATCGCAGCCGCTACGGCGCTCCCCACCACCAAGAATGACGTCCCTTCAATCCTTTCATCCCTTACACCACTTCTCAAACCCCAACCTACAACTGCAGCACCAGAAGCGAAAACCAAACCGCCTCAAAAACCTCTCTCTATTCTTCCTTCGATTTCCAGAAAGGCTCCTCTTGACACCCCTACTCACAGCAATAAACCAGTAACCATACAAATTCCTTCGAAGCCAGGAACTTCAGTGAAACCAACCAACAGTACTCCTACTGTAGGAACTACGGAAGTGATCAAAGGATGGGAGAAGATGGAAAAAGGATTCAAGCGTTTAATCGACGGGGTTATTAAGGCCATAATGCCTGCTGTCATCGAAGCTAGCTCGAGAACTCAATTGTCTGGATCCTGCATGAATAGCTTGATGGAGTTTGTCAATGGACTCCGCAAGATGAAGCCCTGGGCCTTTCGCAGTAAGTTTCCTTTTTAATTATTTAAAGGCTGGTTGTTGACAAAGTATTTTATTTCATTATCTAATTTCAATAGGAAAAATTATAATTAGTCTTTTTAATAAAAATTCAAATATATAATAATTTTTATTTTCTCTAAATATATATGAAGTCAAAGTTTAAGTCGAAGGTTAACGGAAATCTGCATGAAAATCCATTTTTATAAATATCCTGAAAAAAAAAAAAGATATATCTAATCCTCAAAGATGATAATCTTGAGAAAAATCCACTTTCCAATTATTAATATGATAATATTATCTAATTATTTATTTGTATAATTATATATTTTGTATTTATAACTCCTTTAAATATCAAAAATATTCTTCTTAGCCTATATTTTGAGAAAAAGGTAAGTTATATATAAACTTATATCAGATTTTAAAAGGTCTACGGTCGTTATCAGAATAGATATATTTGTATTATATGACTATTTGAAAAGTTTAATATGACAGAATGCGTTCGTAAACCACGTAAAACATAGACGAATTTAAATACATTAAAATACTAAAAACATATATGAAAGAGAGAAGGGATCTTTTGTCAATATTAATTTTTTAAGTGTGTATCTGCATTTCATATAAATATATATTGGCAAAATATTTTATTATTTATATACATTTTCCTCAGACATTATTTATTAATTCAATGGTGGAATTTAATATTTATTGGAACACACATTATATATTCAATCGACAACTATATAATTAAGCGGTCATACTTGGAATGAAATCGCCATCAAAAAGACTCAAAACATTTTATTTACAATTTGAAGTATTTATTCACCGAGATAAATTTTCTGAATCCTTCATAATTCGTTTGAAATAGACCTATAGAAATTCAGTTTCAAATAATAAGCTATCATGATAGTGAAGTAATGAAATGGGTGATTTTGATAAGATAGATCTTAAAGCATACTTAATGGCTTTATTTTAGCTATAAATCATTATCTTTCCTATTGAACAAATAATATAAGTAGTTTCAGCTAGGAAATAACTTTTAAAATATAATTATGAACAAATATTTGTTTAAATCACATATATAAAGAGGAGTATTGAACAGACGGAAAATTAAGGATGGTAATTTATTTTGACTGTAGTTTCAGGCAATCACGAAAGAAATATATTCAAATATATTATATTTGGTTGACAGTGCAAAAAATGTTAATGTATCGCCTACAATTAAAATAAAAACTTTTTTACATTTTTAAAAGGCAAATATTTGGATATCGATCGCTCAGATGGTGTGGGGATACAATTTATAGATATTTTCATAAAATATATTTGTTTTGTGTGCATATATATATATATAATGAAAGGATTTAAAAGCACGGATGTTTCTTTTATACATATTACAAACTTCTACTGCCCTTACTGCGATGAAAAAATATATTGGGAGGGCTTGGCTCATCAGTGGTGAACCCTCCCAGCGGTTTCGCCAATTTAATCCACCAGACCGCTTCTCAGAGCTCTAATACTGTATTGGACGATTCTGCTTATAATACACAGCACTGAAGGATATAATCTCAGAAATGGTTTTCAAGAAAACTATGGACATAAGCTTATAGGATAGTAGAATTACATTCAAATATTTGCATCGAGCAATGCTCTTCCGCAAACAATAAAGACAAGGCCATTTAGGCATAAATTAACACATAGCAATAACGCGCCATCTATACATATAAAATGAAAGGATTTAAAAGCACGGATGTTTCTTTTATACATATTACAAACTTCTACTGCCCTTACTGCGATGAAAAAATATATTGGGAGGGCTTGGCTCATCAGTGGTGAACCCTCCCAGCGGTTTCGCAAATTTAATCCACCAGACCGCTTCTCAGAGCTCTAATATTGTATTGGACGATTCTGCTTATATACACAGCACTGAAGGATATAATCTCAGAAATGGTTTTCAAGAAAACTATGGACATAAGCTTATAGGACAGTAGAATTACATTCAAATATTTGCATCGACAATGCAATTTATATATATATATAAAACTTGATAATTAAAAAAAAGTAAACAACCAATATACACGACTACTATATAGTGTTATTTTATTCTAGATAGTAAAAGGTATGCACACATATTCTCTCCTTTGTAAAATTTAAAAACATAGTTCTGTGTGTGCATACATAGTAATACAAATATATTCACATTTAAGATTTATACAATTTCTTAAATCATTTCTACGATATAATAAATTGAATAGAAAATTTTGATTTATAAGACCACATATCGGTATTTGTGTAGGGAAAATGCGATCTCGGTTATTAAGGCCTAATGTTATATCGTGATATATATAGTAAATTTTCTGTTCGAACTCCACAATTGAAAATTATAGAATGCGTACTGCATCATTAATACCAATTTTTATAATAAAATTGTGTCTGCTATATTTTTTAATAAAGTGAAAGACAGTTAATAATTTTAGGGTTCAACCTTCTTTTTAATCTAGGGAAGCTACTAATAACGCGTAAAATACTTATATTGAGAAAGCTAATTTAAAATATCGTGACATTAACCAAATTGGGGTAAAAAGTATGTTATAGCTAAAGAGGATGTTCTTCGTAATATTGAAAGAAATCTGACATCCTCTAACGGATAGAATTTGGTTCATATTCTCGTGAGATAAATTGTTGGATATATAAACAATATATATTCAAATTTTATTTAAGTATTAAGTCAGAAAACATGTTTATGCTAGAATGACAACCAGACCATTTTTTACAGCTATCATGTGAATGCCATTTTGCTTGATAATTAACGCCTTCTCTAATTGTTCATATTGTGATATGTAAATATATGGCCATTGTAAAAGAACTGAAGAGAGAATTGGAAGCATATTTGCTTTTGTGCTTCGAACGAAGGCCGGTGAAGAGGGCATGTATTGTATTTAAAAATCAAATTTTCGAATAAATTTAAAAGTCTTATATAACATTTTCTACTAATCTTTATATTGTGAGATGTAAATGTATGGCCATTGTGAAATAATGGTTCGATTGGCAAAATGATTGCTTTAGTGCTTCACTTTTAGAGTAGAATACGACAGAAGATTCAAAGCCTGTGTATATATTATATCTTATTCTACTCAACAGGGTAAAGTAAAGGAGCATTTATGCTGCCAATCGGCCGGTTCTTCCACAATGGACATATATTTACATATCTCACAAAATAAAGAATTGCAAAATTATTTTATATTACGCTTTTTGAAAATTTTTCAAATATTTTCTTTCTTAAATGCAATAAATGCCAAGTTATCTAAATATATTTTTATTCCAAAAACAATAAGTTAATATAGATGGAACAGTTTAAGTAAATTATCACTAATAAATATAAATAAAATAATAATTATTAGTATATATATGAAATTAACCTATCTTTCTCTCCTGTGGTAAAGGTATAATTTAAAATGACAAATAAAAACCGTGAATCATTTTAATAAACAAAATATCAAAGGACGAAGACATTTAGAAAATATTTTTCACAAAGTAAAAATCAGGTTTGGATTTTTATTAAACTAATACCCAAAATATAAATATATTTCAATGTGGGTTAGTATTATTCTCTGTATAGATCCTATTTTAGCACATGTATCGCCGAAAAATCGCGTATATTGAATAAATAAAAGATCGCTGGAATTTTAGCTTGAATGCTGACCTCGTTTCTCGGGATGCAAGGGCATTATCGTCATCTCTGGTCTCCTGGATAGATTTTTATTCTGTTCAAGTTAAAAAAAAAACATTTTAAAATTACATATAAAGTATTTAGAATGAAAAAATTGAGGTAAAGTGAATATTAAATAATTAAGAAAATTAATGTCTACATATAAAACTGTTATGATTAATTAGTTCTACATCACTAGGCTTTTAACATGTTTATAATGAAGGAAAACGTTATTAATTAGAAGGAAGTAATTAGAAAACTCTCTCTCGAATTATAAAAAGGTTTTGAGCACAAACATACATTTTCCTTAAATATGTCAATTGCAAACCCTAGTGCACTAGAATACATTTTAGCATGGTATATGCTCTTGCGACGACTAAATGGCAAAGCGCTATTTTAATAGGTTACGATAATGTGGCACGATATTTTTTTTAAGAAATGTGTTACGGATAATAGCTATACAGCTATATAAAAAGGTCTGTAAATGCTCGAGCCTGAAATATTCTGATCCGTTGTCAAAAGCTTTATCCGTTGCGACTTGTTAAATTCCTTCTATATTTATTATATGAGAGCCATAAGAAGTAGACAAGGGGTATATGAGAAATATACAAGAATTATACCAGTAGTATATTGAAACAGATGAGAAGTTATGCAGGTGATGTGGGCAAGAGCATGTTTTATGTTTGAAACGTTCGGATTATTCGTCTCTCACTTCCTATCTATATATAGGTATCTATATATTAGGTAAAGTTTCTTCTCCAATTTATGAATGTGCAGAGGTCAGCGCTTCATTTAATTTTGTTATAATTCTGTTTATTTTGTATTGTAGGTTAATTTGCCATGGATATATCCATGTCTATTCAGTTTTCAAATTATTGGTGCATCATTGATTAAATTTTCGAGAAGATTTTATAATAAAATTGAATCAGATCTTATTTTATTCGATTAAAAATATTCATTGAATAATACACACTTTATAAAATCCTAACCTGGAATATTCAAGTCATTTGTCCTAATATATAAAGGAAATTATTGCTCCATGGTAGGTTTATCCTATTTTTTTAAAAGACAGTATTGGGGGACGCGGGAAAAAAAATATATATATAATAATAAACCACCTAGTAAGAAAAGATGGAATACTTCAGTCTAGAATATTCCTATATTAAATAGATAGCACGTCGCGTGTATAAATCTCATTCTGTTCGTTAGAGTTTTCATTTGGTGTGTTCTTTTATTTGTACGAAATTAATCACAAAGTATACCAACAGACTAAACTCTCTCTATATATTTTTTTGAAATACTACTTCTCCAAATTTTCAGCGGAGCATATTTGAGAAATATATACATTATATTTTCATGTGAATGAGCGGCACGAATTGCTTAGTTTCTACAGTATAAAGTTATTCAAATCAAATAAGCGCGTTATGTTGTTTTAAAAACATTATGCTATTACAAGAAAGGGTAACTCAACAAATTGTAATAAGTAAAATATTGATTATATTTGTGATAGTTTTTTGAAGTGGAAAGTGTAAAAGATCTAAAATAATATAAACCGGTTTATAATTTGGAATACTTTAAAATAATTTAGCTCGATATTTCTCGTGCCCTTTCAATGTGACTATTCCAGATTATTATACATTAAGTATTGATACCATACGTTCTTTAATTCTCTAACCTGATTTAATTAGGTGTCTAACGCTATGGCTAATATAAAATAATATTAATAATTTTAAAATATTTTATTAGTGTTATTTGAAATTATATACGTACCACCAAAAGCAATATGATAAAGTAAAAACGCACATCTGTTCTGATACGAATTAATGATAGAGAATTCTATTGTATTCTTTATCACACACAAATATCTTTCAGCGGAAGTAAAATAACTATATGGAGTAGAATAAACTAATATGCTTATACTGAACATTTATGTGCAAATAACCAAACACTGAGAAGAAGTCCAAGATTACAAAAACAAACACAACATTTTATTAAAAGTAATACTTTTAGAATATGAATTCTGATAGACCAATAGTTTATTCAATAAGTAACCTCATGATATATTTATATTATTTTAATTAAGCACAAAATGGATCAGAATATTTCCAAGAAATAGGGGTCAATGAAAATCTCTAAAAGCTATATAACTCTCATAATGAGGTTTTATTTTAATTAACAGGATTGTGAGAATATCTAACCCTCTCCTTTAGAGCAATAATTCCCATTATTGCTAAGAAGAGAAGATTTAAGATAAGGAAGGGTTCTTGGAGGAAGCTGGCCAGCTCCAAAGCGTATTCCTAAAGAATCCCAGGCAAGTTCTATTGGATTCAGGTTCGGAAATCTATATAGCTGACCCATCCTCACTCTCGAGAATTCATTTCCCATTGCGGACGAACAATGTCATCCATATAAAAATGAACTAGAGACAAATGGAATTTATGAAATACTTCACATGTTGCTCTTCAACAAAATATGCGCTTTCGCGCGGCTCATACTTTTTGAATATTATCGCAGGTATACTCTATCCACTCTTATAGAAAATATATCAAATTAGATATTATATTTTGAAAATTAAAATGTTTTTTTCAAACATGATATTATAACACACACATCATGTCACTTACATTTATTTATGTTAATAAACTTATTCGCGAGATAATTATTTCTAAATATCATATTGTTTTCTGTTTCTTGCACATATACGTATATAAATACAGTTTTTTGAGGAAGATAAATTCCTTTAAAAAATGCTACGACATGATACAAATGTTCGCATATTATTTTCAAACACTAAATATTTTAATGTTATTTTTTTTACTAAAGTGATTTATGGCATCCATATAGAAAAAATTCAGGAATAAGATAATTACGAAGATATTCTCACCTTCAACAATAATAAATATATAGAAAACTTCCGAAATCAAGTTCACTAAATAATTTGCAATATAAAGTAGTATGAATTAAGCTTTTCAAAATAGAATTCTACTCTCTATGATTCATTCTAGAAATAATTTTATTATTGTTACGTCGTTTTCCTTGCGTGTATTTCGCAACTGCGGTTATCCCCGCCCTACCGATGGATTCTCCATCGAAAATGCATTAATTGGAAGCTTTTGTTTACCGAGATATAAGAAGTAAAGAAAGAGTGAAGGATTCGACACTTGAGAGAAAGGGGTTTATACAGAAGGGCTGGGGGAAATACAAACTCGGTTTGGGACAGAAAATTATAAGTTTTGCTGAATTTCATCAAGACATTGTAACTCAATGGTTTGGTTTCTCCATTTCCCATTGTATTTTAACTTAAGATTACAATTTATTTTCTGATTAAAAATCCTATCAATTCTATTCCGAAGCTAAACAATTGCAGTCAAAAGCAACAAACAAAGTTTTTAATTTTTTTTCAATATTCATACGCTCTATATTCGATTTCAAATATCCTTTTATGAAAATGCAATTTTATTTAAAAATTATTCTTTTTAAAAGATAATAATTTTTATGCAATAATTTCATGAGCCATTTCTACGTTCGATTAAAATTGGCATGATTAGTAAAACAAAATGTGTTGTTATTGAATTTTCTCTAAACCCAATTAAATACAATAACGCAAAATTTAAATGACAATTTTTTTAAAAGAGGATTTTTCCGTTTCTTTGATGTAATTGGCCAAAAGGTTGTGTGTGTTGTTATTGTTATTGTGTGGACTAGTTGGGGGGGGGGGGGGGGGGGGGGGGGTGGACTAGTTAAAACAATAATTTTTCTGAATTTTATATACACGCAACAAGAACTACCTAAAAACCTATTATATAAAAGGTAACTACACTATGAGGTTCATACACACGGAGTTCAACCATAGCTCGTACATCATGTGCGAAATCAGAATAAATCGGATCAATCGTAAGAGATACCCATGCTATAAATTCCACGCGAATTTATCCAGAAATATTATTTATGCATAGTGGCGCATTATTATGCTGGATTAGAATGTCATTAATGTGTTCATTTATTTTTTAACAGTTGTAAGAACTTTCGAGCGTCTAGCTCTTCTAACATATTACATTAAGCGAGACCAAAGTATTAATTGCGCTTTTATAACGAACATTTATTTACATAATGAGTTATTTATATTGGGAATCGTTGACCTATCATGAGTAATCTAATATAAATTGTTAAAATTTATTTTTTATGCACCAACAATCCATAAAATACGATAGGTTTTCCTTATATTGATTCCGTTATATTTTCAAAGATATTAGGCGATATTAGTATATTTCTTCTAAAGAAAGGTTGTTTTATTGATTAAAAAAAAAGGTAGATGGATATGCTCTTTCGCGATATCAAAATTTCAACAAATTAAATGACTTATAAATCGAATATTTATCGTAACATTTTACCGAAAAAAAAATTGGGAATTGAAGATAAATGCTTGAATCGTTGAATTACGTGAAACTGTTCAGGAAAGCCCTTTTTTATTTGATGTCGTTCTGTGAATAGGAAGCTTCTGACATAAGCCTTTGTATTTTGGAGGGAATATTCTTCAAATGAAACTTGACTTTTTATAATTCTATTTACAAACGTATTATAAATTTGGCTATTTTTTGGCCGTGATTCTTGTTATAAGTGGTTCAGCTTCATTATATTATTGAAGCCTTCTATATGAACTTTACAGACATTAAACCCGCCATATTCAAAGAAATCAAGCGGTTGAGAGTGCTATATTTATTCGCTGTTAAGATTGAACGGCACTGAGTGCATAAAGGTGTTTATGTGTTTGCTATTATGGAAGCCGCTGATATATATCGTAAGAAGCGCATATTACTATTCCTCTCCAGATGTTGTTTCATTCTTAAAATGAAAATACTCTGACACAAATAGGGAGAAGGACTCGCACACGAACCAATCATCGGATTCAATCACAGGTTTGTATTCAATAAAAGGGTCATTGAACGAGACAAGGCCGTCCCTATCTATTCTTGGCCGAACTGTAATATTTGTATATTTCAAAACCGATCAAAATTCTCACACTATTTCCGCTTTATAAAAATTTCAAATATTTCATAAAGTGTTTACACACAGATATATACATTCAATATTATTATAATTATTGAAGCTTAATGAATATTCTCAAAATCCCTCGTTTTTGAAAAGCTTTTTTTATATGTTCAGTTTGGCTAAGGAAAATATTTGTTATGATTATAATATAATTTTAAAATCTGTTTATTACAAATTCTAATGCGGTTGATCAAATCCATGTTATTAATGAGAGCCTTCGAATATGTTGTGCGAAGCTGATGCGATGGAAAATTCACCCGAGTTCTAGCTCGCAGATAGATGGAAATAGATATAAAATTCGCACAGTTGGTAAAGTATGATATAATATTATATATCCAAAAAAACATGTATTATATAATAATATATATTGAGATAGTAGTTCTAAAAGTTCTACATATTTACTCAATATTAACACAGTTTGAAATTTGCAATATTAATTCAAGGCGGTAATCTTCAAATATATCTTTTAAAATTAAAAAAAAAAGTCGTATGTCTAACTATAATTTCGTATTATTAATATATACAGTTATCAGCGTCATAATCAAGCAACAATTCTTAAAAAATTCTGTCACCGTTTGCTTTTGTGAATGGAATAAATACCCAAATATGGCCTTTTCTCATAACCATCGGTGGTTCAGTGGTAGAATGCTCGCCTGCCACGCGGGCGGCCCAGGTTCGATTCCCGGCCGATGCATTTTTTTTTTTTTTACAATTTTTAAAACTAATTTATATATTATACAAGAATGACATCCACGGCGCCGATTTATAATTGTAACGAATAGTATTTGATTAAAAGCATTTAATCGGGTAAAACCCGGGCGTTGCCCGGGTCAATCGGCTAGTACTTCATACGCATCATCATTTGACCTATTTCCCGTTTTGAATACCTTAATAATTTTCAACCTCATTTTGAAAATTTAAACATATAAAGAGTTTTCATTTTCTTATATTCACTAATAAATATTCTTAGATAAGATATTTTGTGATCCGAAAAATAGAAACATTATACGTTTTACTAAAATTCATTTTAAAATATTTAAAAATATATTGCACACTTTCCCTCTAAAATAACTAAAATTCACAAAAAAAAATGCCAATTTACAATAATATTTTTAATATGGCGAATGTTTATGTATACCATTATAAAGAGGGTCACCAGTAATGGATCAATGAGAACCCTGCAGAGCCTGTAAAAATATTAATAGCCTCAGCCCAGTCCCAAATTCTCCCAAATAAGGCAGCCGAGGAAAGGTCAAGGCCACGGAGAAATGAATTGGGTTGGCGCTTCCGGATAAGTCAGGGCGTAACTGATGCAGAGAGTTTTAGTGATCGAATTTATTTAATTAGTAAATTATTTGGCTTCATTATACCCCACCAAATTTGAAAAATTGCATAAAATTATTTTAAATGCGTAATTAACTACTTCGTGTTTTTTTTTCAAATAATTAATTCAAATTGACAAGCTTTCGATTTAAGAACTCTTCTACAGGCATTTCTTCCAAATATATATATTTAAAATAAATATTTATTAGGACACAGCCCTTACCGCGATTGGATTCGAGCCCATCAGACCTGCTTTGAATATTGTTTATATTGCTTTGGTCGCAGTGGTACAGCCTACTCCACGCTGACGAGCGCCAACAGCGCGAAATGCGTTCATGGATGGCTTTTCTTGATTTATCAAGAAATTGGGTTGGCCAAATATCAGGGAACAGGTTAAAACAATGAATAGTTGATTTCTGTTCCACCAGATGGCGCTCTAACTTCTGAAAAGCACATGTGCTCCTGGTCAGGATATGCATTTTTTATTTTTAATATCAACACCTGACCTTTTTATTTTTTTTTATTTTATTCTATTGTTTTTCATATATATATTTTGATACCCAAATAATAATATTTAATAATTTGTTTTAATCATCATTAATTTACAACTATTTTTCATATAAATTATATTTAATTCTAATTATATATATTCGGAATATAGAGCAATCCATAATATATATATTTGAAAATAGGGCTTATTTCGGATTTTAATAAGATTTTTAATTAATCCAATATTTCGATGGACCAATCGTCCATCTTTTACAAGGTTTTTGTTATGAAGCACACAGCAGGTCGCGTGCTTCAGGTGAGCCCCGGCGTCTTACAGGATTATTGGGCGATAAACCATCTAATATATACATTTTAAACAAAGTAAATATAATCAAAAGAAAAACAGTGTGATATACATAAATAAATATTGATAATTAAGAGATTTCGAATTAATTAAATAAATAAATAACAAATTAAAAACCATTAAAATTGAAATAACTGTGAAATAAATATATAAATAAGAGAAAAAAATATCTGATTTAAAATAAAATAAAATGAATATATAAATAACCTAATAATTTAAGAGGTTCTAAACTGAGTATATACACCTGCTGTGTGCTTCATAACAAAAACTTCGTAAAAGATGGACGATTGGTCCATCGAAATTATGGATTAATAAAATATCTTATTAAAATCCAAAATAAGCCTTATTTTTAAATATACAGGGTGTACCAGGTAAATTGGGAATTTCAACAATGGTATTTTAACTGAAATTTTTTGCAAGTAAAAATTAAAATATCCGAATGAAATTTGACACAGTAGTAGATAAAAGGATATAGTTTTTATTTAATCAATGTAGTTTCCATTCTTAGCTACAACAGTCTCGAGGCGAGTGCGGAATGAAGCACAGGCCTTGGCGACGATGACCTTGTCCATTTGGGTCATCACCGTGTGAACTGCTTTCTTGACAGACTGGATGGTGGTATGAGGAGCTTTGTTGACATCTCTCTCAACAACGCCCCATACATAGTAGTCGAGGGGATTGCAATCTGGAGAATTAGGGGGCCAAATATCAGGACCCCAGTGACTAGGGACGTTAAGTGTCAGCCACGATTGTGTCTTTTTTGCCTTATGGGCTGGAGCTGAGTCCTGTTGGAAGACATACTTCCTTCCTGCGGCCACCATGTCCATCCAAGGCTTCACAACGGTCTCCAGAACATTGATGTAGGTGTCAGCGTTCATCCTAAGGCCCTTCTCAAAGAAATGGGGAGGCATGACATCACCTTCACTGCTGATAACGCCAAGGACCATTACGGAGGCAGGAAATTTCGTGTGCATCACGACAGGTATCTCTGAGGGGTCTTTACAGATCCAGCGATCATTCCTGGGATTTACCTTTTGGTCCACGTCAAAGTTCTTTTCGTCAGAGAAGAACCTTAGCATGCCAAAAGAGTCGTGTTTCAGGTTGTTGAGGAGGGCAGCAGCCTTTCCTTTTCTGTTATTCTTCATATTCTCAGTCAGCAACTGACCTTTCCGAAGGGCATAAGACTTGAGACCAAGGTCCTCAAGGATAGTTCTGACAATTGTCATAGAGCCAACGTCCATTTCCTAGGCTATGGCCCTCATGCTCTTCCCAGGGTTTCCATCAATCTTCTCCTTGACATTTTTGACAAATTCTTCGCCTCTTACCCTGTCCGATCGACGCGAGTGCTTTTTCCTTGTAGCTATCCCCTCTTTGTTACTGTCGGCCTCATCAAACTGCTTCTTGACACGATAAATAGTGGTTTTGGGCAACTTAAGAAAATCCACTATCTCTTTGGAGCTCCTTCCGGCGCGCAATGAATATGGCTACGTAATGAAAAAAAAACAAGTTTTTAATCTCAAGTAGTTTTTGTTTTATGGACTGTCAAAGTTAGTCCCAATTTACCTGGTACACCCTGTATATATCGCAATTTAAACAATGTGATATGTAAGTAATAAAGTATGACGTCTTTTCTAGTCGTCTCAAAGTGACACCAGCTTGCCACAGGACACCCGGGGGATCCAGAGAGGGACGAAAAGGGCGTTGGTCCGAACGTTGACAGACAGTTAGGTTACAGTGGATATTTTCGGACAGGCCGCTCAGTGCTAGATCTCACGGCGGCCCTCGTGGCCGCCGTTTTGGTTCCTCCCTGCCTCCGCGGCTTCATGCAGGACGCCGAGCTTTCCTCAGTTAATCCTCAACTTTCCCCTGGGTCTGGTGCCACGTGAGACGTACTAGGAGAGCGTCTTTTGATCCCAAACTTTGTCCTTACTGTCCCGTGCGGACTTCCCCCTCTGCACGCCTTGCCACTCAACCCCGACTGCTTGCAACTCACTTGTTGGCTTACCCGGGTTTACGACAGTAGACCTGTATAAGTCGACAGAATTATGGTGGCGGACAGTGGACAAAGGACTATGGACGAAGACGGGGAACGCTACGTGGACGTTTCTGAGGCGCCCGCAACTTTCATCCGGCCTAGCGTGGACGCCTTGATAGACTGACTGACCGAGGTCTCCAAGAAGTGACGGCTCCACGTGCCTATGTCCCCCCTATGGTACCTATCCGCGGAAAACTTCTCCCGCAACTAGAAGCCGTGCGAAACGACATCGGGTACGGATCTGCGAGGCTCCACGAGCTCCTCAAAGGTGAGCCCTTTTCGCTCGAAAGAAGCTCGAGCAGAGAAAAACAAAAACGGCGACCATATTGACTTTCCCAATTTCGTTCCACCACCGCCGATCATCCCAGTACTCCTATACCCCAACACACGCAGCCATTATAAATCATCCAAGCCAACATTATTATATAGATATTGTCGCGGAGATAAATAAAGCAAGGGCAAATTTGGGAATAAATTTATTTATTATAAGGGGTATTTATAGGGAGAAAGAGAGAGAGTACAACTTACCCCAACTTAAAAGATAATCCTAATGAACATCGTCAGCCACCGTCCCGTTTTCCTTATTTTCAGATCAGCTTCCGAGAACCCCTCACACCTGTGGTCGCCCCCCCCCGGGATCCAGGGATGATTGACAGGTGTCCCATCTGGATGGAGCTTCTTGACATTACTCCCTCTTTAGAGAAAACAGCGACATGCTGCTTAGCTTGTCTCAGCCCATGTTCTGGAAGGAAATCTATCACGGCTGGTGTTCCCTAGCAGAATGGAATGTTGTTCTTCAGGGTCCAGGTAGGGCTTCATCCGAGTGACATGGACGATATCATTGGCTTTCCGTGATCGAAGAGACGGGTCCACGGGCTCTACTTCATACGTAACTTCTGAAAGCTTCTTGGTCACCTTGTAGGGACCGAAGTATCTCTTCAGTAGCTTTTCTGATAGTCCTACTTTCCGGATGGGAGTAAAAACCCACACAAGAGCATCCCTCTGATAATAGACTGGAGTATGTTTCTGGTCGTAAAGTCTAAGGTCTTTCGCTTGTGATTGTAGAAGACGTGATCGGGAGACTTGACGCGCTTCCTCAGCTCTGGTCACAAGTTCTCCAACGTAGTCGTCAGAGATCTCATCTGGTAGGTAAGGTAGTACGGCACCGATATAGGTCTCGGCCTCGTGGGCGTGGACAAGAAAGAACAGAGTGTAGCCGGTCGCCTCCGGTTTAGCAGTGTTGTAAGCAAAAGTTACGTAGGGTAAAACTTGGTCCCAGTCCTTCTGCTCAACACCTGTGTACATGGACAACATATCTCCCAGAGTTTTGTTGAACCTTTCAGTCAGGCCGTTGCTCTGGGGTTGGTAGGCCGTTATAAATCTGTGCACAATTCCGCACAGAGCATTTATCTCTTTAAATACTTGGGAAATGAAATTTCTTCCTGATCTGTTATCATTTCTCTAGGAGCTCCATGCTTCAAGATAACATCTTCAACCAGGAACTTAGTTGTTTCGATTGCTCCTCCGTCTGGGGTCGCTTTCGTTGTGGCATGCCTTGTCATATAATCGGTGCACACAATTTTCCAACGGTTTCCATCTTTAGAAACTGGAAATCTTCCAAGGAGATCAACCCCGACATTATAGAATGGCTTTTCTACAGGTGGTATGGATACAAGTAGTCCTGCCGGACGTCGAGGTAATTTCTTCCTTCGTTGACACTCCCGACAATGGCTTACATATTAGCGAACAGTTCTATAAAGGCCAGGCCAATAGAATCGTTTCTTCACTTTGTCATTCATTCGGACGAAACCCAAATGCCCAGCTGTAGGAGCGTCATGTAAATCTGCCATAACTTCCGATCTTAAGTGTTTAGGAATCATCATAAGCCAGGGTCTTTGAGTTGTGCTATAGTTTTTCTTGTATAAGATGCCGTCGATAATGCTGAATTCCTTTCTGTTGTAGCCCGAGTTTAAATTATCGATTATTTTAGCTGAATCCGGGTCTTTAGTCTGCTCTATATCGACGTTGGTTAGTGACATCACAGCACTTGGTTGATCGTTCTCAAGCGGGCTCCTTGACAGACAATCGGCATCCTTATGTTTGCGTCCGCTCTTGTAGATAACGGTCACGTCAAACTCTTGCAACTTCAGCGTCTATCTTGCCAAACGGCCAGAAGGATCTTTCTGTCCTACCAACCAACATAGAGAATGATGGTCAGTGACAACCGTGAATGGTCGACCAAACAAATATGGACGGAATTTGCTAATAGACCAGACTACAGCAAGGCATTATTTTTCTGTTGTAGAATAGTTATGTTTGTCAATTTTCTATATGCATAAGCTATAGGCCGCTCCTTTCCACCTTGTATTTGTAGAAGAACAGCTCCAATACCATGTCCGCTTGCATCCGTGTGTAGATGGGTATCAGCGGATTCATCAAAGTGTCCCAAGACAGGCTCTGAAATTAGAGCTGTTTTAAGGACTTTAAACGCTTTCTCTTGAGCTGCATCCCAATATAATTGTTTTTCAGTCTTCAGTAGGTTATGCAAAGATCTAACTTTGTCAGCGAAGTTTTCAATAAATCTTCGGTAATAGGAACATAATCCAAGAAAGCTCCTCAGTTCAGAGATATTCTTTGGCCTCGGAAATTTAGAGACGGCTTCAACTTTATCTCGATCTAGAAGAATTCCATTGGCGTCAACAAGGTGTCCTAAAATCTTTATCTTCCTTGATCCAAAAAGACACATTTTGTGGTTCAAGCTTAGTCCAGCTTTCTAAATGCAACTTAATACAAGTTGTAGACGACGTAAATGTTCCTCAAAGGTAGGTGCGTAAACTACGATGTCGTCCAGGAGGCAAAGGCACATGTTCCATTTAAGACTGCCCAGAACACTATCTATCATCCTTTCAAACGTTGCTGGAGCGTTGCATAGACCGGAAGGCATTACTCGGAATTCATACAGCCCATCTGGAGTGATGAAAACAGTTTTCTCACTGTCTTTTTCGTCCACTTCAATCTGCCAATACCCGGACCGAAGATCCATCGTGGAGAAGTAACTAGAGCCGGCTAAACTGTCCAAGGCATCGTCAATGCGTGGCAGCGGGTAAACATCTTTTTTTTTTGTTATCTTATTTAATCGACGTTAATCTACGCAGAATCTCCAGGTCCCATCTTTCTTTCGAAGTAGAATAACTGGAGATGACCAAGGACTTTCAGAGGGCTTCACGATGTGATTTTCGATCATCTTGTTCACTTCATCTTGAATTAGTCGTCGTTCATTTGGTGCTACTCTATAGGGCCGATGTTTGAAAGGAGAGTGGTCTCCTGTGTTTATCTTGTGCTTCACAGTACTGGTGGGCTTAATAGGAGTTCCCCCAAAGTCAAATATGTCAATAAACTCGTCAAGGCATGAAACAAGCTGCAACCTTTGAATTTCAGACAGCCCTGGATCTAGAGAAAGGTTTATCTTCTGTGACCATTCACGTGACTTTAGCTGCGTTTCTTGTAACTTATCGCTGGATTCGCTAAGACTGCAGATATTTCCATTCTCATAACTTTCCATGGTACACATTTTAATTCCTGATGGAATCAGTTGCGGCCAAGACGCTCCACGCCACCCAAATGCTACCTCGGCCGTGTCGAAATGTAACCAATGAGTTTGGTATAAGAACTTATTTTCTTAATAATAAGTCCTTAGAAGTTGAGACTAAAACATCTCTAACACCGCATATTTCTTCGTTTATCACACTGATCTTCTTTATTGATTTAGGCGGGATGACAAAGTCGTCGGAAGCAAACAATCTCTGGTTTTCCTCCTCTCAAGATTCCAGGACGGAGGTTTCCCCGAGATGGAGTTCATTTCTGCCACAATCAATGACGGCTTCGGTGGCCTTGAAGAAGTCCCATCCGAATATGATGTCATTGCTGCATTCCACCATAACAACGAATTCAAAGGATATCTTCAGACCATTAACTTCTATGTTCAGGACACATTTTCCTAGGGTCTCTATTAAATTTTTATTTGCGGCTTTAAGAATGGGACCTGGTTCTTTGAAGAGAGGTGTCTTTAGTTCGCGTCGAAATTTGTCTGAAATAACAGAAAAGTCTGCTCCTGAATCCACCAATGCTTTAATTTTGCGTCCATTTATTTCGACCATAACAAAATTTTCTTTTAATTTAGCGGCGATATACCCTGGAGGATTTTCCTCAATGGCGACCTCACCCCCGTTAGAAGCCGCTCCACTTAGTTTTTCACATTCTGAGGATTGGGATAACGGCTGAAACGACGGGCTGGAGACTGGGATTGTCTTCGGGCTGGCGACCTTGCACGGCTTGGATATGGGGAAGAGCTCCGGTAGAAGTACGTCGAGGTTTGGGGCGTTACATAGTCGTCGTCGGCCTCATATCTCGGAGGTTGATTCGAAAATCCAACATTTTTTCCTTCTCCGTCATTCCTTGACCTGGCTTCAGCGAAGACCTGCCGTCGTTCCCTACAATAACGGACGACATTTCCGGGTCGTCCGCAGTGGAAGCAGATTGTTTTGTCATCTTCAATACGCCACTGAGTCCTTTGATTATTTGGTGGTCCTTCACTTCTTCGTCGGTAAACTTGATCGTTCTGGGGGAGGTATTGTCGCCTAGGGCGGAAGCTCTCGGGCTGACGAGGGGCAGAAATAGGAGCCAATGTCTGCTGGATTCCACTACGGATGACATCCCGTAGGTCGGGAGGTGGAGTGTCGATATCCTGGGCGGCAAATGTAGAAGGAGGAGCCATAAACTTCTGAACCTCCTCTCTCACTTACTTCTAATCAGGGCTTCTAGGCTCTGGTGACCGTCTCGTTACCCGGCGTCTCCACCACAATTGTCGCGAAGAAAATTAATTGAATAGGCTTCCGAATTACTTTAAATATTTATTTAATAGTTATATGAAATATTTTAAATAAAAAGTAAAAGGTACTATGTACATGAGCCGAATCGACCCAGCCGTTAGAGCAAGAGGGGAGAACTGAGTTTTCCCCTTCCATGTGGCGCCACTGTTTTTCCCGACCGGTCCGTCCAGTCCAGATAAGAGGGAATACCAGGAAACTATGTCCTCCTGACAATATAAAATAAGTGAGATTGAATTTGAAATAAACTTAAAGGATGTTACATAAATTTTAACAAATACATATAAAGGAAAAATGCGTTCTAAGAATTAAAACATTTTACGTGCTTCTAAATGTGTACCTCTCCCTTTAAAAAGGGGGCCCAACTCTCTATTGCAGGTTCGAGTAGTGCAAGAGGATTTGTTCTTTGACGGATAATGACATTCCGGGTTTTATTATGACACCCAGCAACCTTAACTGCCCCGATGACTGGGAGATGCCAATTGGGAGGCAGTATATTAGCGAAGAGAGACGTTCTTCTCAAAATTAAATGACAGCCAACTTACCTCAGTGCAAAGTATTTTAACGAGCGCCATATCATGTCGAATGGGTTTTCGGTCCCTATACCACTTTTACAAAGCAGTAAATAGAAAAAAGAACATAGATTTATCGTTTTATCCTCCACTTAATGATGATGAATAATCATCGTGGGGATATCGTTTCAAGATGGCGATGAGAGAGGGGAGAATCTGTATAAGACTGGTGTCTTAATAAAGGCTTTGTGTGTGTGTTATTAGCAACGAATTTCTCCATTAATTTTTTCCGCTGATTCTTAAGCGATAATTTGATCAACTCTTTGAAAATTTACATCAACTTGTAGAAGAGATTCAGGGCTAACTTTAAGCCTATAAGAATTGAAAATATTCATATTTTTGGTGAAAATAAGCGAAAATAATCTTAGTTCGCTTGGAGGTGGTTAAACATTTTCAAGCATTCATCGTAGGCCTTTTAGCGCGCGCCTTATATTATATATATATATTTTGAAAAAATAATGGTTGATATATAAAAACATGAAGAAAATAAAAAAAGAAAGTATGAAGTGTGCCAACAGCACTGACGACGTGTGGTGTGGTTCCAGCATACAACCCCAAGATGATGAAGGCTTTATACAACGCTTCTATTCGGTGTAAAGCCTCCGTTCTAAAGCCCGTTGATCTTAACGCAACAAAGACTGATTAGAACATTTTTAACCCCCCCCCCCCTCCATCTCACACTATTCTAACCAAAGAATTTTTCAAACCAAAGTTTTTTTAGAAATTGTTTTATAATAATTTATTTATTCTAATGATATAAACTCTAAAATTAAATAGTATGTTTTTTTTTTCAATTTATACATTTTCAATCATTTTATATTTCAATGCACCATATCTTGCAAAAATAGTAATTTATATCCAATTTTCATGCGCGGTTCTTGTTCTTTAACACACACACTTTTCAAATAATTATAATATTTGTGACGAATGTTTAATTATCTTGCTTGTTGTAACAAACGAAACACAGCACCTGGTTGAAATTATTGCACTTTAATTAACAGAATGAAATAAAATTTTGTTTTGTTTGTTTATTGTTCATATATTTTTAAAAACACGCATTATCTTCTGTGTCTATACATAAACTATGATTATGAGCATTTGTAAAACAAATACTCTCGCGATCGCAACATAATACTTATATATTCATATAAAATATTCTTTATTAAATATTTATAAAACATCATAAATTAGAATAATTTAAAACCATTATTAAAAAAAAAAAACACTTTTAAAGCAATGTTTCATTAAAATTGCACAAACCTTTCTTTTAGGACATAAACAATAAGGCATTAGAAGGAGGGGGGGTAAGTAAAAGTATTTGTTTTCAATACATAAAATATTCACAAAGGCTGTTTATCAACAATCATTAGCACGGGAATGAAATCTAATTGGCAACAAATGTGTCAATGACACGACATGTGTTAGGATCTTCAAGAGTATATTCGAAAATCAAAAACGTATATACACTAAGAACTTAAGAACTGAACGCTATTCATAGATGAATGACATGACGTTTATTATCGAAAAAAAAAACTTAATAGGCTTCCAAAGAAAAAAAATATTTCTCACAAATGAGAGCTGCATTTGATGTGAGATATATACCCTATCGGAAACCCAGAAATGTAAATCCTCACCCAGGCGGGTAAATAACATTTTGAGGAAAAAATTAAATATCAAGTTTATTTAATAGCAGAATATCTTGAAAATCTAAGCGATAAATTTGAGCCTACACTTTTAAATGTGATTGTTTTCTGCAGACACCTTCGCCTAGACGAGGACCCTATATTCGCATTGTTTCATTTATCGCAAAGATTGTTTTTACACCATTCAACTATATATATTCTATCACACAAAATATCAGATTTTGTAAAGTTACAAAATGAAACGTCTATTTTATAGTTACTCAATCGGGAAACAAGCTAAGTCATTAATAAATAAAATATATCAAAAATGCATTAAGCAATGATTTTTTGACGTGACAACGTCTTAAATTAGGTTGCGGCTGGGAGTCACTTATGAAAAAGTGTAACGCCCGGTAACGTTACGATGAGTCATCGAACGAGAGTGCTGCGCGCGCAGCTGCGCGCGCAGCGCTAGAGAATTAAGCGCATTGAATCGGCGCATGCTTGTCTCTGTCTTTGTCGTTCTCGAACGTTCTTGGCGTTGGAAAAACAAGAAAGCGTCATAATACAAGTTCACACGTGTGGTCAAAGTATCGTCAGCTGTGTCTGTAGTGAAAATGTGGAGTGCTTAGATTCGTCATTTACAACAACTACAACAATAAAGGTAAATAATTGTACACTGATATTTCATTATCGTAAACTATGATTGATGATTAATTGTTAGATTGACACAAAAGTTGAGAAACTGAGTTTATAGGTTATGTCATACTATTGATAAATGTTGATAGTGTTAAGTAAATTATTAGTTTAAAATTAATTAATTAAATAATTATTATTTTACAAATTTTAAATAGTTTCAAATTTATTTAGCAAAAATTTGAAAGTGGCAGATATAAGAAAGTGGCAAAAAGTGGCAGATATAAGAAAACTTTATTTAAACTGTGTTGAGCAAGAATTTTAACATCTAATTTAAGTAAATGTTTTAATTTTCAACTTCATCATTTACAATTACGAATTTTATTTAATTTCAAATTTATTTAGCAAAAATTTGAACCTTCGATCTGAATAAGTGTTTTGATTTTCAAATACCAACGCGGCTGGTGGAGTGGCGATCTATCGTAAATTATCATCGACATCTACGGCGGAAGTGTTCCAAGTTGCGATTACAGACGTAACTCGTGTCATTAAAACCAAGGGTGACATGTGCATGACTGAAGTTACTTGCTTCGCCGCTAATACTAGCTTCAAGTTTATACTCGGTGCTGTATATATTCATCCACGAGCTAGTATGCAGGATATTGGAATGTTACTATGGCAAGGACTCGGTCCGTACATTCACAACAGCCAGTACGTGCCACCGTTCGTGCAAGTTGATTCTAGTATACCGATTCTTCTGTGTGGTGATTTTAACAAAAACGTAAAGCCTGACAACTCGTTTCTTAAATTCATGAAAAATACGTATAATCTTGATTGCGTATCAAACGTTTCTAAGTCAACTACGTTAAAAGGAACAACTATCGACTTGACTTTCGCAAGACACATTACAGCAGAAACACTTCCTTTCATTTCATATTTCTCCTATCATCGTCCTATCCTCAACAAAATCACTCAAATAGGAATTAGTTAAGTTTAAGTTTACATGTACAATGTTTTAGTAAACAAAATATATTTCTATAGTTAAAATTTGTGCAATTCTTATTTTCATTCAATTCCTTGTTCCTATTGTGCAATTTAATTATATTCATATCAATAAATATTCTACCGTTGTCACGTAAAATCTTCGCCCGTAAAACCGACTTTACAGGCAACCATTTTTTTTATTATTTCAAGAATAACCATCAGCAAAAAAAAAAACTTATGCTAACCTAATACTAGAATTGTTTGAAAAAATTAACTAGATGTATTTTTAAGAGTGAAAAAAAAAAAGACGGAAGTCTTAATTACGATATAAAATATTTTAGGTAAAGAAGATAGTCTAAGGCAAGGAAAGAAATAAAATATCCATAAAATAATCTGCACATTTAGGTTTTAATCAATTTTTATATAAGAAATAAAGTAAAATATTCATTTGTTCGTTAATTTATAATTAACAATAACCTTTTTAAAATAAATAAATCACTATAATCAGAAATGTATTATTATAAAATCATTTTATAGGTTGTATATATTATCTAATGTACTTCTAAATTTTTATAAGTGGATTCTTACTTTGGGCCCGTATAACGAGGGTAGCTCTTTCTGCTCACGCGATTCAGTTTAAATCATAAACCACCTCGAAATAACGGGCCACGATAAAAATACTATTTAATCGTAATTGCGCAAATTAACCTATATATTTATTTAATGCAGTGTGAGAGTTATTTGGATAGATATCTCTTCGTCAATTACTCTTTTTGGAGTTCTTTCAAATTTTAGCATGGTATTTATATGGTAACGTTTGAAAATAAAAATAACATTATGAATAGTTTTCCTATTTTGGATACTATTGAACTTCTATGTCGATTTTAGCCAAATTGACTGAACACTAAAAAAAATTATATAGTTATGTTCGATACCATAAAATAAAAAATAAGTATTTTTCATCCGACATTATAGTAGCAAAGGTATTTATAGAGATAACATAGACATAGATATATTTAGAATAATTTAAATATTCGTGAACTGTGCCAGGTTATAGGCACCAACCGTGACTAGACCTTGTCAGCAGTGCAAGACCTATAATTATGCTAGTGGAAGAGGCCAATTCCACCATCTAATTACAAAATAAGAGGTTATCTTTTAGTTTAATTTGATACATGCTGAATAGTAACCTAAATATAGTACACTCCGCATAAAATATTCAAATATGTTTCCACAAGGATTATTTGAATGATCAGGAAGAATTTATGAATTCGGCAAAGAAGTTGAATTAGCTTTCTCTAACGAGACTCAATGCGGGAAGAGCCAGAACTGGCGGTAAATATACATTTTCTTCAAATATCATCTACAACTTATCTATATATCTTTATTATTTATGTGCAAATCATTCAAATATTTTATAACGATGATAGGCTTTATTATATATATTCGGTAAAATTAGTTTACGAATTCGAGATATTTATAATAGTAAAGGAAACATTTTATAAATAAAATATATTTTTGAATAATTTTATAAAACACATATTTATGCGATTTAGAGATAATAAAAGCACTATGGTTTTCAATTACTAGCCGAGATGTAATTATCAATTTAATTAAAAACACGAATTATCTATGATTATTATAAATTAATAAAATTCACTAATACAAACACACCTTTAAAAAAAAAAAAAAAGCATTTTAGTGATGATAAATATACAAATTAGAATTTGAAGCAAAAATTCTATGATTAGAAAATTGAATAGATGCAAAAATATATATTTATATATTTTTCAGTAGTAAGTTATAAAAGAAATATATATATATATATACATAGTAATATTTGGAGAATAAAAATACGCAAATTTTAGTATATCGATGGCTATGTATAGTTCAGTATCTTTGGAGGAGGTTGCTTAAGACATTATTACTAAAAATTCTGTTATTACATTATCTATATGGATTATTTTAGATAAATTTATTAAAGAAAACTTTTTAATGAATTGTAAAGTTTAAAAACTATAATGAATTTTTTTTATTCATTTATAGCTTTAATCCCAAGGACAAAACAGGGAAAGAATAGAAGGAACTTTATATATTTTCACACACACACTCAAAAAAAAAATAATTTGGAAATTTATTTTTTTTATTTATTAATATTTGTGTTTTGTAAAATCTGTTGGGTATTTTTAACACTACCTCTCTATAGAAGAAAAAAGAGATTATATTAAATAAACAAAAGAAAAAAGAGAAGCAGAGCGAAAAATATTTGAGATCAAGTTATTCAGACAACAAATCTTCATAAACCACAATGTTAATATCGATTCATCTCAAGAATAATTTGAAACTAATATTACAAATTTGTAGACATATGGTTTGAATATCGGATAATTTCCTATTGGTCTCAATGTTTTCCGAATATTAGGTAATTTTGGCATTGCAGTTGTTAATTTAGTACCGCAGAATATCACTTGGTTATAAAATTTGCATTCATTATTTTTTAAATGATTTTCTTCTAATAATTAGTCTCCGATTCCTTCAAAATAGTCCAAAAATTACTTCTTTTTTTTTTTTTTTGTAATGTCATGGCCATTCTGGATAATCAATGGCGAACGCTCCCAGAGATTAAATCAATTTAAAACTTATATAAATATTATTCTCGAAGTAAATTTTGATTAATATTTTTAATTACAAAATATTGAAAATTTACAAATAATATCAACCTTTGCGCGCCAACAGGCGTTATACGACCAAATATGGTTTTACGGGCTATTAACCAAAATGTATGATATTCGAGCCCGAAAATGGACGTAGCAAGCAGACAGACCGCAATGCACTGTTTCAATGTATCAGGCACTGCACGCCACCAAGGGTTTTCAAAAAAAGGTTAGATTCCCCAAGCCAGAGAAGTTAAGAGAGACAGGTGGTATAGACAAGAAGAGTAAATAAAACCGGCATAATTCAACAAGCGCTGGAAGATATAAATTTTATTTTTTGTAAAAAAATAAAAAATGTTTCAGAAGAAAAATAAAAATATTGTGGCATAAGCCGACTTCATGGAACAGGAAGCTCGTGCCAGCGCCGGGTTGTTCCACGCGAACGCTCGCGCTAGTGCTTCTTTTCTTTGTTCTCATATAAACAATCTTCATAAACTTCATACACATTCTCTCGCTTATTAAATTGTTCTTAATTGCCAAACGACTTGCTAATTATTTCATCACTACATTTGGTGGAGAAGCCGGGTACGATTCCGGCAAGATAATTCAATCAGGACGGTGTTTTGAGAAGAAGCCGACGTTTGCAAAGCTTGCCGCCGCTCGACATAAGTATGAGTGAAGTAGAAGAAAAGCCACGTGCGCAAGCTACCACTTTCACATGTCTTCAACACCCAAGAAGCCCTCCTAATTTTTCAGGTAAGGCCACTGAATTTGCCCACATATGGTTAAACGATTTCAACCGTGTTGCTCTTTATAATGGTTGGGACGAAACAATGTGTTTGGCCAACGTTGTCTTCCTTTTGGAAGGGACAGCTGAATTTCGGTTCGATAACATTGAGGATGACCTTACATCTTGGGCTATTTTTAAAGAAAATTTTAAGAAATGTTTGGTGACAAAGAGGATTACTCCAGAAAAATTGAGTCAGCGCTGAAAGTAAGAGCACAAAAGCCTGACGAGTCCATAAAATTCTATATTCAGGATGTGCTGAACCTATGTCGCCAGCTAAACCCAAACATGTCTGAAGAAGACAGGGTAGGCCACCTCATGAAGGGAGTTGCTGACGACATTTACCGGATCCTCCTCACAATTGAGGTAACTACAACTGTGGACTTCTCCAACCACTGCCGTCGGATTGAGAAACACAATAAAAAGATAATCAGTAGTGTGGTTTGAGAGGATTCCCTCCGTTGCTAAAATTAAAAATGAAGAGGCGGGTTACACTTTGAAGGATCTAATCAGGGAGATTGTCAAGGAAGAGCTCCGGTTAATTCCAAACGAACAAGCTATTTCCATTTCTTCAAAATCTTTAGAAGAAAAGGTTTTGCAGCGAGCAAAACAATCCTTGTCGCCGATTATAAAAGCACCTGTGGTCCATTCCAGGAAGGCTTTCCAGAATTTTCGCCGTGACAAACAAGATATGGGTGAAGCGACAAGAGGAGGAAAACAGACCAGTTCCGAACGGAGGATAACATCCCGATATGTTTCTATTGCAATCGGCCAGGACACGTTGTGAAACATTGTTGGGAAAGACGCCGTAGCCACCAAAGCCAAGCCACCAAGCCACAAAGAGAACTAAGTATAATCCAGGACAGTTATTATTGTCGTCGAAGACCTGGACCTATCTATATGTCAGACTTTAAAACGCCGCAATTGAATGATTTTGAACGAAGCAACTCTCCCCGCCGTAATTTACCTAGAAGCTCCTCTCTCTACCTAGGACGTGGGAGATCGACAACAGGACGATACCAATCTAGATCGCCAGTCCGGATCCCCAGCCGTTCTCCCCACAGAAAGGTACAGGGAAACTAGGAAACACGACCTGTAAGGGAGGAAGGTCGGACGTTGCTTAGAACCTCTACAGACGCGAGCTGACTTAGACAAAAACTATATTTGTATAAATATCAATGGACGTCATGTCGTTATCTTTATTTTACATTAGAGCAACACATTTTTCTATTTCTGAGTATAGAAGTTATCACTAATTTTCTTACTGGTTCCAGCGAAGATGAGATAATCTACATATAGACTCTGTACTACATACTCCACTCCTCTCTGGAGTTTATAGACACATGGATCACATTTGATTCTAATCATTCCCAACTGGCATAAAATTTCATTGATACTTTTGTTCCCACATTTTACTGATTGTTGAAGACCATATAGGCTTTTTTCCAATTTCAACACTTGGTTTCCCTCACCTTTTTGCAACAAACCATCTGTTTGTCTTATGTATACTGTCTCTTCTAAATCATCATAAAGCCGTCTTTTTATCATAAGTCTTCATGATCAAATTCGGTTGCGTTGCTAGAGCTAATATTGTTCGCCAGCTTTATTTTTGAGTGAGAAAGATTCCATATAGTTCACACCATATCTTTGATTGCATCCAACAACAACAGCCAATCTGGACTTTTTTTTATATATGCCTTCTGCGGATGTTTTCTTCTTACTGTACACCTATTTACAGTTGATAATTTTTATACAATTTTTCCTAGGTATTAATTTCCATACTTTTTTCCTCTATCTCACCGAGCTCTTCTTCCATTGCTTTGAAATATTCGTTTCTTTCTCCACTATGCATAGCTTCTTTAAAAATCTCCGGAATATAATGATCTATTTGCATAATTAAATTCGCCTCATTCCTATCCTTCATTTTTTTGTGAACTTCGGGCTCTTTCTTCGATCAATTTACTTTCCATTTCTTTAGGTCTTGCTTTGTGTCGTTCTTTTAAAACGCTCTTTGTATCTCCTTTCTTTATTCCTCATTTTACGCATCTTTCCTCTATCGGTTCAGTTTGTGTTGAGTCATTTTCACTGTCACCACCTGGTTTTACTGAAGAATCCTCCTTACTCTATGTGGCAGGATTGTCTTCTCTCGAGATAATAAAGTATTTCGCAGCAATTTCTCTACAATTTATTTTATAGGTCAAATTATCACAATTAATATATGTCTGAAGATCATTTGCATAATTGATTCCTCTCTTCGCTAAATTTACCGATCTGACTTCATGAATTCTCTTTGTCATTATATCATATACTAGCGGATGTACCCGGCTTCGCCCAGGTTTTTCTCGAGGGAATGTTTGTAGTTCAGTAATAAGAAAATATACTACACCTAAAAACTATCAGAGAAAAGAGAAACCACGGAAGGTGAACAGAAAAATGCTTACAATGGATGTTATGTTTACGATATCAAGTTAAATAAAAACAAATTATAAAATTTGCATATGTTGGTCACTATAAATTTGTATATTTGTTAGGCGAAATTAGAAACATGATAAAACAATTGGGTATTTAAAAACAAATGAAGAAAAAGAGGTTGAAGTATAATAAACAATGTTAAAGATTAGTTTTAATTATTAATCAAGATTGTGTGTGAATATGTGAGAAAGATGTAATATCGTTGTTGTTTTCTTGGCCGACTGTTTTACATATGGTGTTATCTTAAAATTGCTTGTTTTGAATATTTTTTAGATTGAGATTATTAGCTAGTATGTAAAAAAATTAACTCTGTTGAAATTTAATTTTGTATTTATATATAAATAAAATTAACTCTGTTGATTTTTTTTGTATTTAATCGATAACAGCAAAGTTACGCATGTTAATGTTAGGAAATATATTTTGATGTTAAGCAAAACCTGCTCCATCTCGTTTTACATAAATGTTGAAAATTTGGTTGAAATTGATGCATTGTAACGAAAGTTTTTAGTGATGTCCACTTATGAAATTTCCATTTTATTAATATAGATTATGAAGGCTTTTCATTTTTTGGAATGACCGATAAATATTCCCTTTCAACCTTTGGGTGAAAAATTGTGTCAAACATCAAAATATTCTAATACCTTTGACCGATGGTTTCCTGCCATTCCATCTCTGCATAGGCGCATGGTGCTTGATAGACCTGTGGGGAGTACAATTCTTAATGTATACAGCTGTAGCAATTGCCTCTGCCCGAAAACTTCTTGGGTAATTTTGAGTCAATTAGTAAGGTTCTTGCTGTATCTATAAGAGTCCTATTCACTCTCTCTGCGACCCCATTACTTTGCGGTATGAATGTGGTATTAAGTTGTAATGGATCCCGTTTCTCTTGAAAATTCCTTCAAATCTAGAGTTACAAAAATCAGTTCCATTGTCGGTTCTTACATCTTCTATTTTAAGACTTAATTCGTTTCAGGCTATTGCTTTAAATATTCGAATCTTTCAAAGGTTTTATTTTTTTTATCTCAGGGAATATACAAAGCAAAGATGATTCTACTATAGTCATCTACTATAACAAAAAATACTTATATCCTCCTGGAGAATGACATGGCATTGGTCCGCATAAATCTATATGAATCAAGTGCAGGGGCTTATTTGTTTTTATTTTCCAAATTATTATATGGCTTATTAGCCAGTATGCCTATTATGCATGCTTCACCCTTGGTAACCTTTCGAATTTTAGATCCAATCCTCTTACAATATGTCCTTGGTTCATTTTTCATGTATTCTTCGATTAAATGGTTTAATCTTTTATGCCATAAAACTATATTGCTATATTTATTTGAAAAAGGTGTATTTATAACCATCATATATATATATAAATATATATTTTTTTGCTATTGGTACATTTCTTAGTTTTGTTTTCATCATAAACATTCTATCTTTAATATATGCTTCAGCAACTAAATCATTCCCTTCATTATAAATTTTTGCTCCATCCTTATTAAAAATAACTGAATTTCCCTTGTTGACTCATTCGTATACTGACAAGAAACTATTCCTTAAATTTGGTACATGTAAGATATCTTTGATGCGAATATTTTCTTGGCATTCACTTGTGCATGTAGTCAGTCTCATATCTCCTTTGGCTTTGGCTTGGAGTACTTTTGCCCTTGTCAGCTAGATTGATTTCACTTTCGTAATCTGTCACATTACCCATCCAAGTTAGTTTTGGCGTTAAATGTGTGGCGTATTCTCAATATATTAACCATATTTGCCTATAATTTCTTTCATCTGGTGAATCTACGAATTCTTTTACATATTAAAAAAGGAAAAAAAAGGCATCTCTTTATAGTGCAACGGAAAGTTGCTGCGGCTTGCGCCATTTATCGGAATAAATATCAGCTATTCGTTGGTTTTTAATTATTCCAGAATTGGCCAAATACCCATTCTTGGTTAATTTTGGAATACTTAAAATCAACGAATAGTTGATATTTATTCCGATAGAACACATCCAACCGTCAGAAACTTTCAGTTGCACGATAAAGATATGCCTTTTTTATTTTTTTAATTTACGAACCTTATCCCAGTACAATATCACATTTGTACTATACACAGTGTGGCAAATAATTTTTAAGAATGGGTTTGTAAAATAAAACAGAAACAAGCTAATTCAATTTCTACTATTTTTTAATTCAAAATAATTCCCTCCGGATTCAATACATATGTTACAACGATTTAATAAGGAATTAAATGCCTCTTGAAGGCCACTTTGAGGAATCGCCTCCAAAGTGCTCGTCGCAGCTGTCTTAATGGTCGGGATATCATTTAAAAAAAAACCTTTTAACTTCAATTTTATTTTTGGGAATAAATAAAAGTCACATGGTGCTAAATCAGGCGAGTACGGAGGATGATTCAACACACAGACGTTAATTTTGGCCAAAAAGCGACGGACAATGAGTGAAGAGTGACTCGGTGCATTATCATGCAGCAAACACCAACTGTATTCATCGCGATATTCTGGACGAATGCGACGAATTCTGGCAATCAAACGTTTCAAAACGTTTAAATAATACTCTCAAGTAATGGTTCGTCCAGCGGGAACAAATTCTTTGTGGATAATACCTCTACTATCGAAAAAGGTAATCAGCATTGTTTTGATTTTTGATGGCACTTTTCGCGTTTTTTTTTTTTTTGGCTTGTGGAGAGTTTTTTGACTTCCATTCGGCACTTTGGCGCTTTGTCTTTGGGTCATACTGAAAAAACCATGTTTCATCACCCGTAACAATTGATTTCAGGAAGTTTGAATCATTTTCATAGGCAGAAATGATATCCCTGCAATGTGCAATTCTCAATGATTTCTGCTCGCCGGGTAAAGTGTGTGGAACAAATTTAGCACAGACTTTAGTTTTACCCAAATCTTCATGCAGAATGGTTCGAATCGTTTCTCTGTTGACGTGTAAAACCTCTGCCATCATTCTCATGGATGCACTGCGATTGTTTGCAACAAATTCTCGCACTTTTTCTATACTTTCTGGTGTCTTCGAAGAACTTGGTCGTCCAGTATGCTTATCATCTTCTAGCGTATTTCTTCCATCCGAAAAACGTTTGTGCCAAATTAAAACCTTTGATTTACTCAAACATAACGTACCATAAACTTGCTTCATCAAAATATATGTTTCCGATGCACTTCTACCAAGTTTTGCATTAATTTTAGTGACCACTCTTTGTTCCATCTCAGAATTCCGACGAACAAAAATTTTTACTTTTCAAAAATCGCCTGTATGGTTTTAAAGAGTTAACCAAAATGGCTGAAACAAAGCCACGCGCTAGATAAGGCTTCGAATATATATACGCATGCGCAATTTCATAACTGGCTCTGCTATTGGCTTTTATATATATATATATATATATATATATATAGCGCGAGTCTCTAAAATTATTTGCCACACTGTGTATTTTCATATATTTTACATATGTTTCAAATGATTGATAATTAATTCCCCTTTGAGCTCTAACTTTGTTCAGTTAGTTCGCGGGCTGGTCTGGCTTGAGGAAGTCGCCGGGATCCTTTTCCCATATATGTATTTTAATTTTCAGATAGAATCTTACCTATTAATAAAATCAAGTGACCGAGAATTTGACCAAATTTCGTGATTTATAATTATAAACATTTGTACAGTTATTCACTAATGCTCATTTGTTAAAGATACTATTCCTTTAACTTCCAATTACCGAATTAACATTGATTTTATTCAAATTATCAAGTATTTTTCAAGAGCCCAGGAAAAATATTCGAAAAATCGGAAGATTCGAATTAACAATTTTCAAATTAAAGAGAGTCGAAACAAATGCCTTTTCATCTTCTTGTAGGCTAATCTACGTAAACCATCAATTCAGCATAACAAATAGCAAGAACACACTAATCATGGCGTCAGTGCGACCTTCGCTGAACTGTCTAATCTATTTCCTCACTGTCCCATCACTCATCGCATTTTTTCTATAGATTTGCCACGGAAGATTTATCATTACTGTCAGAATTCTCGCATTCACGTGCATATTTCTAAAATAAAATTGCCTGAGAGTTGAAATGGCTTTCAAACGGTCTAGACATGGTGAATCAATTTAAGGCTATTATATGAAGAAATCAATAGCGAAGGCTTAAAGTGATATATTTCGAGGTTATAAACGAAAATATTTACAACCTGTATTTCTCTATTCTGATAATTTCTTCAAATACATTTTATTATACAAGGGATGATAAAACATTTTCTGAAAAGAGTCCGAATAATATACCGGATAGATATTCACAATCGTGAATTATTTCGATAGGATCTTATAGGTACTATATATCATTGTTAAAAGTCAGTCTCCAGCTGAGGCCAGTGACTTATGGATTTGGTATAAAGAAACACTATGACATATCGTCTTCCCTCTCGGCTTTGCCTAAATTTTTATAAAACTTGTTTGATAGTTTGGTAGCGGTAAGTATCGAATGTGTATCTAATATCATCAAAATCACTCCCATTCTCTAAGACGGTGTAAATAAAATCATATATGTTTTGGTATGAGAGAATATATATATATATAATGATTTTTAAAAATTACAAAAATAATATATTCAAGGGAACTTGCATATTTATTACATATTAGAGCATTAGACCGTCGCATATGCTACGAAACATTTTAAGAACAAAGCGAAATATGTCGATGTAAAAAAAATCGAAGTAATCTTAAGCCGCGTCAGATCTCGTTGTAATACAAAGTACAAATACAGGGTGATCCAAAAGTCCCGCACAACTTTAAAAATTAATAACTCTGCGAATATTTGCGCTAGAGCAATGCGGTAAACACCATTGTGTTCAGGATGCAATGGGATTTTTTATGGCAAATAATGAAAAATTCGAAATTGATTTTAGTTACAACTTTATTCGCTAGATGGCGCTCTACCAGAATTAGAGATTCAGCGGCCAAGTTGTTTGATAAATTGAAAAATATAACTGAACGACACGTATTTTTCCTTTTTTGAATACCAGGAAAGAACCCTAATAATATCAAATGATAAATTAATAAAACACCATTCCGCCAAAAGTTAGAAGAATTGGTTGACGATTTTTAAATACAATCTGAGATATGTAAAATAGGTATATGCAAATTAAAACATGTAGCAAAAAATATTTATATTTTAGATGGAGTTTTTTTAAATAGATTGAATGTTTGAAAATAACTACTGATATCAATACACGATTTTTGAAATGTTAATATAGTACCAAAAATTATGATGGCACTACTAATAGGATTTCGTGCTATAAGGAATGTGTAGTTTCTTGACTAATTGGCGACACTTGACTATTTAACTGGATATTTGTCATGATCCAAAAATGAAATATAGAGGGGAATGACAAAATATATTTGTCGTACTTTATTCCAAATATCCTATGGGTTTGTCAAATGTTATCATTGTTTATTATACTGTACATAATTTTGAAAATGTATCCCCTCAAAAAAAATCATTTTTAAATCGACCTTTTGCGTTGAAAAACGTAGTAGTAAAATCATTTTGTATTATCTTTTGAGCAAAATTTCTAAAGTTGGGGGGGAGGGGGGGGGATACAGAGAATATTAATTATGCTATTTCTTCTAATGAGCGAAAAGCGATAAACTAAACATAAGGGATAAAATTGTGTATACCAGTGTTATTCGATAAGTTATAACACTTTGGCCTGCACGACATAATACAAGATGTGGACAAATGACAAACAAAAAATTACTGCTCACAGAAAAAAATGAGTCAAGATGTGAGGACAGAATTTATTATTCCATAACCCAAAACAAAGAGCTGCAAAATATAACACATGAGGTAACTGCCTTCTCTGTTGTATTAGGTCACAATCCTTGCTCAATGTGGCGCCCTTCATTCTCAAACACCGCCTGCAGACGATAGATGACAGAATGGTCACAATTAAATAGTTGAAATTTAAAAAACGTGCCATCTGATAGAAGCCTTTAACATGGCCAATGTGGTAGGCCGGCATCGATAAAAACGCGACTTAATGTACCCCCATAACCGAAATTGTAAGGCGTCAAGTCTGGTGATATTGGAGGCCACTGGTATATAAAGTGGCGACTTATCAACGAATTTCACCGAACGTATCCTTCAGCAATTGTTTGGCACCGCGGGAGATATGAGGAGGTCCTCCAACTTGCATGAATGTTATTTCGCTTAGTGCTTGTCTGTCCTGCAATATGGGAATACCCTTTTCTCTCAAAGTTGAACATAACGTTCACCAAGTTAGAAAAACGGTTTTTAAAATTCTTCCATTGATTTTTTTCAAAGAAAAATGGCCCAATAATAAAAGAAGAAGTGAACCCACACAAAACTGTAACTCTGTGCTGATGAAGTGGTATTTCTGTAAAAATCCTAGGGTTTTCTGTTGCCAAAATGTGGCAGATTTGAATGTTAAATTCCTCCTTTAGATAAAAGTGAGCATCATCTGTTCTTATAACATTTGACAGCCAGTTTTCATCAATATCAAATTGCCGGAAAACCCATGCAGCGAATTCTTGACGCTTCTCCAAATCGCACACTTTCAACTCGTGAAAACTTTGAATTTTGTTAGGGTATTTTTATAGAAAAATCCTAAATGTGTGTTCTCTCCAAACTGTTCCATACGAAATCCCTGTTTGTCGAGAAACTTGTCTAGCACTTACTTCTCCATACGTGGATAACGTTTCAATAGCTTCAGCATTCTGAAAAACCGTAACAGCCACTGACTTGCATGTCGATGGTCTTCCACTCCGAGGTCTTGCTTCCAGAGATCCAGTTTCCTAAAACTTTTTATCAATCGCTTTAGAGAATAGCAACTCATGGGTCCTTTACCGCTTCGAATATCTTTAAAGGAACGAAACGCTCGTAAAGCTTCAGTGGCAGATTCTGAATCACAATTTAAAAAATTCACCAAGAGTGCTTTATCCTGTAGTGACGGCATTCCAGGGGGAAGGGAAAAGTCCGACCACACCTCCTTGCGGTCCCCCCTGGACCCTTGGAATATTTGACCAAATTCTGGTTCGTTTCCAAGATAACTAACGTTGCAACGGCACCCATTTTCAAATGAAGAGCAAAACTGATATCTCCAGTAATGCTACCGCGTCCGGGGTAACCGCCGCGTCAGGAGCTGCAGCTCGAGCTCATGATGAGAAATCTACTACAAGGACACAATTCAATCTACTACAACTCAATATAAATGGTACCCAGAGGAAAATAAAGAGCTGACTTGTCTTCTCTGTGACAACAATGTACATATTTCTTGTCCTCAGGAGACAAAATTGAATCAGAATCTGAGATTCAATATCAAATATTATACAACACTACGAAAGGACAGACCGGGAAAATTCGGAGGAGGACTTGCCGTTTTGATTAAAACCTTAGAAATCAAATTTAAGGAAATCGCCTATAATCAGAGTAAGCCTAGAGAAATCACGACAGAAGCTCAGTCAATAGAAATCTATCTTACAGATAAAACAATTCCAATCATAAATGTTTATCACCACGATAATACTAACATCAATACAGGCCTGATAGAGACATTAAGTGAAGCGTCTTCGGATATCGCAATTATACTTGGTGATTTTAACGCCGAAAGACCAACTTGGGGATCACCTGTCCAGGATAACAAAGGTCAGCAGATTGAGGACATGCTAACCGACCTCGACCTTACACCGTTAAATAACGAAAAGAACACCTATCTATCCAAGTCCACAGGCACAGAATCCGCAATAGACATCACAGCGATAAATTACAACATCGCACCCACAACACAATGGAAAATTCTGAAAAGTGCAATCAGTGACCACAGACCAATTTTAACAACCCTAAAATTCAAAATTGAGAATTTCCAACAGAATAAAAGAACACTAGAAAAAATTCACAGAAAAGCTTGAAGAACTGTGCAACGAAGAATTAAATCACAGAACGATTGACAAAAATTTGGAAAAATTCTCTTCGAACATATCCAAAGCTGCAAAAGTATCGACACCTAGAGGTAGACGTAAAGACCTGTGAATACTTTACTGGAAGGACCACAATATCGAGGCAATGATTTCAGAGAGACAATATCAATGAACCTTTTAAAACAAATAAAACAGAAGAAATCATAAAGGAACTCATTGAAATTAGTCACAAAATAGAACAAGAAATTTGGATATTCAAACTAGAGAGAGAGAGAAAAATGGGCAGAATTCTGCGAAAAAAAATGGATCCAAAAAAGGAAAGCCATCACTGGAATATAATTTGTGTTATAAAACAATCAAAACCAACACTAATCCTCCAATACTCTAACCGATATGAATAGCGAGAACGAACAAACAGATGGCTGAAATAATTGCTGAATATTTTTCAAGCACTTCCAGACTCAGCTATACAAATGAAGGCAGGACTCTAAAAAATAATATAAACAGGTTAGTTAAACAAGCAAGAAATTACCATCAACAAGATATTTACTCGAGAGACTTCACACTGAATGAGCTAAACTCATCAATAGAAAAGTTAAATCCAAGAGGTCACCAGGAGATAATCTAATTTTTGGTTAAATGATTAAACACTTTGGAGACAAAGCTAAAAATCAACTCCTACAAATGCTGAACATTTCATGGCAAACTGGTAAACTACCAAAGAATTGGAAAATATCAATTATAGTGCCAATACTGAAACCAAACAAAGATGCCAAGGAATACAAGAACTATCGGCCAATTGATCTCACCAGCATACTTTGTAAAATAGCAGAATGAATTATCCACTCTAGGTTCATAGTCTGGCTCACTAACAATAATAAAATAAACTTCTACCAAACTGCCTAAAGATCCAGACACTGTACAACTGATAAACTGTTCTACTTCTGTCAATCAATAATAGATTTCTAGGAAAAACCGCCAAAGAAAACAACGGCCGTATTCCTGGATAAGACCTCATCTTTTTATCGAGTGTAGAAATTATTTGAAAGGCTGCACAACATCGGAGTAAGAGGAAAACTCATAATCTGGATTACAGACTTCTTAAGGGGAAGAAGGATAAAGTTTCGGGTCAATGGAACATTTTCCAAGGACCGAAGAACATGGGCTGGTGTACCTCAGGGATCTGTGCTCAGTCCTCTACTCATCTCGTTATATATTAACTGTTGTTTATGTAAATAGAAGAATATTATTTGTATTATTTAAAGCCTCATTATGTAAAAAAATATATGTGTATATAAATTGGACATTTGTTGTTGGTCAAACGAAAAGAATAAGAGATAAAAAAAGAGTCATGGTCAAGTTTGAGTTGTTGTACATCTAATTACGACACAACCTTAACAGCATCCATCCTCACTGAAGACACAAAAGTTGCCTGTTATGCAGATTATATAGCCATATGGCACACAAGTAGCAGTACAGAAATATCAGAAAAATACTGAACACATCAATGAGAGGACTGGAGAAGTGGGCAATGAAACTCAAAATGACAATAAACCCAATAAACACAAACCTATAGGTCTTCTTCACTGACAGGAAAAAAGGCATGAATTCAACTCCAAAATAAGCATAAACAATCATATAATTGATAAAACTTGATCTGCAAATTACCTAAGTGTGATACTTGATGAGGAATTGCGATTTACAGAACACATAATTAGCACCTCAAATAGAGCTACCAGAAACCTAAACATTCTGAGAAGTCTATGTGGAACAAATTAGGGAGCAAAACCCAAAATTCTCAGAACAACATATATCACCTTAATAAGGCCAATAATGGAATATGCAACACCTGTTTGGGCTCCCTCAAGTTCATCACTAAAAAGAAGACTAGACAGTGTTCAAGCAAAAGCGGCCAAATTAATCACTGGTTCTATTTCAAATACCAACAATTAGAAAATTCAGAGAGAATGTGGTCTAGACCTACTTGAAAGCAGAAGACAATTAAAAACAATAAAATTCACCAATAGCTTAAAAACTAAAGAAACTGAACACATATCCCATAGAACCTATTTAAACTGGACACAAAAAGAAAGGCTCAAAAGATCTTCAACACTTCAGTACAACAACAATATTAGAAAGAGCATAATAATAAACATAATGAATTTCAAATTTGAGAATAACCAATATTTCCTATCCCATTGCCATCAAATGTAATCATCAATCTTAACCTGAATGAACCCTGCAATAAAAAAAAAGAGAACAAAAACATACTTAAAAAGAAAGGACTTGACACAATTGGTTTATGCGATCAGATAAATTATTTAACAGCATATACAGATGGATCATCAGACCTTACCATAAGTAATGGAGGGGCTGGAATTAACATAATACTGCAAGATGGAACATACATCAAAATCAAAGAAGGAGCAAGAAAGATTTCGTCAAACTTCACTTGTGAACTGACAGCTATCTGGAAAGCTCTTGATGTATGCCTGAACCAACCATCCCTGCATCAAGCAGAAGGAATTATAATATACCGTACAACGACTTCATATCCGATCTAGAAGCAATTCAGAAGGGCAATACTATAATCACACAGAAAATACACTCGTTACTTACTCAACTGATATCATTGGAGAATAACTGCATTCTACAATGGATTCCTGCCAGTGTTTGGATCGGGGGTAATGAAATGACAATTGAATTTGCAAAAGAAGCCAGAAAGTTGAGCCGAAGGAAAGAACAAATGTCATTATTTGACGCTAATGCTTTTGCAAAATACAAGATAATTAAACAAAAAATAAGAAAAGATCAAAATGTGAAATAAACTCCGAGAGAAAAATGACAAAACTATAACAAGATTTAGAACAAAACATTATAAAGGATGACAATACATCCAGATGGCACAAGAACCTATAGAACATGCAACAACTGTCCTGGTGTGGAACTAACACCTATCCACATATTATCATGCCCGCAGCCTTGCAGAAAATTGACATAGACCCAGAGCAGCTGCTTTACACACTCAAGATAGTGGACAATGCTGCTGCTGCAGTGATAGAGAGATGCATGGACAAGCTGAGGCTCTTTATTGGACACGACAAAAACAACAGCGGCATTCCAGAGTAAAATAAATCATCAGAGATAGATAAATATTTTTCAAATGAATTAAAATAAATATAATCGATACTGAGAGAAAGTTGAATTTAAAAAAATAGAAAATTATTATTTTCGAAATTAAAAAAGCTGAGAGGATTCCAGCAAACCGCATCTAAAATATCTTTTTTTTTTTTTTTGCTACATGTTTAAATTTGCATATACCTATTTTACATATCTCAGATTGTATTTAAAAATCGTTAACCATTTCTTCTAACTTTTGGCGAAATGGTGTTTTATTAATTTATCATTTGATATTATTAGGGTTCTTTCCTGGTATTCAAAAAGGAAAAATACGTGTCGTTCAGTTATATTTTTCAATTTATCAAACAACTTGGCCGCTGAATATCTGATTCTGGTAGAACGCCATCTAGGGAATAAAGTTGTAACTAAAATCAATTTCGAATTTTTCATTATTTGCCATAAAAAATCCCATTGCATCCTGAACACAATGGTGTTTACCGCATTGCTCTAGCGCAAATATTCGCGGAGTTATTAATTTTTAAAGTTGTGCGGGACTTTTGGATCACCCTGTACAATAATAAAATCTGAAATCAATATATGATTGCTAAATACAACCCGAAAAAAATCATTTTAAAAAGAACCGATAGAATATCAAATTTTATATTACCGAAAAGAAACTAGATCGTATATTGAATAAAGAATCTCACTCTCTTCATTCTGGTTGGCAAAAAAATTAAACCCTGATTAAGATCTCGGAAAGGAACAGACAATCTGAGCGTGAATAAACGGGATACATTGTTAAACCTACATTTAAACATTAGGATGTATAGTAGTTATTTGAGTTAATTATATCTAGGAACAAAAGAAAGCCTTTACAGAAATTATTTAGGTAAATTTGCATATATTTCGCATATTAAGATATTAATATTCAAACACGAAATATATATTTTTCATTATAAAAATATATTGGCATAACACATAATTGAATGTTTATGTGTTCTATCATTTTTAAAATTCAATAAAATTATTTTGTTCCTTACACTTGTGCATTATAGAGAAAGAGAGACTGTGTAATATTTTTTCAACTTCTAATAAACCTTTCTCAGTTAGTTAAATTTTTTACCTATACAAAAGAGTCTCGAAAAAAGTCTGTGATTACGTTAGAAAAAAACTCTTTTTTTATTATTTAACATTTAAAAATCTGGCATTTAAAACAGAAGATACTACGAGGGTGTTTTATAAAACATATGCGCAATATATTTGATAAAGCACCGAAAATTTTAATTATATTCTATATTCATATTATATTTCAGATATATAAAGAGAGAATACAGGTTCATTTATTTTCTATTTTTCAAATTCATATATTTTGTTTTTAAAACTGAAAAGTATTTATTCTCAAAGCATGTAGGACAAAGTAATATAGTTGAAACTAAAAAGAATTAAGGGTTCAATATAGAAATCAATTTGTGTTTTTAAATATTTAGTTAAAATATTTATTTTCTTCCAGAAAGCTAGGCGCACAGGTTGGATTCACAGTTAAGCATTTAAATTCCTCCTCAAGATGTAACTATGATTCAACATTGTTTATAAACCTACAATTTTTCGATTAGATATGATCTGCCTAATATGTTGATAGAAGAGAGATCTCTGTAGAAAGACGCTCAATATTCTTCCAGCATCGCATTGCATATGCGTTGCTACATTTGAGTTCCCCTTGTAAAAATAAATCTGTAAGTTAGTGCCGTAAACGAAAGTATTGGGCGCAATGAATTAGCTACATCATTAAAATAAATACAGATTTTTCGAAAATAAAATATTCACCTAAATATATTTTATTCTATTAATATATAAAACATTAAATTAAAAACTTTTCGATCAGTTTCTTTTTCCCGATAAAAAAAGGGCAAGTTCTCATGCGGCTTTTCTTCACGACCTCACGACCCAGAAAATGAAATTTTTTATTTATATTAATTTTCTATTTTATTGTATTAGGGCAGTGAAGAAAAGCCATTTTGGCTTAAAAGCTCGTTCAGTTTTATCGTAATAAAGAAATGGATCGCTAAGGGGTTAAATTTTGTGTTTTAAAGATTTTGTTTGAGACATTCAATGAAATAGTACGAATAAATAGGTTTACTTTTGACGATTAAATTTCGGCGGAGTACTAACAATGGCAGACAATATTTATGGCGTACGAGGACTTTTTCGTTCTAGCTTTCCAGCGGCTTTACGAAGCTCTCCAACTCTGCAGGACATTGACTAGGGTGAAAAATATGTAATCCCTCTTCCCCCTAAATATATATCTCCAGTGATATTGAATTTACTAGATTTTATGTCATATAACTTTTCTCGAACTTACAAGGAATCCGTTATAAGTACGCTCCACGTGCAACACAATCACATATTTCTTGAAAATAAGTCACAATTTAAACACAATTTTCTAAAAATATGAATAACAATAAGAGAAATTTGATAAGCATCCCAATTTTCTATTCAAATACGAGGTTATATAAGTTGGACTGGCAACAAATGAGATGACATTGTATGGAGTTCTACAGAACTGGCACTGGGCCACAACCTCGTTAGTCCACCCACTAACAGGAAAGTGGTCCTAGTTTTATGTTCAAGAAAACATCCTGGAGAATGGGCGCTGTAATTAGGGATTTCAGTTACCTTTAACGACCTCATTCGGTAGTACGACCTTGTTGTGTGCATATTTCTTTATACCAGAATCGTACTTCGCTTTAATTGAAGATAGAGATGACTGAAGTATCGCATTCTTAACAAATGAACTAAGAAATGACCGTATTTTTTATTTTACCGTATTGATGGAGGAATAACAAATAGCTAAATGGCATTGCCATTTGAACTTTAACAATAAATGTGAAAAAGCTAATTTTATTTCATCCTCAATACCTATATGATCATTCCAAAAAAATCAAATAATAGTAAATATGCAAATACATTAATTAAATAAGAATATATTCTGAATAAAACAATATGCGAAAATATTCTAATGTATATATAGGTGAAAATATGAAAAAATAAAAAAGTCAGGTGTTGATATTAAAAATGAAGAAGGCATATTATGACCAGGAGCACATGTGCTTTTTAGATGGCAAAGCGTCATCAAGAAAATGGGTTGGCCAAATATCAGAAAACAGGTTAAATCAATATTTAGTTGATTTCTGTTCTACTAGATGGCGCTCTGCCATCTAAAAATACATGTGCTCTTGGTCAGGATATGCTTTCTTTATTTTTAATATCTACACCTGACCCAATTATTTTTTTCTGTTGTTTTTTCATGTGTTTAGCGTATTTATGCAAATTTGGCCTAAAATACCTATATCTTGGTTTCTCAAGAAGCTTCTAGGACCAAAAATATTTTTGGTCGCAGTGGTACAGCCTGATCCATGCTGACGAGTGCCAACAGCGCGAAACGCGTTCGTGAATGACTTTTCTTGATTTATCAAGAAAATGGGTTGCCAAATATCAGAAAAAAAAAACTCTGGAAACCTTTTTAATTTTTTAATTTAATATATAGATAATATTTGTATTGTTTTGGAAATTTTTGGAATCTATTCCTAAAGATGCTTGAGATTTAAAATTGCATTTTTGGATTTCTTCCTCAATTGAAATCATGAGCGATAATTCCAAAATCAAGTCTCAGTCCTGAAGGTTTTCTAATTCAAACCGCGCAACACACACATACGCCGTATTCATTTGAATAGAATAGATTCAATGATGAGTCGATAATATTAAAATACTAGTCGCAAGATTTGGAAAACTATTTTCGTAAAATAGTGACAACAATGGATCATAGAGGGCGCGAATTCGTTCAACTTTATTACTAAAGAATCCCATGAAAGATTGATGAAAGCTTTAGGAGATAAAGCTCCTTCTATTAGAAAAGTATTTTATTGGTTTAATGAATTTCAATTAGGAAAATCCAACCTTGAAGATGAACCTCGTTCAGGTCGACCAGCAACAACAGTGACCCAATAAAAAATTGAGCTGGTAAAAATTTACTTGAAGAAGATCGAAGAATTATGTATCAGCAGTTAGGAAAGTGTGACAATTGAATCGGCAGCAATTAACACCATCATTAATGATCATTTAAAATACAGAAAACTTGTTAGTAGATAGGTACCTCACAGCTTGACTGAAAACCAAAAACCTGTTCGCATTAAATGGCGTAATTTTCTGTTGAAGAAATTTGAGGAAGGCAAATCAAAGGCTGTTTTTAATATTATTACAGGTGATGAAACTTGGATTTACAATTTTGATTTAGAAACAAAACGACAATCTACTCTCAGGTGTTCTTCAAAATCACCTCCTCCTAGGAAAGTTTGCAGAGCTCGAAGTGTTGGAAAACAAATGGTCGCTTGTTTTTTTTTTTTTAGAAAAAGTGGTTTCATTGATATTATGAAGTTAGATGGTTTAAAAAAGGTTGATAGTGACTGGTATACAATAAAATGCCTTCCAGCAGTATTTGAAAAAATCAAGAAAAGCAAACCAAGAGCTCAACTTAGAAGAGTCCTTCTTCACCATGACAATGCAAGACCACACATCGCAACCCAAACATTAGACTTTTTAGCCAACTCTGATGTCCAATTAGTCACTCATGCATCATATTCAGTTATTATTTGTTGAAAGGGATAAATTTTGACTCTGATGATGAAGCAATGCAAGTCTTTATCAATGCCGTAAATTCCATCCCCGAAGATGACTGGTGTGAGTGCTTCGATAATTGGTTTTCACGGATGAAATCTTGCGTAGATGCTATAAATGGCATGTAGATTTCAATAGTTCAATTTATTTTTCAATTTTTTTTATTATTTAATATTAATTGCAAAAACCTTTGGAGTGACCTTTGTAGAAACAAATAGTTCACAGAAATAACTCTCATTGATTAAGAAGATTATTTTAATAGAAAGATTTAAGCTTTATTTAAACAATTCAATTTAAAACAATTTTGATAATTTAGCCTCTGAATGTGATGAATAAAGTTTATTTTATCTCAAGGACGAACGTTTCCAAGTCTTTTAATGAGAAGTGTTTGCTTCAAGGGCGAATGGAGGTGAGCAATAATAAAAAAAAACTTTTTAAACACTTGTTAATGGCTGTGGACTTAACCTCTGGCGGGATTAGAAAGATTGAAGGTCACACCGGAGGGACGACAACTTGAATGACCGCTGTGGCTAAAATAGAAAATGTTTATCGACACGCCGACACTGAAAATATTGACCTTTTCTAAGGCCGCCGTCTTGCGACATATTCCTGCCCCTAATTAGTCAATACCCTTGTTATCTTTCGAGCAATAACGAATCATAAGTACGAGAACCTAAAAAATTAAAAATAAACATAGAGTTGGAAATAAAAAATTGTATATTAGTTTTTCAATAATTTCAAGAGACTCTCTTCTATTTTCAAACCTTAATAAATATTTTCAGTCTCGAACCCGACAAAATTTATATACATACATTGAAAGGAAAAACAAGGTAACGTGGTAAGATTCTTTAATTGAACACGACGAGCTTTCAGGCAGCAACTGCCCTTCTTCAGGTCTCATACAAGTGTAGACAAAGAAGTGCCATATTTATAAGCGAAAATATTTACATATATACGCGCAAGGAATAAGGAATTTTACATACTGGAGATTGGAAAGGGGAATTTGCATATTTACAAATAAAAATAAAACAAACTCTGTGTAAGAAATAGAGGCAAAAACGGAGATAAAAATTAAATCTGAAGGCAAAACACGGAGATAAAAATTGAACCGTAAATAACAATAAAACCCAGAAACATATCAGCGAGTGAGGCCGTAAAATACATACATTGTATTATTATCATTTTTCTTCTCTCTCTCTCTTTAATTTTTTACTTTAAAAATTATTTATTAAATTTCGTCGCCCATGTAGACGATTCAATTTTGTTCTTTTCTTGCATACAAAAATATAAAAAAGGCAAAATGTGAAATAGTTTCAAATGTAATATATATGATACATATTTCTACAATCTTCGCACTAAATAAATGAAATATAGCTCATATATATGTAGTATATTTTAAAGTGTAATTTAATAACACTGTTAGTATAGTTCACATATCTTCTCTAATTAGTTAGAGTCAATAGTTTAAGATCATACCTTCCTATTAAAATGTACACTGCTCTTATTTGCTACCACCCCCCAGGTTTTTGTATGATATGCTTTATCTTTATTAATATAACCTGTATCATCCTTATTTGTGTTAAACTCAGAATGATGACGTCAAAATAAAAACAGGAAAATAGTAGGTTGGGGATAGTTACGAGGCAAAGCCAAAGAACATGACAGCCAAGGGGAGGGTCTCCTCCCGAGGTTTTTTAAAGGCGACCACGCCAAGGAGTAAACACAACAGTATCAGGTCAGTGTGTAATATAGCGTGTGTTCATCTACGCAGGCCGCTTCTGGTTCTCTCTCCTTGTCTCGGTTTAAGGCATCCAGGTTTGTGTCATGGCCTCCACCTCTGTCCCGTGGACTGTTTTCGACCCGCTCGGTGCTAACATCTAGCCCTGCCTCTGCTTTATGTTGTCCACGCGCGGGAAAAGATCCTCAACTCTTCGCCTCACGACTACGACTGCCTGTTTATTCACACGTCGGCTTACTCGGTGTTACAACAGTATACCTGTTCAGGTCGACAGGATCATTTTCAGTATGACATATATTCTTGCAATTTTGAGAATATAAATAATAAATTATCTTTTACACGCACATATATCGGAATATTTTCAAAATAAAGAGAGACCCTGACGAAGAAAGACGTATAGGTTAGCGAAAATATAGATTTTAAATTTAATAAAATTTTTCATTTTATATTATGATCCAAAAATTAAGCCGTTTGAATTATTTATATTTTGAAAAGAAAATTAAACCATCCAGAGAGAGTGATGTGCGCCTGTATTTTTAAGATTATATTTGATATCCCTAGCGCTTTTTCGGGCTTAAAGAAGGCCCTTCTACAGAAGAATATTTAAATACAATGATAATAATAAACAAAACTTTTCTTTTTGTTTGAACACCAAGACTCCGCGTTAATAGTTGTGTATTTTTAGTTAAATTTTGGACAGTGCCTGACATTCCTTCCACAAAAAAAAAAAAAAAGAGTGCCTTCCGTATCATTAATAGACCTTTGAAATTTATTTTCTATTATATTCGGGCTTGGGCTTGGAAAAAAATACTTCATAGACTTATGCGAGTCTAGTATAAACAGAATACTATTATATATTTTTTTATATAAAGGACTCCATGTGTGTAGGTGTGTGTGTGAGCGCGTAACTAGTATCTGTTGCTTATTAGAGATGCTCTGTTTACTTCGTGTCTGAAATGCAGTAGAGGAAAATTGGAAATGGTTAGGATGGAATATTTCATGTGCGAATACTTTTTACATCAAGGAACGGAAGACTATCGCCTACTTCTTTTTCACATGTGAAATTGAGATCGGTAGGGTAATTGTCAAGAATAGTTGGGATGTTGTTTGTTTGATTTAATGAACAGATGCAAAATATGTCATCAATTCATTTGGTTATATCTATCAGGAATAAGGGTGCTATCCACTTATCTATGGAACGCATGGTGATTTTGGCCGCTGAAGATCCTTCAATATGTTTATAAGATTTCATATCATATAAAAAAATAATTGTTTTTAGGCACAGGGATATGAGTTGATTGCGTTTTAAATGGGTTCTTTGTGTGTAAGGATTGGATCGACTTATAAATGTTGTGATATTTATAAAAATATTTGATTTTTCAGGAAGGTTTTTCTTAATAAAAGAAGGCGTTCTGATAAAAATTAAATTATTTTGTAAATTAACCAGTTAATTTTCAACTCTATATTAAAATATACGAACTGAATCTCGTGGCTTCCCGGGGGCATCCTGGCTCGCCCTGTCCCCGAGGGTAGCGTCAAATTGTTTGCCATGTCGGCTCGCCTGCCTGAAGGGGTCCAGGCCTCACTGTGCGGCGCCGCCATCTGCTACTCTTGGCTGGTCCGAAGTCGGGCATGGCCGACCCCTCCGACTCTTGATGTTTGGCTCTCACCGAGAAGGAGGAGACTACTGAGCTTCTGGGAAGGCGCCTAAAGCGTTCTTGGGCTGGACCACCGGGTTCTGGTCCCGCCCGCCCCGCGGTACTTATCACTTAAACAGATCAGCTTTGTCCTCAGGGTCATGGTAGGGTTTCATTCTCAGTACCTGGACCAGGTCTCTTGCTTGGCGTCTCCTGGTTGGTTGATCCACAGGTTCAACTTCGAAGGTCACGTCAGAGAGTTTTCGAGTAACCCTGTATGGCCCGAAGTACATTTTCATAAGTTTTTCTGAGAGTCCCACCTTTCTTATTGGGATGAAAATCCATACCAGGTCACCGACGTTGTAATCCATTGCCTCGTGCTTTAAATCATATCTGGCCTTGTCCTTTTCTTGGGCTTTCTTGGGCTATCGGGTTTGAAAATAAAGTATTCACAGTTGTTTATGCCTCACGTCCATGGACTAGTTCGAATGTAGTGATGCCTGTCGTGTCTTGCTTTGCGGTGTTGTAGGCGAACGTGACGTAGGGCAGGATTGCGTCCTAGTCCTTATGTTCAACACTTACATACATCGCCACCATGTTGGCTAAGGTTTTGTTTAACCTCTCTGTCAGTCTATTCGTCTGCAGATGATTCGCTGTCGTGAACCGGTGTATCGACGAGCATTGATTGGGGAGTTCCGCAATAAACTTGGATTGGAATACTCGTGCTTGAGTGCTGCACCGTGCTTGAGAAAAAATCTTCCATTAAGAACTTGGCTGCTTATTTTGCTTCCCTTGTGGGTAAGGCTTTAGTAACGGCAAATCGAGTAAGATAGTCAGTACAGACTATGATCCATTTATTACCGCCAAAGGATTTCGGGAATCTCCCAAGAAGATCTGTTCCGATTCTTTGGAATGGGAAGGTTGCAGGGGGAATGGGTTTGAGCAACCCAGGCGGCTTGTGGTTTGTCTGTTTTCTTCTTTCGTATTCTTCGCAATGTGCTACATACTTTCGTATATCCTTGAGCCAAAAGTGTTTGTTTCTAACCCACTCATAAGTTTTAGAAAATCCTAGGTAGCCCGATGTAGAAACGTAGTTCCAATCGTAGGTGCTTGGAGATGACGAGGAGGTGTGGGCTTACCAGGGGGTCGAAGTTCCTTTTGTACAAGGTTCCTTTTACCAGTTCATTTCCTCTTGGTTCGTCTCTGGATTCTTCTATTTCTTTTATCAATTTTATAATTCTAGGGTCCTTTCTCTGTTCAGTATCGAAGCAGGTCAGAGCAGCTATTGATGGTATATCATCATCTTCGTCGTCGTCTGCCTTTTCCGATTTGCTCTCGAGAGGACTTCGGGAGAGACAGTCCGCGTCTTGGTGTTTACGCTCGCTTTTATAAGCTAACGTAACGTCGTATGCTTGGAGTTTAATGGCCCACCTCGTAAGTCTTCCCGTCGGGTCTTTCAAATTGGATAATCAGCAAAGTGCGTGGTGATCCGTAACGATGACGAACTCGTGACCAAAGAGGTAGGGGGATTTGTTTATTGCCCATATCACAGTCGAACATTCTCTTTCTGTAGTGGAGTAATTCTTCTCTGACTTCGTTAGGGTTCTTGAGGCGTAACCCACTGGTCGCTCTTTCCCGTCATGGACCTGAACGAGGACTGCTCCGATACCATAACCGCTGGCGTCAGTATGAACCTGGGTTGGCAGGTGTTCTTCAAAATGAGCTAACCGTTCTGTGGGCTGTCTCCGACCCGCTCAGTGTTAGTACTGCCTCTGCTTCTTGTTGTCCGCGTGTGGGAGAACATTTCAACCTTCGCCTCACGTCCACGACTGCCAGTTTATTCACACGTCGGTTTACTCGGGGTTACAACAGTAGGCCCGTTTAAGTAGACAGTATACTATAAATATATATCTGAAAATAGAACAATCCATACTTGAATCATTAGATAATAAAAATGCATATATTGGATTGAATAATATATATGTATATAAATGTGTGTGTGAAAAAATAATTTAAAAAATAAGTGGTCAGGATATGCCTTCTTTGCTTTTAATATATTTATACAAGTATATACAAGTACTTGTATATATATGTGTTTTGAAAATAGAGCAATCCATACTTAATTCATTAGATAATAAAAGGCATATTTTGGATTTAATAAAATATTTATTTTGCCAATATTTATAAATCGATCTCCTAAATTTTGAAATGATTTTTTTAAATACCCACATTTTTTAAAACTTTTTATAAGGTTCTTACAGTTATTTGTTTAAATCATTTTAAATTTATTTTCACATGTTTTAATAGATACATACATTTTTACATTTATCTCCTTATGAGTTATTAATGAATTATTTTTATGTACTTATTACAATTTTTAAATATAAGATAGAACTTTTTTTTCCTTTTATATTTTAAGATATTTTACATTTTTGATTGCATTTTTTTTACAATATATATATATTTTTTTCATGCCCAAATTTCTCCCACCTACCCTGTATTTTAATTGATTTCAACTGTGATATTATGACACTAGGCGGCGCTGAGTTTGTGTATACAAAAATGTAATGCCTCGATAAAGGTTGGCGTTCAGCCAGCCGAAATATTGGCAAAATAAATATTTTATTATATCCAAAATATGCCTTTTATTATCTAATATATATGTGTGTAAGGCATTTCACTTTTGTACTATTTTATATATATTTGTATAGGTTAGTTTCTTGTTACAAATATTTTCGCCATTGATTGAAGTGCTTTTTGCGGTGAAGAAATAAAAAGTGGTAAAAAGGTTATATTTGAAACGTAATTTTTATAAAATAATAATTAACAAGTGTTAATAGAACGAGATAAAAAGGTTTCCAATAAATGTGCAGATGGTGTCGGGCTTATGTCGGATTTTGTAGAGCAATTCCTCGTTGAACCATCTATCCAACACATTTCGAATGTGGTTTTGACCCTTTAACCATTGATAGACCATTATTAAAAAAATGAACAATGGCAATACGACGCTATCTCTTCGAATCACTCTATAAATTGTCGGCCATTATAAAGGAAGGAAATAACCGCAAAAATATACAACTACATTTGGTCTTCTTATAATTTTTTTTTCTATTTTAAACAAAATGTACAATAAACTTAAAGAATGATTCTTCATTATTTAGAGGGAAAAAATCTTATATAAAGAAAATTCCATTCTTCCCCATTCTTACATTGTTAGATATCTTAATAGTAAATATTCAAAAACAAATTTAAAAACTATAAATTGTGGTATTTTGTAAATGTGTCAAGAAATAACTTTTGGTAGCCATATTTTCACATTTTGTACACTTAGGATATCTAGACAAAATTAGGCACATTTTAATTTGTGCATTTTCATTTTATTGTAGTGCGCATTTTTGCCTCTCTCTATGTAATTTTATTTATTGATTAAATGATTTTTTATGATCAAATATTTTTGCTAAATTCTGAGGATTTCCTGATTCCGTTTTATATTTCATGAAGTCAAAGCCCACACTCAGTCTGATAAAGAACATAGCCCGATAGCCCATAGCTGATCTTCAGGTGGGCGTTCTGAATTTTACCAAAGCTGATGTCGTGAGTTTATCATCGGTACAAATCCACTAATTTGCAGAGACGGTCGAGAATCTTTTGTGTCTATTTTAATGGGAGTGGCGACCTTTCTTTTTATCGATCATCATCCTCCCGGCAAAATTTTCATATATATATCGACGTAGACACTCTACAATCTGATTATCTCTTTAGAGAATTCTGAAGATTCCATTATTTCCTCTTTGATCTCATTTTATTCCAAGAATGATGAAACATTCATTTTGGAAATAATGATAAAAATGCATTAATATATATAGGAATGGCCCAAACTACGCTAAGAATTCCCCCATGTATACTGTTGTATAGTTATTATTTAATTTATTAATTGAACATTACTCACCAGATGAAAATATTTTATTACAATTATATATATTTAAAATGTTACATTTATTTTATTTTACAATTTTCTTTATATTCGAATCCAATATTTTTCGCTTCACGTGCTCTATATGATGATGATATTTATTGTCTATATTTAAACACAGAATACTAGATTCCCTCCTTCCTTTAGATGAAAGGAATCATGTCTTTATATCTTGATGATGACTTGACGACTCTTCCACTCCTGGTGATCACGGGTTCCTTTGTAGTCGGCAAGGGTGGAGAAACCTCTGGTGGCAACCGGTGAAGAACCTCGGCATCAAGTCTATCTGAAACAACTGGGTTAAATGTAGACCCTGTTCTACTTGAACTTGGTCGGTTTAAAGAAGTGTCCTTGTCTTGGTTTGAGGAATTATCATCTGATATTTGTACATCAGAAGGTTGAGGTGTTCAATTCTTGTTGAATCTGAACTAAGATTTTCCTGGCTCTCTTCTGGAATCAAGTCAGAAATGCCTTGATTGGTCTCTTGAGTAGGAACATGTTTCAAATGTTTAGAATTTCTAAGAATTATTTTCCCATTTTTAGTGTTGACTAATTTAAAATAATTTATTGAAGTGTTTTCAAGAATGACATGATGTTCTGATCTGAAATTTGAATCAAGTTTTCCATTATTTGGATTTGCCACATAAACTAAATTTCCAATTTCAAAATTATGAGGACTAGCTTTCCGAATTAGATCATTATATGTTTTCATTTTTTCTTTGTAGACCATATTGAATTCTTTGATGTTGGATTCATCTTATTCTGCATCATTAACAAGTGAGCTTAATTTAGTTTTGATTTCTCTTGAAAATAATAGGAATGCTGGAGTCTTTCCTGTAGATCTGTTTGGAGTAGTTCGGTAAGACATTAAAATTCTAGATAAATCTTCTTTCCAATCTTTCCCTTCTTCAGAACTTGAATTAAATTGTTTCTTTAGAAATCTATGGAATCGTTCTATCTTCCCATTACTTTTTGGGTAATAGGGTAAGGCTTTGATGTGCCTGATTCCACATTCTTTTAAAAATCTTTCCATTGATGTACTTACAAACTGTAAGCCATTATCTGTTACAACTTCATGTGGATAACCATGTCTTGCAAAAATATCCATTAATTTTTTAATAATTGTCTTGCTGGAAATGTCTTCTATTATCATTGCTTCAGGATATGAAGAATAGTAGTCGATCACTGTTAAAACATAATGATGGCCAATTGGACCAACTATGTCAATTTCAAGTTTCATCCAAGGTTTTGATGGTAACGTAACTATTTGCTATTGTATCATTTATCAATGGTTGATTCCTTACACAAATTGGACAGTTTCTTATCAAATTTTCAATGTCAAAGTCCATGTTCATCCAAAAATTTTTCTCTTAACAGTTGTTTGGTTCTTGTCATTCCTTGATGTGTTACATGTGCAATTCTCAAGACTCTCTTTATTAGTTTTAAAGGTAGCAAAATTCTATTTCCTTTTAAGATAAGATTATCAAAAATTTATAGATCATCTTTAAACTTATAAAAACATTTGAATTCTTCATTCAAAGGATATGGCCAAACTCCCTTTTGAACCATCTCTTTCAGTTTTTGAAAAAAAGGATCTTGCTCTGTACAAACTTTTATCTCTTTCAAATACAGTGCTTGAAGCTCTTCAGAAGTGATGGATAAGACTTTATGAACATAGTCCTCCAGCCATTTTTCATCACTTGTGTTAGAAAGAGGTTGTCTTGAAAATATATCTGCAATATTTTGCATTCCTTGAATGAATTCAATTTCAAAGTCATATGGTTGTAATCTCCAACTCAAACTTTGAATTCTTGGAGGCAAAACAGCTTCATTTTTAGGATTCAGCATATAGATTAGAGGTTTGTGATCTGTTTTTAACACAAATTTCCTTCCCCAAATATAGGTGTTAAAATGTTCAATTGCCCATACACATCCCAATGTCTCTTTTTCTATTTGTGAATATCTTTTTTTCAGTATCAGTTAAGGATCTGCTGGCATATGCAATGGGTCTTTTAATGCCATTTTGTTGTGTTTGTATTAATACTGCTCCAAGACCAATAGGGCTTGCATCTGTGATTAATTCAGTTGGTGAGTTCAAGTTGTAATATGCCAAGCATGGCTCTTTTGTTAGTGACTCTTTAAGATCCTAAAATGCTTTATTTGTTTTCAAATCCCAATTCCACCTAACATTTTTTCTAGTCAAATTATTTAGAGGTTCTGCCAATTTAAAAAAATTAGGTATGCATTTTCTTAAAAACCCACAAGTTCCTAAGAATGACCTTAACATCTCAATATTTTTTGGTATTGGAAAATTTAAGACTGCTTCTATTTTCCTATTATCAGGTTTAATACCTTCACTATTAACAATGTGACCTAAAATATCCAATTCTTCCATGGCAAATTTGCACTTATTCCTGTTGAACATAATGCCTACTTTATCAAATCTTTGTAAGACTTTTCTAAGCCTTTCTTCTAGTTCTTGTCTATCTTTTGCGTAAACTACGACATCGTCCAAGTAACAAATTACACCTTTCAAATCAAGCAAAATTGAATCCATTCCTTTGATATGCCTCTGGAGCACTTGATAGACCAAAAGGAACTTTACAAAATCTGTAACAACCACGGTGCGTGATGAAAGTTGTAAGGGGTCTTGATTGAGGGTCTAAGTCAACCTGCCAAAACCCTTTTTTTGCATCCAGCTTTGCAAATACTTTAGCACCTTTAAGGGCATGTAACATATTGTCAATTGTAGGAATTGGATGTCTTTCTCTCAATATTGCTTTATTCACTTCCCGAAGGTCTATGCATAGTCTAATTTCCTCACCATCCCTTTTTGGAACAACTATTATGTTAGGAACCCATTCAGAACCTTGATGCACTTCTTCAATGATTCCATTCTCTAGCATCTTATCAAGCTCTTGATTTACTGCTTCTACCATTGCATAAGGTATACGACGGCATCTCTGGGCAATGGGCCTATAGTTGCCTTTCAATGTCACTTTATGACTATAGCCTTTTATAGTTCCAAGTCCATGGAAAAGATGTTCATGTTCTTGAACAAGAGTTTCTATATTAGTAGACATTGATTCATTTACATGATTTACCCTTTTAATTATACCTAGTTCAAAACTAGCCTTGCCTCCCAACAAAGATTCAACTTTTTTATCAATCACATAAATTTCTTCTGAAATTGAATTTTCTTTCCAAGAAATCACAGCATTGAAATAACCATAACATGGAAGAGGTCTATCTTGACCATAGGCAAAAAAGGTTCGGGTGGTGTCATGTAATTTTGGAATAATTTTATGGCCATATAATTCAAGCATCTTTTTATAGCTCATGAAAGTTCTATCACTCCCTGTATCAATTATCATATTTATTTCACTACCATCTATTTGCACTTTTTCTTTATTTTCAGCACCTGTATAGTAGGTATATTCATCTGAACTTTCACCTACTTCAGTCTTATTTTCTTCTTGTATGGTCTTAACTTTAGTTTGATTGAAACTTTTGTGGTTTCTATTATTATTTTGATTTGGGCGGTTCCTGCAAGCTCTAAAAAGATGCCCTAATTTATTGCAATATGAACAAGTCATTTTTTAGCACCACATTCTTGTGCTGAATGTGTATCTAATCCACAGCGATAACATTTAGGCTTTGAGGCACCTGAAAATGATGGGGTACCTTGATTAGTGAATCTACCTTTGTTGAAATTATTAGCATTATAGTGCTTTTTAGGTTTAATTTTAACTCAATTTAGTGTTTGATCATTTTGAGGTTCAAGAAGTCTAATTTCTTTTCTAGAAATTTCTAACATTCTAGCAATATCAATGGTTTTTGACAGTGTCACATTTTCTTGTTGCAACAATTTTTCTTTAAGTTTTTTGTTGTTACATTTTTAATTATTTGGTCTCTTATCATATCAGCTTCTAAATTCCCAAATTCACAAGATTTAGAAAGCTCTCTTAAAGAAATTAGGTAGTTGTCGATCGATTCATCATCTTTCTGGACTCTTTGTCTAAATTTAAATCTCTCAGTAACCACATTTTTATGAGGTGTGAAATATTTATCTAAAGCCATTTTAGTTTGTTCATAATTTTCCTTTTCATCTGGCAAGTTGAAAAATATACGCTGTACATTTGGCCCTAAACAATGCAATAGAGTTGCTCTCTTAATTTCATACGATTTTTTTGAAATTCCAGATGCTATTTCAAAAATGGCATAGGATTCCATCCATTGCTTATATTCCGCAAATAAATTGCTAGCATTCATATTCATGGGTAAAGGTGGCGTCAGGTTGGCTGCCATACTTGTTTTTTAGGGCTACAGTTATATTTTCAAATTCTCGTCGCCAATTTATGTTGTATAGTTATTATTTAATTTATTAATTAAACATTACTCACCAGATGAAATCATTTTATTACAATTATATATATTTAAAAGGTTACATTTATTTTATTTTACAATTTTCTTTATATTCGAATCCAATTTTTTTTCGCTTCACGCGCTCTATATGATGATGATATATATTGTCTATATTTAAACACAGAACACTACATATACATTAATAGAAGAATGTCCTTTTTAGCGAAGCATAAAAACTTTCTAATCTGTTGCTTCATATTAAATCACATTAAGTTCGAAATTAATGATGATCGTCCTCCGCCGTTTTTACGTTTACTGATATAAATCTAATTTTTAAATGACGGTCTCTGTGAAGTATTTATTTTATTTTCTTTTGAGTACATTTGAATACAAATTTTTGAAAATATATTTTTTATTTCATTTAACCTTTAGTTATGAATTATAAATTTACACACACCAAACGTCAGATTTTCTTAAATTTTATGTCAATGTATATTTAAAAATATTATATTAAAAAAACATATTCTCACATTATTATAGTTTTATTCTGTCGACTTACTTTTGTAGAATGCCCTAGTCGCTCATCACGCCACACAAATATTCGCCTATTTTTTAGATTGAAATAAAAAATATAAATTCTATTTAATAATTTTTTGTTCACGTTCATTGCTAGATGGATTGAGTGAGAGTAAACGATTTCAGTCTTATATTGCGTGTCTGTGTAGACATTAAACCCAAATTTAAAATATTTCCTCATCTTCTAAATACAGTTTGCTCTGTCGAACGCAATCTATGTCATCTCATTACCCTAATTAGACTTTGAAATGAAAGTAGTGTCTTGAGCAACTCCAAGAGGACTTGATTAAAGGCAAGCGCAGTAACATTTTATGGAATTCTAGTAAAACCTATTTTGAGCACAAATAAATTTGAGTAATTAAAAGTAATCAAAAGAGGTTAAAATGAAATAGTCTAATGAAAGTATGATAGTATAACAGTAGATATATTTTTAGGGTCAAGAAAAGATTGACTAATAGTTTATTTTTATTCCGAAATCGACTTATAAGAAATATATATTTTATAAATATGTATATTCGTATCTTCAAAATTATCACGAAGATTTGTATTAATACTCATTTTAATTGCTTGAGATTCAATATGTAAGTAAACACTGAGCATTCTTGGAATATAAATTGTAATTTATTAGTATGTTTTAACTACTTGTGTGAGAGTAGAGTTAGATCAGTAAGCATCTATTATATTAATTTTAATAAATTTATCCCCATTATCTATTAATGTGTTACGGTATGTTCTACGCACTCCGCGAGTCGGACTTATATACAAGTTGGGTCAATTAAAATTTTTATAAACTTAGAACATTAGCAAAAATAATTGGTCAATAATTAATTTCTATCTCAGCAGCTTATCAACGGATTGAAATGTAAACTAGTAAAATTTATTTTTTTAATCAAAAATAATCTCAAAAATATCTTATTTCATATTTCCGAGAAATAATAATTGTCATATATAAAGGAAAGTCTACCTTTCCCATCCAAATTGAGGTATATATAATCTATTGATCGGTTTCTGCAATCTAGAAAACTCTGATCTGTAACAAAGCACAACACCAGTTTGGGCAAATTAAAAGTACCCACCCAAGACCATATTTTCGTGCTAGACTCTCGTCAGTCAGAGACTGTATTTTATATTACACACATCGTATCCTTCAAATTCATTGCGGGAATTCAGAAACTTTGCTTTCATGATAACTACAATGAAATATTTGAAATTATCGAAGATGTGTTTAATTGGGGTAAAGTGACAAGGTTAATTTTATGTCCAAATTATATATAGATTTTGAGAGAGATAGCTCGATAAGAGAAAGACTAACTCTCTGTTAGCATTTTTATAAGTTGTTTTTCATAGATTGATATGGTTATATGTTGATATATTTATATTTTGACCAGATGACCGGACGACTTTACATGTATATATTTGGTTTTAAATGATGTAAATTAGTTATTTATAAAAGGAAATTAAAAGTGTTAATTTTCTTAGAGGTGTTGGTGTTTACTCTGCTCGATTGTAGAATAGGAGAGTATTAGCTCCTAACAGGCTATGGACCCAGCAGAACGCTTCCACTGCGCCATAGAAAGAAGTTAAAGATATAGAATAAAAGTTGAAGCTAAAGAATATAGAGCTAAAGAAAAAAAAAGCTGAAGGCTAAAGAGGATAAGGCCAGGGAATATAGGGCTAAAAAAGAAAAGTTTATGTTAGGCTAAAGAAGATAAGGCTAACTAAGATAAAGAAAAGAATTTGATTGTTGGAAATTTGAGCGATTTAAAGACTGAACTTTGTGCAAAGAAGAAGAATAAAATATTTAAGTTATACATTTTTGTGATATTTGCATAATTAGAAAAATCAATGGCTGACGAATTGAGAATACCTAAACTAGACGGCAAGAATTACTATTCGTGAGCCATAAGAGCTAAATCAATTTCGATTCAGAAGGACATATGGGATGCAATTGAACCTGGCTTTCCTAGTGAAACTTCAGAAAAACAGAAGCGGAAAGATAATTTGGCATTATCTGTCATATTATTATCAGTTGAAGATTCATTCCTGGATGATATCGGTGATTGCAAGCGAGCGATCGATGCATGGCAGATACTGGAGGACATCCACACAAAGTACGGATTATTGCACATATTACAGCTACTGAGAGAGTTTTTCAACACTATCAAAAGAAATGACGAAGATATGAAGGAATATTTCGCGAGGATAATGGAATGTCATAGAAAACTAGCAAAGTGCCACCATGGATTTGGGGATGTAGAGTTGGCGTTGATTATGCTATTGGGATTACCAAAAAGTTACGAGCCGCTAATTCTCAGTTTGGAACAGCAAGAAGAGAAGCTATCTACTAGTGTGGTTAAATCCAAATAACTCTTAGAAGAAAAACGACAGAACCAGCGTAAAATTTCTCAAGAAGATCCAAATAGCTCTTTTGCGGTAAAGAAGAAAAGAGGATACATGCAAATCACCATGGCAAGAACGAAATAAATTTTAATATGATCAACCAAGGAATTATCATAATACGTGGACGGAAGGGAAAAAATAAAATTATAATTATTCCGGGCAGATAAGATGTTTCAGTTGTGGCAAATTAGGACACATAGCTAGGAATTGCAGATTTGCCAACTCCTCAAAGATAATTAACGAAGGTATGCTGAAACAAAGTACGTTAGACCTTACTCATAAAGCCCTATTTGCAAATAACTTTAAAAACAATAACTCGCAGAATATCTGGTTTCTGGACAGTGGAGCTACTGAACACATGACGTCGAACAGACTGAAAATGACGAATACAAAAAGTATTTCAACTTCGGTTGAAATGGCAAACAATGAGAAAATAAAAGTATCAGAGATGGGTGATGTAACCATCAAACTCTGTCACGAATATGGAGGTGAGACCTTGTTCTTGGAAAACGTATTATACGTTCCTGAATTAGACGGAAATATTTTGTCTGTTGGGAGGATTGAGGAAAGAGGAAACAAGGTTTTATTCCAGAATGGCAAGGCCTCTGTTTTTGGAAGTGATGGCGAATTAATTTTGAAATCTAATAGAAGAGGAAGGATCTATACAGTTGAAGAACTTAAGATAGCAAAAGTGAAGTCACCAAATTCAGATATCTGGCACAGAAGGCTAGGACACATTTACAAAAGGGATCTCCAAAATGAGAGTGACACAGCTGAGTGCGAAGTATGCCTTGAAGGTAAAATGCGAAGACTCCCATTTCCTTCCAAACCTGTCGAAAGTAAGAAGACTTCATCACCTTTGGAGCTCATCCATTCGGATGTAGTAGGTCCCATTAGCCCAATGTCGAATAGAGGGAACAATTATTTTGTGACGTTCATAGATGATTTCACTCATTACACTACAGTATATTTTATGAGGTCTAAATCAGAGGTACTTGAAAGATGTAAAGAATATAAGAACAGTGTTGAGAATTACCCAAGCAGAAAAATCAAAGTACTAAGAAGTGATAATGGTACGGAATATGTTAACCACGAATTTAATAAATTCCTTAATGAAAGTGGCATCAAGCGACAGCTTACAGTTCCAAGAACACCTCAGCAAAATGGAACTGCGGAAAGAATGAATCAGACATTACTAAACACAGCAAGATGCATTATACTTGAATCTGGAATTCCCAAATCATTTTAGCAGATGCGGTTAATACAGCATGTTACTTGAGAAACAAATGTTCTAGCAAGGCGATAAGTAACAAAATACCCGAAGAAATGTGGACCGAACGGCCAGTGAAGATTGAACATCCCCGAGATTTCGGTTGTCAGACCTGGACATACAACGACCAGGGTCGATCCAAATTTGATTCAAGAAGCCGAGAATGTGTTCTAATTGGTTATCCGGAAGGAGTCAAAGGATACAAGGTTTGGGATTTCAGAAACAATAAGGTCTTCGTAAGCAGAAATGTCAGATTTAGAGAAGACGTTTTCCCAATTAAGAAAATCGATAAACAAATTTCACCTGAAACTGATTTTTTCCAGGTTTTACATAACAATTTTGAAGGACTATGAATCTATAAATGAGGAAGAGACGAAATTGGTGGAAAGGAATCGGAAAGACGAACTTAAGAAGGAAGACGAGGAAGGCCAAAATGAGGCTTCAATCCCAAGGGGATATTCAGGGACTGATGAAGCAATATCGGAAGAGAAAAATCTAAATAACTTGGAACGAAAAGAGGACGCAGAGCAGGCCTATGAAGACTAAGCACTGAGGAGGGAAGACGGAGGCCTGAATGAAACTATAATCCCAAGAAGATCTTCAAGAATTGCGGCTAGGCAGAAGGAGTATTGTAGATCAGCCTTCCGCCATGGGATAATTGAACATAAGAATCATCAAGATGAAATACCGTCATCATACGAGGAAGCGCTTAATATGCCCAAAGCACAAGATCGGCTAAAATCTATAGAATGTGAAATGGCATCACTTCAGGAACACAGAGTATGGGATGTTGACTTGCCAAATAGTGTTAAACGAAACCCTAACCAGGATCTTGACCACTCTAGGCCTCCGATGAGGGTATGAAAACAACTTTAAAATGGGGGGGCATTGTTAGCATTTTTATAGGTTGTTTTTCATAGATTGATATATTTATATTTTGACCAGATGACCGGACGACTTTACATTATATATTTGGTTTTAAATGATGTAAATTAGTTAGTTATGAAAGGAAATTAAAAGTGTTAATTTTCTTAGAGGTGTTGGTGTTTACTCTGCTCGATTGTAGAATAGGAAAGTATTAGCTCCTAACACTCTCCTGTCATAATTGACACGAAAACTATGAGCCATATATTGACAGCCTCTACAAACTAACAGACTCGAATGAGTAATAAAGTCAGAAAATCAGATTTTTTATAAATCAATATTCTCCTCACAAAATTTCTATCTATACTTTAGCCATATATTTTGGCCTATCCGCTTTTACCAGCTAAACACTTCTTTGGCAAATTCTAAAGATTCCTTATGGATCTCGTGAAATCAAAGCCAGCCTTTAAAAGACGAGGGCAATATCTCGAAATAGTGGTCTTCAAGTGAGTGCGTTGAATTTCAAAGATGATGTTGCTTGTCACCCGAATTGGCTTGATTGACTTCATCGTAATTGGAGAAGTGCGGGTAAGCAAGGCCATGTTGCATTGATCGGAAGTGATAATAATCGGAAGGAGCAATGTCTGGGCTTTACAGAGGGTGGGGTAGGACTTCCCATTTCAGCAGTTCTCATTACGTTTTAATGGGTGTTGGAGCATGTGGCCGAGAATTAAAATGTTACGAAATAACCTTTTCGTGTCTATTGGCGTATTGTAACCGTTTTTCTCGCAATGCTCGTCTTAAAAGACATCAATTGTCTTCGATAGAACTCCCCTGTGATCCTTTCATTCGGTTGTAGCAGCTCGTAATGTATCACTCCTAGCTGGTCCACCCAAATACACAGCATAATCTTCTCGCTATGAATATTCGGCTTTGCCATCGATGATGAGGCGTGGCCAGGGTATCCACACGTTGTCCGACGTTTTGGATTATCGTAATGGACCTACCTTTCATCGCCAGTTACAATTATATGCAAAAAACCCTTTCTTTATTTGACGTTGGAGCAGTTGTTCACACATGAAAAAACGGCTTCCGACGTCTCTTGGCTTCAGTTCATACGGCACCCAATCTCCTACCTTTCGGATTATTCCTATTTCTTTAAAGTAATTAAAAATGATTGGTTGAGTGACTCTAAGTGTTTTTGCCAGTTTCTTTTGCGTTTGTGTTGGATCTTTATAGAGCCTGCCTTTAATCCTTCATCCTCAAACTTTGGTGGCGCTCCGGGTTTTTCCTCGTTCTTCCAAAACAAAATTGCCACTTTTAAACCGTGCAAACCATTTTTGACATGCTCGTTCAGTTAGAGAATGGTCACCATAAACTTCCACTAAAATACGATGACTTTCAGCAACTTTTTTCTTCATATTGAAGTAATGAAGTAAAACTCCTCGCAAAAACACGTTATTTGGTATAAAGGTTCGCATTTTAGGAGCAAATAGAAACTAGTTTATTAACAAACACTTCAGAGAAATCACGGTTACTGAAAAAGGAAGCCGTATGATGGCGCTTCAAATAATGGTGTTGCTAGATGAAACAATAGACTAATAAACTAGTAGCGCCATATTTATCAAAACCGCACGAACTTATTTAAACTCTTAATAGTCAATGGAATATATAGGTTTTGAAATTTTAAGACAACACTTTACACTTTGATGATATTTTACAATTTAATTACACTTATTTCATTTAGATAGCAACATTTTACACTTTTGTAATTTTATTTTTTAACAGAATTTTCGATTTTGAAAATATTTTACAATTATACTATAGATATTTTCTTATTTTTTATCGAAATACTTATTTTGAAATTGATCTATTTAACATATTTTTATATCCGTGTAAATCAAGCATCAGAAATAAAGCATTCGAGATAATTTAAAATAAAGTTAATCACTGCTTAATATGGCCCTAAAATATTCTTATATTCGTAATATAAGATGTTCACTAGCCTATTCTTTATCCATATTCATTTTAACTTTTTTTTACATTGAATTTTATAGGTTTAAAGTAAAAATCACGTTAGTATTTCACTCGAGTGCGTCTCTATTTATTTAGGAATAGGAGAGCTAATATTACCATTAAAAAACTAATAAACATTTATATTGAAATATATAAATTATATTTAGCAGATATCTATATATATATATATTATTTTAAATATTGAGCAATCCATAATAATATCTATAAATAAATATAAGGCGTATATTGGATATAAATTTTTTAATTAGCCAATATTTCTAGGGGCAACACGCCTCTCTTTATCAAGGCTTTTCTTTGATTTAAACTAAATCACGTGGGCATGTGATCCACTCACGCTATACAAGACCAAAGTAAGAAACCATCTAATGAAAATTTCACTGTATATAAAATATATTTACAATTGTTATATTTAATAATAATCAAAAGAGTATATAATTAAATAACCATTTGATTAAATAAATGAAGAGACTGATAAATATTAGAAAATAAAATGAGTGAGGATTATGATTCAATATGTTGTGTTGATATATATAAATAAAAATATATTACAAGTATAAATATATACAAAAATAATAAAATAATAAAAAAATAAATAAATAAATAATTTAGGAAGATATAAATTCTCTGTAAATTTCTGGTAGGTCAATTTTCCTATTTATGCTTTCTGAATCTTTTATAGAGGCCCAGCTTTCTAAAAATAACCTGCAGTGCTTTTATTTAATATTCTGGTATAAAATGGATGCTTTGTCAAATTCGGGTATATGATTATTGTTCAGTGCATGGTCTACTAGGATAGATAATGGTTTATGGATGCGTAGAGCTGCTTTGTGTTAGTTAATGCGTTCTTTCAATGCTTTGCTGGTTTCTCCAATGTAAGTGGCTGGACAGGTTTTATTTATTTATTTTTTTATTATTTTATTATTTTTGTATATATTTATACTTGTAATATATTTTTATTTATATACAGGGTGATCCAAAAGTCCCGCACAACTTTAAAAATTAATAACTCCGCGAATATTTGCGCTAGAGCAATGCGGTAAACACCATTGTGTTCAGGATGCAATGGGATTTTTTTATAGCAAATAATGAAAAATTCGAAATTGATTTTAGTTACAACTTTATTAGCTAGATGGCGCTCTACCAGAATCAGAGATTCAGCGGCCAAATTGTTTGATAAATTGAAAAATATAACTGAACGACACGTATTTTTTCTTTTTGAATACCAGGAAAGAACCCTAAAAATATCAAATGATGAATTAATAAAACACCATTTCGCCAAAAGTTAGAAGAATTGGTTAACGATTTTTAAATACAATCTGAGATATGTAAAATAGGTATATGCAAATTAAAACATGTAGCAAAAAATATTTATATTTTAGATGGAGTTTTGTGGAATAAATTGAATGTTTGAAAATAACTACTGATATCAATACACGATTTTTGAAATGTTAATATAGTACCAAAAATTATGATGGCACTACTAATAGGATTTCGTGCTATAAGGAATGTATAGTTTCTTGACTAATTGTCGACACTTGACTATTTAACTGGATATTTGTCATGATCCAAAAATGAAATATAGAGGGGAGTGACAAAATATATTTGTCGTACTTTATTCCAAATATCCTATGGGTTTGTCAAATGTTATCATTGTTTATTATACTGTACATAATTTTGAAAATGTATCCCCTCAAAAAAATCATTTTTAAATCGACCTTTTGTGTTGAAAAACGTTGTAGTAAAATCATTTTGTATTATTTTTTTGCGCAAAATATATAAAGTTGGGGGGGGGGGGGGAATACAGAGATTATTCCTTATGCTATTTCTTCTAATGAGCGAAAAGCGATAAACTAAACATAAGGGATAAAATTGTGTATACCAGTGTTATTCGAGAAGTTATAACACTTTGGCCTGCACGACATAATATAAGATGTGGGCAAATGACAAACAAAAGAATTACTGTTTACAGAAAAAAAATAGTCAAGATGTGGGGACAGCATTTATTATTCCCATAACCCAAAACAAAGAGCTGCAAAATATAACACATGAGGTAACTGCCTTCTCTCTTGTATTAGGTCACAATCCTTGCTCAATGTGGCGCCCTTCATTCTCAAACACCGCCTGCAGACGATAGATGACAGAATGGTCACAATTAAATAGTTGAAATTTATAAAACGTGCCATCTGATAGAAGCCTTCAACATGGCCAATGTGGTAGGCCGGCATCGATAAAAACGCGACTTAATGTACCCCCATAACCGAAATTGTAAGGCGTCAAGTCTGGTGATATTGAAGGACACTGGTATATAAAGTGGCGACTTATCAACGAATTCCACCGAACGTATCCTTCAGCAATTGTTTGGCACCGCGGAATATATGAGGATGTCCTCCATCTTGCATGAATGTTATTTCGCTTAGTGCTTGTCTGTCCTGCAATATGGGAATAACCTTTTCTCTCAAAAGTTGAACATAACGTTCACCAGTTACAAAAACGGTTTTAAAAGTTCTTCCATTGATTTTTTCAAAGAAAAATGGCCCAATAATAAAAGAAGAAGTGAACCCACACAAAACTGTAACTCTGTGCTGTGGAAGTGGTATTTCTGTAAAAATCCTAGGGTTTTCTGTTGCCAAAATGGGACAGTTTTGAATGTTAAATTCTCCCTTTAGAGATAAAAGTGAGCATCATCTGTTCTTAGAACATTTGACAGCCAGTTTTCATCAATATCAATTTGCCGGAAACCCCATGCAGCCGAATTATTGACGCTTCTCAAAATCGCTGACTTTCAACTCGTGAAAACTTTGAATTTTGTTAGGATATTTTTATAGAAAAATTCTAAATGTGTGTTCTCTCCACACTGTTCCATACGATATCCCCGTTTGTCGAGAAACTTGTCTAGCACTTACTTCTCCATACGTGGATAACGTTTCAATAGCTTCAGCATTCTGCAAAACCGTAACAGCCACTGACTTGCATGTCGATGGTCTTCCACTCCGAGGTTTTGCTTCCAGAGATCCAGTTTCCTCAAAACTTTTAATCAATCGCTTTAGAGAGTAGCAACACATTGGTCCTTTACCGCTGACTACCGCTATCTCCAGTAATGCTACCGCGTCCGGGGTAACCGCCGCGTCAGGAGCTGCAGCTCGAGCTCATGATGAGAAATCTACTACGAGGACACAATTCAATCTACTACAACTCAATATAAATGGTACCCAGAGTAAAATAAAGAGCTGACTTGTCTTCTCTGTGACAACAATGTACATATTAATTGTCCTCAGGAGACAAAATTGAATCAGAATCTGAGATTCAATATCAAAGATTATACAACACTACGAATGGACAGACCGGGAAAATTCGGAGGAGGACTTGCCGTTTTGATTAAAACTCTAGAAATCAAATTTAAGGAAATCGCCTATAATCAGAGTAAGCCTAGAGAAAGCACGACAGAAGCTCAGGCAATAGAAATCTATCTTACAGATAAAACAATTCCAATCATAAATGTTTATCACCACGATAATACTAGCATCAATATAGGCCTGATAGAGACATTAAGTGAAGCGTCTTCGGATATCGCAATCATACTTGGTGATTTTAACGCCGAAAGACCAACTTGGGGATCACCTGTCCAGGATAACAAAGGTCAGCAGGTTGAGGACATGCTAACCGACCTAGACCTTACGCCGTTAAATAACGAAAAGAACACCTATCTATCCAAGTCCACAGGCACAGAATCCGCAATAGACATCACAGCGATAAATTACAACATCGCACTTACAACACAATGGAAAATTCAGAAAAGTGCAATCAGTGACCACAGACCAATTTTAACAACCCTAAAATTCAAAATTGAGAATTTCCAACAGAATAAAAGAACACTGGGAAAATATTTACAGAAAAGCTTGAAGAACTGTGCAACGAAGAATTAAATCACAGAACGATTGACAAAAAATTGGAAAAATTCTCTTTGAACATATCCAAAGCTGCAAAAGTATCGATACCTAGAGGTAGACGTAAAGACCTGTGAATACTTTACTGGAAGGACCACAATATCGAGGCAATGATTGGAGAGAGAGAGACAATAAAAATGAACTTCTTAAACCAAATAAAACAGAAGAAATCATAAAGGAACTCATTGAAATTAGTCACAAAATAGAACAAGAAATTTGGATATTCAAACAAGAAAAATGGGCAGAATTCTGCGAATAAATGGATCCAAAAAAGGAAAGCCATCACTTGAATATAATTAGTGTTATAAAACAATCAAAACCAACACTAATCCTCCAATACTCTAACCGATATGAACAGAGAGAACGAACAAACAGATGGCTGACATAATTGCTGAATAGCTTTCAAGCACTTCCTGACTCAGCTATACGAATGAAGGCAGGACTCTAAAAAATAATATAAACAAGTTAGTTAAACAAGCAAGAAATTACCATCAACAAGATATTTACTCGAGAGACTTCACACTGAATGAGCTTAATTCATCAATAGGAAAGTTAAATCCAAGATGTCACCTGGAGATGCTCTAATCTTTGGTCAAATGATTAAACACTTTGGAGACGAAGCTAAAAATCAACTCCTACGAATACTGAACATTTCATGGCAAACTGGTAAACTACCAAAAATTTGGAAGATATCAATTATAGTGCCAATACTGAAACCAAACAAATATGCTAAGGAATGCAAGAACTATCGGCCAATTGCTCTTACCAGCATACTTTGTAAAATAACAGAATGAATTATCCACTCTAGGCTCATAGTCTAGCTCACTAACAATAATAAAATAAACTTCTACCAAACTGCCTAAAGATCCAGACACTGTACAACTGATAAACTGTTATACTTCTGTCAATCAATAATAGATTTCTAGGAAAAACCGCCAAAGAAGACAACGGCCGTATTCCTGGATATGACCTCAGCTTTTGATCGAGTGTAGAAATTATTTGAAAGGCTGCACAACATCGGAGTAAGAGGAAAAACCTTAATCTGGATTGCAGACTTCTTAAGGGGAAGAAGGATAAGGTTCGGGTCAATGGAACATTTTCCAAGGACCGAAGAACATGGGCTGGTGTACCTCAGGGATCTGTGCTCAGTCCTCTACTCTTCTCGCTATATATTAACTGTTGTTTATGTAAATAGATAAATATTATTTGTATTATTTAAAGCCTCATTATGTAAAAATATATGTATATATAAATTGGACATTTGTTGTTGGCCATGGTCAAGTTTAAGCTCTTGTATGTCTAATTACGACACAACAAAAGTGGCGACGAGGATGCGCGATCTACAGAGCCAGTAAAAACTGAGGAAAACGGCATCTATGCAAGTATAACAACTACATCTTTTAAACAAATCTGACTCTCGGATTATGGAGAGGAAAAATAGGAAAATGGGTTAAGATTATATCTTTTAAACTATCTGGATCAAGAAAACAAAGGAGTAGAAAAGATCAGCATGACAAGTTCAAAGTTAATAGTACCTTTTAGATGCTATAGCCCAGTGGAGGACACTTCGATCTTTTTGTACAAAAATTTGAGACTTTCTTTTTGGCATCTGAAGGAGGAGATTAAAGTGCTGATTTTTACCTCGCTACCAGATTCTGAAACTTTGAAGCAGGGAAACGACATTTTCTTCCTGGTCTAATGAGAAATCAGCCCTATGATACTATCATTCAAAGAATTAAGCTGCATTTGGATCCAAAGAAGAAAGTGATACCACAGTGATGCAGATTTTTAAAGAGAATTCAACAGGAAGGAGAATCAATTTCGGAATATCTTAGAGAATTGAAACATTTGGCAATAAATTGTAATTTCGTCGATATGTTGGGAACCATGATGCGAGACCGTTTTGTGGCTGGAATCAAGTCGGAAATCCTGCAAAAGAAGCTACTACAAGAGGTCGACGATGTCACCCTGGATAAAGTTTTTGCAGTGGCGATCTCGTTCGAATTGGCGGAGATAAATACAAGAGAATTACAAGATAAATTAGTGGCCAAGATATCCCCTGTGAATTGAAAGGATAAAAAGGGTGAGTACAATAATAGTACGGCGCAGTATAGGCCTTTCAGGCAAAGTGGCAAAGGAAAAATAGTGTGTTATAGATGTGGTGAAAGACATTCACACGTGGCCTCTGTTTGGCCTCATAGAACAAAGGCTTGTTTTAAAATGTAATAAACTGGGTCATTTAAGTAGGGTTTGCAAAGCTAGTAAAAGAATGTGGGAATGTAAATTTGTACAAGAGCACTCTATATATTCTGTACAGGGCGAAATTGATGCCACAATAAATTTAACAGTAGATGATTATTCTTTGTGCTTTACAATAGATACAGGAAGTCCAGTTACGTTAATACCTAAAGATATTTATAAGAATTATTGGCAAGGTGAAAGAATATTTCCAACAAATTTAAGATTAAAATCCTTTTGTGGTAAATCAATAGAGATTATATATCAAAGAAATGTTTTTGTAAAAGAAGCCAACCAATATTTACGATTAATAGTTGTAAATGAAAAAATCCAGGTAATTTTATTAGGAAGAGAATGGCTTAAACAGTTGAACCTTGATTATTCTATATTGTTTAGCATTAAAATTTTAAATAATGAATATAATAGAAATATATTTAAATATATAAAAATTTGATGAATAGGTATGCAGATTTGTTTAACAAAGATTTGGGCTGTCTAAAGGATGTTAGAATAAATTTTAATTTAAAAAAGGATGTGACTCCTGTGTTTTGTAAGGCCAGAGGTTTACCTTTCTCTCTAAAAAACAAAGTAGAGAATGAAATTGATCGTTTAGTGAATTCTTGCATTTTATAACCTATAGTTCATGCATATTGGACCGCTCCAATAGTACCGGCATCAAAAAAGGATGGTAGTGTAAGGATATGTGGTGATTTTAGATGTACAGCTAATAAAGCAATAGAATTAGATAGGTATCCCATTCCATCGATCGATGAGATCTTTTCAAAATTATCTACAAGCACCGTACTTTCGACTCTAGACCTATCACAGGCTTACTTACAAGTAATGTTAGCGGAAGAAGCCAAAGCTGTTGTTCATATAAACACAACAAAGAGGTTGTTTTCTTATAAAAGACTACCATATGACGTAGCGGTAGCACCAAATAAATTTCAGAGGATTATGGAAGGCCTATTTTCTGATTTGCCAGGTGTGGCCTGATACATAGATGATATTTTGGTTGCAGGAAAAGACTTTGAAGATCATGAACAAAAGTTGGATCTAGTGTTTAGATGATTGCTAGAAAATGGTTTAAAGTTAAACAGATATAAATGTAAATTTAAAAAGAAATCGGTGGAATATTTAGGGTTTAAAATGGATAAATATGGACTGCATCCCTTATAAAATAAAATTAAAGCAGTGATAGAGGCGCCTGAACCTAAAGAATGTTTCGCAATTGAGATCATTCATAGGACTCTTAATTTATTATTATGGATTCATAAAGAATATAGCAAACATTTTAGCGCTCTTCTATCAACTTTTGAATAAAAATTGTAGATGGAATTGGACGAAAAAATATCGAATGTTATTTTAAAAATGTAAATCATTATTAATGGACTATGGACTAGGCGTAATTCTGAGTCAGAGAAATGATAGAAAGGAAGAATGCCCTATAGCTTTTGTTTCTAGAACATTAACTGAAGCGGAAAAACGTTTCTATCAACTAGAAAAGAAAGCGTTGAGCATAACTTTTGGCGTTGAGAAATTCAGACAATACTTACTGGGACGAAAATTTGTATTGGTCACAGACAACCGACCCTTAATTCATATATTTTCACCTCATAAACCAATTCCCATACGTGCATCATCCAGAATTAAAAGATGGACCTTAAAATTAGCTGCATTTAATTATACTGTGGAATTTCGAAAAACTAGTGATAATTCCAATGTTGACGCATTGTCACGTCTTCCTTTAGAATCGAGTGTCAGGGAGTCTCTTGATGAAAACCAGGTACTTCTTCTTAGGAAGTCGAATGAGGTACCGTTCTCTTTTATGGAGGTGGCTAATGAGACGCCCCAAGATAAAATACTGTCTATAGTATTAAGGAATGTTAGAGAAGGCAACTGTGTGGAAATTCACAAAGGTACCGAGAGAAAACCCACTAGCTCCTCATTATAAGATCAATGAGGAATTAAGTTTGGAGTTTGGTTGTCTTCAATGGCGTGAAAGAGTGGTAATTCCCCAAAAATTAAGATCTTTAATTTTAAATGACTTGCATGAAATACACATGGGGATTGTTAAAATGAAGATGATTGCCAGACTGTATTTTCTGGTGGCCAAGCATAGACAGTAACATCGAGGAGTTAACTAGAGAATGTAGAGTATGCCAAGAATCGGCAAGCATGCCCCCGGCTACCATCTCGGAATGGACTTGGCCCGAAAAACCGTGGCATCGACTTCATCTTGATCTAGCGGGTCCGTTCATGGGAAGTGGATAGAAATTTTTATCATCAAAGATATTACCAGAAAAACGATTATAAGTCATCTTTGAGAAATTCTCGCCAGAATTGGATTGCCCCAATTTTTTGTTACAGATAACGGAAGACAGTTTGTCTCCGGTGAATTCGAGCAATTTACCAAAATGAATGGTATACGGCACACTAAGACCAGTCCGTATAATCCTAGTACAAATGGTTTAGCTGAGAGATATGTAAGAGAGTTTATAAAACCTTTCGAGAAAGAATAATGGGAAGGATCATTTAGAGACGAATCTACAAAGTTTCCTATTTGCTCATAGAGCATTCCCCCAAACTGTAATAAAGGAATTCCCCGGCGGAACTGCTAATGAAGAGAAGTTTAAGATCAAGATTCTCGAATTTAATACCAAGATGGGAAATCCGCGAGGGGTATTTCATGAGGCCGTAAGAAGGCAGGAGCAGTTTACTACAAGTTGCGAGGTTTATTTCCGCAACTAAGCAACTGGACCTAAACGGTAAAAAGGTACCATTTTGGAATTATTGAGCTACCGTCACTACCTTATAAGTTGAGAGGGCGTCGTGTATAAGAGGCATATCAATCAATTGCGACCTGTGAGAAAGAAACAAGTGGAGACAAGAAATTTGATATTTCCTCGAACATCAGGAGAGAAGCCTGTAGGTGGAAGTCAGAAATAAAGTGAAGAGGAGGTTCCAGAGGTTACATCAGGAAACAAGGAGGAGACTGATTCTGTGCACGTACCCCCTTGCACTCCTATACCAGGGCCAGTTGCTGTGCACGTGCCCTCTTGCACTCCTAAACCGGAGGCTGCCGCTGTGCAAGTGCCCGTCCGCAGTCCTAGACCTCAGAGAGCCAGGAAACCCCTAGACCGACTGGAGTATTATTAAGGGGGGAGATGTGTTGTGTATGTAAATAGATGAAGATTATTTGCATTCTTTAAAGTCTCATTATGTAAGAATATATGTGTATATAAATTGGATATTTTTTGTTGGCCAAACGAAAAGAATCTGAGGCTCTTTATTGGACACGACATAAACAACAACGGCATTCAAGAGTAAAATAAATCATCAGAGATAGATAAAATTTTTCAATGAATTAAAATAAATATAATCGATACTGAGAGAGGGTTGAATTTAAAAAAATAGAAAATTATTATTTTCGAAATATGAATAGCTGAGAGGATTCCAGCAAACCGCATCTAAAATATCAGGTTTTTTTTTTGCTACATGTTTTAATTTGCATATACCTATTTTACATATCTCAGATTGTATTTAAAAATCGTTAACCATTTCTTCTAACTTTTGGCGAAATGGTGTTTTATTAATTTATCATTTGATATTATTAGGGTTCTTTCCTGGTATTCAAAAAGTAAAAATACGTGTCGTTCAGTTATATTTTTCAATTTATCAAACAATTTGGCCGCTGAATCTCTGATTCTGGTAGAGCGCCATCTAGCGAATAAAGTTGTAACTAAAATCGATTTCGAATTTTTAATTATTTGCCATAAAAAATCCCATTGCATCCTGAACACAATGGTGTTTACCGCATTGCTCTAGCGCAAATATTCGCGGAGTTATTAATTTTTAAAGTTGTGCGGGACTTTTGGATCACCCTGTATATCAACACAACATATTGAATCATAATCCTCACTCATTTTATTTTCTAATATTTATCAGTCTCTTCATTTATTTAATCAAATGGTTATTTAATTATATACTCTTTTGATTATTATTAAATATAACAATTGTAAATATATTTTATATACAGTGAAATTTTCATTAGATGGTTTCTTACTTTGGTCTTGTATAGCGTGAGTGGATCACATGCCCACGTGATTTAGTTTAAATCAAAGAAAAGCCTTGATAAAGAGAGGCGTGTTGCCCCTAGAAATATTGGCTAATTAATAAATTTATATCCAATATACGCCTTATATTTATTTATATATATATATATATGTGGTATAATATAATAAGGTGGGGAAAGAGAAATAAGGATACCACAAGTTGGAAGGGGAACTCAGACAACCAGCGAGAGATGGGGAGAGACGGGCCCGGCAACAGCCGGGCGGCCGTTCGTATCGCGAACAATTCCCCAACTGACTCAAAAGTCCCAAGATGTTGACGGACGGGCCCCATTTGCCGCCCCTTGGAATGTCGCTGCTGTCTCAAGTGACCGGACTTTACATCCCGTCTCTCTCTGGGCTGGCTCTAGGTTTGCTTTATTATTCCTGGAAGAGTATATATTATGACATATATATAAGAAGAGAGAGAGAAAACATTTTTTAACTCGTCATAAGTGCATTGGAGAAATATCTAAACCAAAATACTAAGATATTGGATTTTTCATTCACAATAAAAAGCTATTTAAAACAAAAATTATGGAAACAGTTGAAATTTAAACTGGAAAGCAATTTGTAGCGGAAATATGGGAAATATTTTATAAAATAAATAGAGCTTCCAGGGTTAAGTTTCTTGTAAAAACCTTTTATTTTCAATCTTTCGGACTTGTCCGTCCTTCAACAGGATTATCACGTTGGCAAATTAATAATAAATGCTATTTTTATATGCACAATATTATTTATATATTTCAAATATTTAGGCTATATTGATAGAAAATATATTATATTATTTCTGTGTGAAAAACAACTTTTTGAAATATATACGCGCATTGTGGATGATGCGTGCTGATTGAACGATATCTCGAGACTTCAAATTAAATTTAATAAATTCCTGAACTATTGTGGTATATATAGAAAAGTGCCTACATCTATGGGATAGTATTTGTCCATATTGTTTCTTATGTTTCTGATATTTCAATGCATCTGTTTATGGTTTTTTTTTTTTTTGCTCTTTGGTTATCATAGATTCTATTAAAAGTCATAATACACTATGGGTTGAGATAAGTTAAATGTTTGTCCTGTTTCATATGTGTTGAACTATTAAATATCTTGGGTCGCTTTCTATTACTAATATTCCTAATATGTTCAGCTATTATATCATGGACTTTTCTCCCAGTCTCCCCTACATATTTAGAAATACAGTTATTGCATTGTATATGGAGTAGATGGCTTCTTTTCTATTAAGTGTAATATTGGATTGATTCTTTGTTAATGGGTTTCTAATCATATTACCTAAATTTGGAGAATTATTGTACATAGTTTTAATACCATTTTTTCTATGTGTTCTAGCTATGAATACTGATTGAAGGGAATATGAGTTGATGCATAATTCTCAATAAATGTATGGCTTTTGGGTTATTAATTTGGTATTTTCTGCAGTCTGATGGAAATTTCGTAGGATGAAGGATTTTGGGGTAACCTGATGATGATAAGTTTTACATAATATTTTGCGTTTCTTCTGTTTTTAATTGAGGTGAAGAACAATGTGTTAATATTCTTTTAGATAACACCTTTTTATAGTAGTGATCTTATGGCTAAGAGGAAAGAATGAAGAATATTTAATGTAGTTTGGGATGAAGGATGGTTTATAATATACATCTGCATTTAATTTATCTTCTATTCTTATGATTTTAATATCTAAAAAGGGAAGGAACCATTATTCTCTTTTTCTACTGTAAAATTAATATGTGGATGATAACTATTCACAGAGGCAAGGATATGGGAATGTTGGTTGTCTGTACATATGCAAACTATATTTTCTATATATAATAATGTCTTCAGGGTATAGAGATGTAATCCACGTGTCTATAGTACGCATTCAGCTATAGGGGAGGATAACGAGCCTCTCATGGGGGAACCTTTAACCTGTTTATATGTTTTTGAATTAAAAATGTAAATAAGTTTATTTTTAAACATAACAATATCAAATCAATTATTTTTCAATACTTGAGAAATCTGTGTTATTTTCAAATAAAAAGGTTCTAGTGTTTAATTAATTCATGGGGGAGACTAGAATAAAGTGCTTCTACATCAAACGAAACTTGAATGTGGTTATTGTGTATTTCAAGGCTAAGTAATTCATTTATAAATTTCGGTATTTTATAAATTGACAATGAAGAAGACCTTTTACTGATTATGGGCTGTAGAAAAGCTGTTAAAAATTTGGCTATCGGAGCTAATGGGAAATATTTAACGCCACATTAAACAATGGTTAACTTGAGAAAATATCAAATGCTTTAATTTTAACTCTTGATTAAAACGAATATGAAAATACTTAAAATATAACAATTGCAATTAAAATAGAAGTATTCCTAAAAAATATAAATATATATATTTATGATTCATACTAAAATAGTGAAAAACATTTAGAAGCTACAAAAATATTTTCTCACAATGATTTTCTCTTCAACGGGCTTAATTAAAACATAGACTATATCTTACAAGAAATATATTTACAAATATACGCGCACAGAGTAGATATTTACAACTAATATTTTGAAATGGAAATGCAAATCTAAAAATTTTAAATATCACATTAAACAAGATAGCTATTTTTAGATATTCTGGTAATTTGTCAATTATGGGAATTCCATTCTGTACATTTGATGATCTTAATTTATTGAAGAACTTATAGGCATTACCAAATGATTATCTGTGTAATTTCTTCAATAACGCATCGTCAGTTAATTTATTTCATTAGTGTATTTGTTTCTTGTCAACTTGAATGTATTGTAACTGATTGTTTTATGACGGTAATACAAGTTTCTAATTTAATGAAAATATTTTTTCATTATTTCCAATTCATTAATCTACCAGTTAATTCTGGAGACATGTTTATTAATGGTGGGTTTAACCTTCAAAGATTTATAGACTTCTCTTCTCTCAATAAATTCGTGAGTGTGTTCACTATCCTACCAAAGTCAGCCTCACCGTTCACTCTGCTTATATCAATCTCCAGTTTTTTTGTTTTTTTTTTATCTTGTGATAATATTTTATTAGATAAATTTGTCCAATTCGCATATTTTTCAAAGAACTTCCACGTGGAAATTTGATTTTTGAAGAAATAAACATTCTTTAATTCATTCGTTAGTTTGTTATCAAATTCAACAGCAACATGTTCCGAAAGATTAATCAGATCAGAGGTATGCCAGTTATTTTTCAAACAGTGAGTGCTTATTCGAGATTGTGAAATCGATTTTACTTCGCGGCAGGTGGGTGCTTTCAGGTTAGGTATGAAGAGGTTACACTCGTCTATAATAGGTTGTAATCTATATCCATTAGAGTTTATAACATTGTCAAACCATATAGTATATCTTGAATTAAAATCACCACAAAGGATTACAGTTTGATTCAGTTGCGTTTTGAGCAGATCTCAATAAAATTTGATGAACAGTGTTAAAAGAGTTCGGATGAATGTAGATAATAGAGATAATTTTTTTTCTCGTCTGTAAAAATAGATATTGTCGTACAAAAGAATTCAAATTTCTTTCTTTGATAAACTTTATATATATTTTTGAAATTATAGCTTTAAAATAAATCAAGGCAGTGCAAGAATCAAAATGTTTCTCTGGATGTGAGGAACAAACTTCTATTCATCTGTTGCTAAATTCCCCAGTCTTTCAAGAGTATAGAATAAACATTGGTCTAAATGTATCAAACCCGTTTGATATAATTTCAAAAAAAGACAAATACAAAAAAATTAACTCATTTGCAGATTTATTTTGAATTTAATAAAAAAACTACTAAATTCCATTGGAACGCTATTATTTTGAAATTAACTCTGTTTAACATACTTTTAATTTTGAATAATTCTCTAATATCTTGCCTATTTTCATTCTAAAACATTCTTGAACATATATGAAATATCTTTCTTTCTTTTCGTTCTATGTTTAGTTTACCTTTAAAGTGCATGTGTCCCTAGGGGGACATAGCGCTCTAAGTCAAAATAGAATAAAATGATAGCAATTTACATCTCTAAATATATTTTATGGAATATATGTAATATTGAAGACGAAACAAAAGTTAAAAGCGACGAATTTACAACTGTAATAAAAGAAACTCGTCGCCGTTAACTTTTGTTTTGTCTTCAAATGATGTCAGGCGATTCCTTCTCTTGTAATATGTATAATTGTTCCAAATGATCCTGCCGACGTATGGATAAACTGGCAGTCGTATACGTGAGGCGAGTGTTAATGTTCTTCCCACACGCGGACAACAAGAAGCAGAGGCAGGGCTAGATGTTAGCACCGAGAGTGATCAGGGACAGCCCACGGGACAGAGGTAGAGGCCATGATAGAAACTTGGATGCCTATCACCGAGACATGGAGAGAGAGACCGAAGCTGTCTGCCGATGGACACACTGTAGAACATACTGCTCTGACCCCCTGCTCAAAACCTGTCCTGTTTACAGGGGTCGTCTATAAAAAGCCCTGGAGGGTGGCTCCCCATCAGGGCGTTGGCATTTTTCTCTCTTTCTCTGCCCCCAGATGCCACCATCTTTGGCTTTTTATTTTGACGTCATCATTTTGAGGTTAAATACAAATACAGGTTGTATTAATAAAGACATAGAATATATACAAAATAGAGGGTGATAGAAAATAAGAGCAGCGTACATTTTAAAAGAAGGCTATGATCTTATAAAGTATCGACTCTAACTAATTGGAAGATATGTGACATATAGTAAAAATGTCCTTATTATACAGTTTAAATATACTATATACGTATATATATATTTACATTTTATAGGGCAACTAAAATCAATAAAATTAATTTATTGATATCTTCTTCGATTTCGGTATTGTGATAGTAAATCCATATTTTTTTTTGTTTATGCTACTATATTCATAAAATATGAGATATTCTAAAAGTAACCGTTGATATTTGTTCTTGATATTATTGTGGTGGTATTTGGCTTCTGATATGTTGAGTTGATGACCGGCCTGAGCAATATGTTGATCATGGATCGTTTGTCTTTTGTTCTGATATTTCTTTTGTGTTCGTTCAGTCTAATTTGTATTGATCTTCCCGTCTCACCTTTGTTGTTTTTGAAAATATATTTATAGTATTATAAAATTGTAAAAATATTTTAAAAATTGAAAAATACAGTTGAAAAATGAAAATGTTATGATAAAATTGTAAAATTCTATTAAAGTGTATAATGTTATTCAAGTGTGAATTGTGTGTGTTATTTAAGCGTAAAATGTTGTTTTTAAAGTGTAAAATGTTGCCGTAAAAATTGAAAACCTATATATAACATTTGTGTATCTAAATCATAGATAAAAGTCTATAAATTCAAAATCAATCAAATGGCACAATGTTTCCGTATACTATTGACTGGACATTCAAGTCGCTATTAATGGTTTATAAAAATAATTCCAGATAAAGAGGACTGGAAAAACCTTTACAAGGTTTATCCAAAATATTGTTGTACCAAGTTCCAGCATTTCAGGGTCATCGACCTTAGTTTTCTCCTTCTTGGTGCTATACACGTTTCCAGAGCGGGTTTCCATGCTTAAGGCAAATAATGAAAAGTAAATAAAGTAAATTAAGTAAAATAAAGTAAATAAGTAAAAAAGTAAATAAAGTAAAAAAAGTAAATTACCTTTTAAAGTTATTGTGTTTATCTATTCGTTGTCTTCCTCGTAGGTCGTGGTCCTTAGTCTTCCTCTCTCGCTCTAATAACCAATCAAGATATGTACAATAAAATATTAAAAAAGGAATGAAACTATAAAAAGAATTGGTACCCTTGTATATAATCTGTTTTAAATAAATATTAAATATCATAGAGTATTTTGAATAAATGTAGGGCGCATTAAAATTGATGCAACACTTTCCCCTCTCCAGAGGTTTTCACGTCCTCGTGAATGATCTCATCTATTCTCTCATAATAGGCTTGAGTCTTGAAACATGAACTATAAGAGGGTCTTGGCCCGGATTATCTTTCGGTTCTATTAGATAATTGACGCTATACATCTTCTTTAATATTTTATATGGACCAAAATATGTTCTCAAAAGTTTCTCACACTTTCCTTTTTTTCCAATTTGGTGTCCAAACTGCTACTAATTCTCCTGGTTCATATTTTGAATAAATGTAGGGCGCATTTAAATTGATGCAACAATATAGAGATAATTTATTGACAAATAAGTTACCAAAATTTCCTATAAAACCTTGTATAATCACTTCCAATTTCATTATGCATTTTTGTTAATATGGATCGCATTCACAAAATAACTTGTCTACGTTCATTGTCTTCAAACTAAAATGGAGCAAAGAATGAGTGTATCAAATTTTATTTGAAACTCAGTAAATATCTAATTTCTAAATATTTACGATAAGAATTCTAGATCTTATATGAAAATGCATTTAAATGATATTCAAACTTTAAAGAGGGTTTAAAACATATCGAATATGCTTTCCCAAGACCTAACTTCAACGGAGTTTGTTTCGGAAAAATGTTCTGATAATCACGCTTTTGATATAGATATATCTTCTTATATATAAAAGTCAATGTCTGTTGTCTGTTTCGCGATAAACTTAAAAACTACTGAACCAATTGCTACCAAATTTTGCATTTCGCTTTTTATAAACCTAAGGAAAAGTTTCGGCTACATTTTGATTAGTATTTTTGGCTATTTATTTATTTTTTTCATTTCTAGAACATTTTTTACGCGGAGTTAATACAAGGCGAAGTATAACAACATCAAGCCAATTAAGCGACCAATGAGCGATTTGCTTTCTTTTTTCAAGTTGCTTGAGTACTTTTTTTAAAATATCTTTTTATACGAGTGCTACATTTTTTTACAGAAGTATTGAGTATTGAGAGAGAAATTTATATTACTAACTAAGTTATGGTAAGTGCACACAATGAAATTCAAAAAAATAACTTTACAAGATTAGCGTTACTGTATGTAAATAATGGTTTTCATATTTTTTTTTATCAATTTTTGTTCTGGCCTTTATTTTTTATCTCTTTTTTTAATCGTTTAAAATGCAGTCGCATTAATTAGCAAACACATATGTTTGCCAATTTCCATGTGCTCTTTTATTTTTCACAGAAAAATATTCACATGCCAGTATTTTGGATCAATTTTTTTATAAACCTACTAGCGGATGTACCCGGCTTCGCCCGGGTTTTACCCGAGTAAAGGTTTGTCTAACGAACATTTGTTTAAAACAATTCTCTATAAAGTGAACATTTTTTCCCGGTCCCTGTGTACCGTGTCATCCTGAATTTTGTCTTTCCTAATTTTCTACGTTACAAAATCATCGTTTTATCTAGTGAACATTTTTTCCTGGTCCCTTGAAAATACTCGATAAGTTGAATAAAATCAATATTAATTGGTTCCCTCGGTAATTGGAAGTTAAAGGAATAGTATCTTTGCCTTGGAATTGTATCATTATTATTGTTTCAAATAAATTACCGTGTCATCCTGAGATAATCTTACTTTTGATAAATAATCTTCAAGATAATAAATAAACTTAGTGATAATAAAACTTAGAGATAAAAAAACTTGTTATCACCGTCGCAATGGTGGCGCTGCTTGCGAGTTAAATCTACAAATCTGCAAATAACTCTAAGGATATTCAAGATATTCAAGAAATTATTTTTCAGAAACCTTCCCAGTACTATACTAAATAACTTCCCAAAGTTTCATGGCGTTCCAATGAGTGGTTTGGTCAGGCATAAAGGACAGACACACACACATGCATTCATTTTTAAATATATAGATTTTTTCTTATTCTTACTGAGAAGATGGGCATCGCAGTCAAGATCCATCGGAGTCACTCAATCACTCAACTCAGGCAATTTCAAGGGTTAATGCGCTAGGGCGGGTACCTCGGGGGTTGGGTAGAAAAGCTGCCATCTATTTGAACTACAAGGTATGTCCCATAAGTTCCCGGACTGGGTCCATAAAAAAATAAATAAATGAAAAATGTAAATAAATTTGACAGTTTATTATAGAAAAAATATCTGGCAACACGGTGGTACCAATATCGAGGCGGTACGTGCGCGTGCGCCAAAGTTATTCTAATTTATTTAAAGGTTACACCTTGCGCTGCGGCGATTTTACGATGGAACAAAAATGGAAGCAGAGGATTTGCATAGAAATTTGTGTGAAACTTCAAATATCAGCAACCGGAACTTTTAAAATGCCTAATAAAGCATTCCCCAATGACCCCCCAAAAAGAACAACTGTTTTTGAATGACATTCTAGATTTAAAGCTGGCAGAATTTCTATTGAAGATGATCCTCGGCAAGAACGCCCAAAATGTGCAAAAAATCACCGATTTGATAAAAGAAAATCCTCGAACCACTTTGCTGGAGCTAGAGCAAGACACATGCATCTCTAAAACAACGATTGGAAGGATCGTATCCAAAGATTTGAAGCTCAAAAAGCTCCTGCAAAATTCATCCCAAGATTCCTCACTAATGAGCAAAAACTGTGTCGGCTTGCAACCTGTGAGAACATGTTGAAAATGACAAGAACGGATACGGAATGGAAAGACAAGATAATCTCAGGCGACGAGACATGGGTCTATGACTATGACCCTGAAACCAAGCGTCAATATGCCGAGTGGAGAGGTCAGGGTGAGCCTAGACCAAAAAAATCCAGGATATTGAAATCCAGAAACAAGGTGTTGCTGGTCGCTTTTTTGGATAACAGAGGCATTGTTCATCACGAGTATCTTCCTGCAGGCCAAATGGTTATTAAGGAAATGTATTTGGACATTCTTCGCCATCTAAGGGAAGCGATTCGAAAAAAAAAGCCAGAAAAATGGCCTAATGGTGACTGGATCCTACACCATAACAATGCCCGCCCTCACACAGCGCACTTGGTGACGAGTTTTTTTGGCTAAAAACGGGACAGAAATCCTACCTCAACCACCCTATTCCCCAGACATCGCACCAAATGACTTTTTCCTGTTCCCCAAACTTAAAGCAGTTCTAAAAGGAAGACATTTTGACACCAGGGATGACATAATAGAAAAATCGCTGTTGGCATTGAAGAGCATTCCAAAAGAGCTCTATAAAAACTGTTTCGACAATTTGGGGAAACGATGGCGCTGGTGCGTTGAAGCAAGGGGGGATTACTTTAAAAAGTTTTAATAATAAAAAAAAAAATATCTTACCTTTTTTTTTATGGACCCAGTCCGGGAACTTATGGGACACACCTTGTATATTGATTTTGAAACCACTAAATAGATTGCGAAATAATTAAATCAAATACCTTAACACTAATATAATACAATTTTTGCCATCACATAAACTTTTTGCCTGTGGTTTATGTCTTATTTCTATATTGCTATTCTATGGCACTTCTACTATTTATTATTGATGTACTTTCAGTATGAAGGAAGTTGCACTCGGGGGAATTCTCGTTCGAAGCCGGGTCATTCGTCTAGTAATATATATATTACAAAAACAACAGACATTGACTTTTATATATAAGAAGATATAATATATTATAAATTAGTTAAACAAAGCATTAATTTATAAATCTTGCAGGGTTTTTCAATTGATATAATATTATATATTTATATATTTGGCAGCAAAAATTCTATATTGATATAACATACAATAAAATTTATGTTTTGAACTATTTTTATTTTAAAACTTTAACAAAAAAGTGTTTATAAAGTTTGCACCAAAGAACCTTACTTTGGAATAGAGAGTTAGTCGATTAACCACATGTCACAAGATATTTTTTAAAACAGCTTGATATGATAGAAATTCCGTTTAAAACAATTGCTTGTGTGCGTGATTTGTTCGCTCATTTTTTTTATTTATTTATTTAAAACGCTATGCCCCCCTAGGGACACTTGCAGTTTAAAGGTGAACTAAATATAGAAAGAAAAGAAAGAAAGATATTTGTAATATTTTCAAGAATTAGTATGCAATTTAGTTAGATGAAAAGAGAAAAATATCTATGTCATTCATGTATACATCATGTATACATATATACAATAATTTTAGGCCGTGAATAGAATAGTCATATGATATTAAAAAGGAGAAAGAGAGAAAAAAACGAGAAAAAGAACTGTGCACAAAAGAAAGAAGTGACTGGCAATATGAACAATCAGCATAATATAAATTATCAGTTTCTTAAAATATATTTGTCGCTATATAATTTAAAATATATCTTTGAAAGATATTGAATATAATATATGCATTTTTCTTTACTGGAAATAAAAATACTTGGATCTGTTACTATTAAATTATTTTCGGTTCTATAGTCTTGAAAACAGGACAATCTAGTATAAACGATGTATTGAGGTTTGTTCCTCATGTGTGATGAAAATTAGTACTACCAATATGCATGTCATGGCGACGCTCTTCTTCACATGAAAAAAAAAAACGTTTTCAAATCCAAAATCAAGACAATATTTGTTTTTTTTTTAAATTCAAGGGGAACATAATTAATCATGAAAATTCATACGAAGAAACTTTAATCATATATATTGTCACTTATAAATTTAGGAAATACAAATTTGAGAATGAAACGATAATTTATTTTGATCAACCCAGTACCCAACTTATTAAAATAATAGAGGCGCAAAATAAGGAATATGTTGAGTATCAAAATATAAAAAATAATATACTATTGGTTATATAAAAAAATATTTTGTTGCAATATAAAAGGTTTTCATGAAAATTGGTGACTCAAAATTTCCAAAAAGGGACCGATTTAATGAAGATAGGTAATTAGCTTCTTTCAGATGTCGCGAGGTTCCGTAATATGTCCTAAAATCACATTTTGTGGCCACATTTACATTCCAATGCGCCTATGCGCCTTATTAACCTACATCCTTCTTTATTTTACTCATATTATGTATATATATGTGTCATCCCTTTGTGATATTTCTTTTTAATCCTTAATAAATAAAAATATTTGTAAAAATATTTTGTAGATGATTATGACGTCTAACAAAATCTGACAAAGTACTCATATATGTGATAAAGCTTCAGAAGATGAATATTATGACCGTTTTATAGATCTTCAGAAAAGAACGGAGGGATGTATTGGTAGAGAAGAGAGCTGCTATTTTGTGGCTATTCAAGTTTTTATTTTTACATTTTTTGATAGATAGTAATTATCATGATATTTTGGATGTACCTTGTAAAGTTAAATGGTTGGCTATTCCACAGTTTGGGTGTGTGCTTGAGAGGTGTATGTTTTCTTAAATTCACCGAATAAGTTTACACCCTTCAAATATATTTCGAATAATGAAGATTAAAGTCAAGAATCATAAAAAAAACAGAAATATGAAATTCAGTAGAATTGGTGAAAATAAGAAGTCAGCGCTATTAAATAAAAAAGTAAAATACAACATATATACAGTTAACTTACATAAATGTGAAAACGTTTTGAACGTGGTTGACGCCCTGATCCAATTACTTATTTTCTGACAATATAGCGGACCTTTCTCGGAAGAAATATTAATTTAATTTCTGAATAAACAATCCAATTTCTGAAATTATAAATATTTCAACTATAGTTTTTTTGAAAATTTATGTAAAAGCCATTCATACAATTTTATATACTGCAATGAATAGAAATTGAAAGAGGGAGGGCATGGCTCATCAGTAGGGAACTATCCCAGTAATAGGTAGGTGCTAAGTTAATAATGAGATTTAAAATGTTACCTAATAGGCTCATTTGTGATTTTGTGGAGGAGCATTAATTGATTCATTAACTCTTTTTAAATATATATATATTTATATAATTCATAAACCCAATAACCCACTTCGTCCTATAGTCGCTTACACCGGTTCACCAATCTATCCGTTAGCTAAATATCTCTCAACCATAATATCACCGTTTCAGAAATTTCTCCCCCACACCGTTCAGAACGCCACATCAGTGGTAGGGGTTATGCAGGGAATAGCGATACCCCAAAATTACCACATGGTTTCATTTGATGTTGAATCTTTATACACGTATATCCCACATAAAGAAGCCATTAGTGAAATTTCAAAATATATAGACACCAATCCACAACTTTATTTAACAATTTCCAAAGAAGCACTTGGAGAATTACTCGATCTATGTTTATCCTTCAGTTATTTCAGTTACAAAAACCAGTATTATAAACAGATTAAAGGCCTTCCAATGGGCAATCCAATTTCTTCTGCCCTCGCCAATATTTATATGAATCATATTGACAATATTATCATTGCAACCAAACATCTCAAAATAATAGCCTGGAAACGATATATTGATGACATCATTTGCATCAGTGAAAATAGCAACCTCGACAATATTGTAACCTTCCTCAACAGTTTAAAGCCATTTTTAACCTTTACATACGAAATAGAAAATAATAGTTCTTTAGCATTCTTAGACATCAAGGTTACCAGAATAAATAGCAAAATAGAAACCAGTATATATAGAAAACCAACGCATACAGGCAAATATATCAATTTTAATTCATTTGGCCCCATTAATCATATAATATCCGTTATAAAACACTTTCTAAAATAATTTCCACCCACTGCTCCTCAAATATTAAAAATATTAAATCTGAACAAAACATATTTTACAATGAGATGAAAAATAATGAATATCCTCTAAATTTCATCAAGAAACATTGTATATAAGCTCACCAACAGTCCTACAAACAATAGTGAAGAATCGAATATATACTGTGCACTGCCATACAATTATGGCATTGAAAGAATAACAAGAATACTCAAAAATTACAATATCAAAACCCGATGCAAAAGCACAGCAAATCTGAAAGAAATTCTACGCCATCCCAACACTAAACATAATAGCAATCATGAATTTAAATCAAATATAGTATATCGCATTCCATGCAAATCATGCCCAGCAAACTACATAGGAGAAACGGGTAAAACTCTTGAAGAAAGAGTAAATCAACACAAAACAGCTTTTAAAAACCATAGCCCATTATCACTTTTAGTAGATCACGCACTCAAACAAGACCATATACCAAATTTTGAAAGTACAGATATTATATACAACAACATTCAGGATAAACACTCAAGACTATTTTTAGAAAGTTGGACCTCAATGAAAGATACCAACAGTATTAATAGAAAAATTGACATCCCTCCGTTATATTTACAGTTCAAATCGATTTAAATTCTTTTCTTATACTTCTTATGAATCATGTACATATAGTCTATTATTATTGATATTTGTGTCTATATATTTTAATTTTTAGCCCCAGAGTTGTAAATATTTTATATATCGTCGCGTAAAGGCAACGCGTGATCATCCAAAGCAGTTTAAAAACAAGAAACGCCCTGATGAAATTAGGCGTACAGCCTATTGGGATATTGGCATTTTATATTAAATAAAATGTTTGTTTTATTTTAAATCCAAAATATGCCTTTTAATTAATATATATATAAGGTGCGTTCATTAATTTACAGGACTGCTCTGTATCTTTGAAAAAATAATACAAATAAAAAAAAAAAACTAATTTAATATTTTTCAAAATATGCCCCTCCTGCCTCAATACACCTGTTCCATCTTTTTTTCCAATTGTCAAAGCAGGAAATAAAATCACTTTTTGAGAGGTTCCTCAAGGTTGCCTTCGATTAAGCTTGTATCATATCAACGTTGTCAAATTTCCTTCCTTTTAACTTCAATTTCAATTTAGGATAGAGGAAAAAGTCATTGGGGGCTAAATCGGGAAATAGGGTGGATGAGGGATCTGTATGGTTGAATGCTTGGCCAAGAACTGCAAAACAACATGGGCTGTGTGCGGCCGCGCATTATCGACGTGAAGTATCCAGTCATTGTTTTGCCATATTTCAGGTCTTTTAAGGCGCACTGCCTCCCTTAAGCGCCTCATTATCCCCAAATAAACCTCTTGATTAATTGTACGTCCGAAAGGAATAAATTCATGGTGAACCAAACCATTAATATCAAAAAAATGTAAAAAGCATTGTCTTGACTTTGGATTTTGTAAATCTTGCCTTTTAGGTTTCGGTTCCCCTCTTTCAATCTATTGGCTGGATTGACGTTTGGTTTCCGGGTCATACTGATACACCCACGTCTCATCCCCGGTAATGATTTTTTGCATGCATTCTGGATCGGTCCGAGTCATTTCAACCATGTTTTTGCAGACATCCATTCTAACCTCCTTTTGTTCCTCTGTTAGAATCCGGGCAACAAATTTTGAAGACGTCCGGATCATGTCCAAATCTTTTGTTACTATTTGATGGCACAGTCCTATAGATATCCAGTCTCTGAAGATAAGTCTTTAATAGAAATTCTTCTGTTAGATTTAATTAATTCTTTTATTTTGAGCTTGTTTTCCTCGCAACGTAATGATCTTGGACGCCCAGTATGCTGATCATCGTTTACCTTTTCCCGACCTTTTAGGAAGAGTGAAAACCATTCAAAATTTATTGAACGAGATAAAGCTGCATCGCCAAAAGCTTCTTTAATCAATTCCTGCGTCTCAGTAGCACTTTTTCAATTTAAAACAAAACTTAATGCAGATTCTCTGCTCTTCGAAAATGGCCATTTTAAAATTAGAAATGCGAACCTTACAAGGAAGTTGTTTTGTTCTATTTTTAGATCGGCGCGTGCGCCAAGAGACTCGTGCTTTCAGTCAGGTGTGGTCGAATGTCCAATATTTAACTCTGTATAATTTTTTTTCTTTAGCTTTTTTATTTATTTTATTTTTTAACCAGTCCTGGAAATTAATGAACCCACCTTGTATATATATGAAAAATTTGCCGGGAGGAAATTAATCCATAGAAGCAATGGGCGCTTCTCCCGTCAAAATAAACGTCAGAATCTGACGCCATCTATATATATTGTAGCGTAGAAATCAAGCCTTGAAATATCCTAAGATGTAAAAGTATTTATTGATGACGTCACAGCGACGAGTTGACAATTATTAACAAGTCAGCCAAAAACTATCTACAGCTAGAGAATCTTAAGCAAGTAAGCAAAGAAATATTTTAAGATGATTTCACAAAAACAGATTAATATATATTTTTATAATCTGTTGAATATATTTTCATTGAATAATATTAAATTAAATAATAAAATATTTCTTCGCCACATAGCCTCCTCCTATAAAGAGCATCGACCCGATGCTCAGAAGGAGACTTACATCCTCAGTCTCAAGGCTCGAGAACGGGTGATAGGGCCTGAGATCTCTTCGCGGGTCTGTGGTTGTTGTGTTCGTTCAGTGGGGATGTCTTCTTCCTGGAAGTTTGTCGAGTCATCTTCTGGGTCCTCTTCTAGCTGGTCCTCCTGGTCCTCTGGGTTTAAATAAGGTTTCATCCTACCAATGTGAACTAAATCTTTTGTTTTACGACGACCTTGCTGGTTTCCGAATGTTTCAACTTCATAGGTCACATCAGATATTTTTCGGGTTACTTTGTATGGGCCGAAGTAATGTCTCATTAGTTTTTCCGAATATCCCACTTTACGCACAGGAATAAAGATCCATACAAGATCTCCAGGCTGATAAATTATATTTCTCTGATGGGCGTCATAGCGATGTTTATTGCTACCTTGAGATCTCATGGAGTGGATACGTGCCAGTTTTCGTGCTTCTTCGGCTCTTGCCCCTAGAGTTTGGATGAAATCGTCGTCTTCTGGCAATAACTTGGGGAATAACACGTCAAGTGGAGTCTCGGCTTCACGCCCGTGTACAAGGAAAAAATGGGGTGAACCCAGTAGACTCTTGTTTTGCTGTGTTGTATGCAAATGTAACGAATGGAAGAATCCTGTCCCAATCTTTATGGTTGACATCTACATACATGGACAGCATGTCTGCTATGGTCTTATTCAACCTCTCCGTGAGTCCGTTTGTCTGGGGGTGATAGGCGGTTGTCTTCCGATGGGTTATTCTGCACTGGTTGTTCAGATCACTTATCATTGAAGATGTGAAGTTCCTTCCTCTATCCGTGATTAATTCCCTCGGCGCGCCGTGCTTTAAGATGACATCTTCAATGAAGAATTTGGCGACTTCCATGGATTCACTTGTGGGTAGAGCTTTAGTTATCGCATATTTCGTTAGGTAGTCCGTACATACAATAATCCAACGGTTGCCACCTTCTGATGTTGGAAAACTCCCCAGGAGATCCATTCCTACCTTTTCAAAGGCAACTTCAGGAACAGGTATTGGCTGTAAGTGCCCTGAGGGGAGTTGCGGCTGATGTTTACGCCTCTGACAATCTGAACAGTGTGCCACATACCTTCTAACCGTTCTATACATTCCGGGCCAGTAATACTTTTTTCTTATTCGGTCATAGGTTTTAGTAAATCCGAGGTGACCGGCCGTGGGTGAATCATGGAAATTTTTCAGTAATTCCTGCCTTAAATGGCGTGGAACCACCAAAAGCCATGGTTTCCCCATTGGATCATAATTTTTTCTGTAGAGCGTGTTATCGATTTTTACAAAGGAATTATTAGGAGAACTTTGTAATTTGTCAGCGATTTTTCTAATAGCTTGATCATTCATCTGCTCTTCGCTAAAGTTCTGCAAAGTCACTATGCTTGGAATATCTTCCTCCATATCTTCACTGTATTCTAATGGACTTCTTGATAAGAAGTCTGCGTCCTGATGTTTCCTTCCGCACTTATACACGACAGTGACGTCAAACTCTTGCAGCCGAAGTGCCCATCTTGCTAACCTCCCACATGGGTCTTTGAGGTTGGTCAGCCAGCACAAAGAGTGGTGGTCTGTAACAATAGTGAACGGCTGTCCAAAGACATATGGTCGGAATTTATTGATAGCCCAAATGATGGCAAGGCATTCCCTTTCTGTGGTTGAATAATTTTTTTCTGCCTTATTTAAGGTACTGGATGCATAAGCAATGGCCCTTTCCTTTCCCTTTTGTATCTGCACTAATACTGCTCCTATTCCGTAGTTGCTTGCGTCAGTGTGTATTTCGGTTGGGGATGAGTAATCAAAATGTCCAAGAGCGGGTTCGGAAATTAACGCTGACTTGAGAGCTTCAAATGCATTTTGCTCTTCCTGGTTTCAATTAAATGCTGAGTCTTTCTTCAAAAGGTCATTCAAGGGTTGGGCTACGTGGGCATAATTGGGTATGAAGCGGCGGTAGTAGGATGAAAGGCCAAGAAAACTTCTAACTTCCTTCAATGACCTTGGCGTAGCGAAGTCGCGGACTGCTCGAATCTTTTCTTGGTCGGGACGAATTCCATTTTCACTCACCTCATGTCCAAGAACCGTGATAGTTTTTGCACCAAACTTGCATTTCTTGGAATTGAGACATAATCCGGCTTTCTTAAGGCAATTTAATACAAGTTGAAGGCGTCTTAGATGTTCTTCAAAGCCATCTGAAAAAACGATGATGTCGTCGAGGTAACACAAGCAAATGGTCCACTTAAGACCCTTCAGAAGATTATCTATCATTCGTTCGAAGGTAGCTGGAGCATTACATAACCCAAATGGCATTACTTTGAACTCGTACAGTCCATCTGGAGTTATAAATGCTGTCTTCTCACGGTCCGATTCTTCTACGTCGATTTGCCAGTACCCTGATTGGAGGTCCATGGAAGAATAAAATCTAGCTCCCCGTAAGCAGTCTAAAGTGTCGTCGATCCTTGGGAGAGGGTAGACATCCTTTTTTGTTATTTTGTTAAGGCGGCGGTAATCGACGCAGAATCTCCAGCTTCCACCCTTTTTTCTTATCAATACTTCAGAGGGCTGAATGATGTCAAGTTTTTCCATCTTGTTTACCTCTCATCCTGAATAATTTGGCGTTCTCTTGGTGCAACTCGGTAAGAACCGTTGTTTGGTCGGTAGGTGGTCTCCAGTGTTAATTCGGTGTTTAACATTGACGTCCTTGAATTGTTTTCTTTTACTAAATTCGAAAATATCCGTATAGTTTTTTAAATAAATTTCTTAATTTTTCTTTTTGAGATTCATCAAGTGAATCATCTATAAAAAAATTCCGAGATTTTTGGGTCATCAGAATGTTCCGCCTCTGTTTCAACTTGGTTACAATCAGCTAGAGTACATAATTGACTATCTTCGATGACAGCACTATCGGCTACATGCATCCCCTGTGGGATTAGTTTCGGATATGGACTCCAATTCACCACCCAAAGTTTACCTCGGTTATTGGTAAGTGAAATGACAGAGGAGGGAGCCGTTAGTTCTCTTTCCAGCAATAGCTCTTTTCGACATTCTGCCACCACAATTGCGTCATTTGGAATGTCACGACTTGCTACTTCTATTAACTGAATAGAGGCGGGTTCGATTCTATATTCCAATTCCGAGTAGAGAGGTGAGCTGTTCTTAGGGGTATCCTCAAAAAGACATTTTTCTAAGAAGAGTGTGTCGTCAGCTGAATCAATTATCGCCCTAGATAACTTCAAAAAGTTCCAACCAAGAATAACTTCGTGACTACAGTCTTCCATAACGACAAATTCAAAGCTTTCCTGTAGTCCATTCAAGTCCAGTTTCAGTGTGCAGCGTCCTTTTGGTCTTACAATTTTACCGTTGGCTACTCGTAATGTGACGTCAGTTTCGGCAAACATTATTTTTCTTAGTTTGAGTCTGAACCTCTCAGAAATGACAGAATATGAGGCTCCTGAGTCGACGAGGGCACGCGTCATTTTTCCTTCTATTTTAATGTCTATGTAATTTTCTTTTAATTCTAATGTGGTCGATAAGGGAGGATTTATAAATTTTGCGGCCTTACCTCCAAAATAGGACGCATCTTCTAGTTTTCCTGATGGGAACGGCGAGGCGACTGGCTGGGTCTTCTATCAGGAGACGAATATTGTCCTTTTCGGCCAGTGTAAGGAGAGGGGCTTCGGTAGCGGCGTCTATTTTCTCTTGGCAGGTCGTCGTTGTGCTCTTGGCTGCTCCGAGAATTATAGAATGTTCTAGGCTCTAGCCTATCTCTCTGTTTGTAATTCCAAGTTTGTTCTCCTTCATATTCTCTCCTCCTGTCACGGCAGTAGCGCACGACGTGGCCAGGGCGCCCGCAGTGGAAACAGATTGGCTTACCTTCCGTGATTCGCCATTCGTTGGTATCGCGTCTTCCGTTTACTTGTTTTGGCTGCTGCGGTCTTATCGTTTGGGCCACATATCTATTATTATAAAACTCTCGGGGTCTTTCCTTCTGTGGGGAACTTCTCCTAGGCTTTGAGATTGGCGCCACGGTTCTTCCAATCTCCTCCTTTACCATATCTTCGATGGTAGAAATTTTTGGTTCCTCTCGAGTAGAGCCTAATGCCCGCTGTACCTCCTCACGAACAATTTGCCTGATCAAAGATGACATATCTGCCCTGTCATCATGATCACTAAGAGATGCCACATTTGGTAGTCGCTCGTATTTGGTTGGGGTCACTCGCTTACAGTGTAGGCTTTCAATGCGGCCTCATTCGGTGACGAATTGCTCAGTGTTATGCACATCCTTTGGGAGAAGTGCCTGGTAGAGCTCCTCAGCTATCCCTTTCATCAGATGGGATATTTTATCTTCCTCATTCATTTGTGGATCTACCTCTTTGCAAAGGCGCAGGACGTCTTGGATGTAATATTCGGTGCTTTCTCCTTTTAATTGTGCGCGAGTTTTGAGTATTTTCTCAGCTCGCAGTCTTGAGCTTTCATTTTTCCAAATACATTTTCTAATTGTGACATGAACACCGTCCATGTCTGGATGCTTTCCTCGTTGTTTTCATACCATTTGAGAGCAGTGCCAGTTAGATAGAAATAAACGTTAGCGAGACAAAGGGTTTCATCCCATTGGTTGTGCTTCGCCACACGTTCATACCCTTTTAACCAGCTACGGGGATCTTCAACACCCTCACCAGAGAACATTGAGGGGTTTCTAGGTAGATGTTGGACAAAAAATGAACCTACCTGAGTAGTTGCTTCTTTCTTGATGTTCATGGTTTTTTCTTCTTGCTCAACCGAGTCAATTTTCCGTTTTTTTCTGAATGGGTATCGATCCAGCTTCTTCACCAGTTGTAGCGTAGAAATCAAGCCTTGAAATATCCTAAGATGTAAAAGTATTTATTGATGACGTCACAGCGACGAGTCGACAATTATTAACAAGTCAGCCAAAAACTATCTACAGCTAGAGAGTCTTAAGCAAGTAAGCAAAGGAATATTTTAAGATGATTTCACAAAAACAGATTAATATATATTTTTATAATCTGTTGAATATATTTTCATTGAATAATATTAAATTAAATAATAAAATATTTATTCGCCACAATATATTAAACTAGACGGGTGACCCGGGCTTCGCCCCGGGATTGACCCGTGTGCATATCTACCCGAGAAATATATATTTAGATAAGATTTTTTTATAATTGTTTGTTATTAGCATTATCTATTTGTTTGCATCAGCATAATTTAATCGTTGATAGAGGGCGCTGTTCGTGAGCTAAGTAGAATAATTTGAATATATAGTTTTAATAATTGATTTATATATTTTTTAAAATAGCCTATCGTCTTCCCCGTATTTTTTTTTACCTATGTATGGAAATTTTGGTTTGAATTAGTGAACTACTGCGAATTTGTATACCGGACATACAAACAAACAAATAAACAAACATACAAACATTATTTATGAATAAGGTGGTGAGAAATAGAGCTGGAGCTTTTGCGTTGTTCAAATTCTGGAAGACGGCTGAAGAGAAGAGGAGGCTATATACATAATCTAATTGATGTAAATAATGATATGCAAATAATCTATGTCAGGATTAGAATGACGAATCCTGTATGGGACTTTGATTCCAGTAAAAGGCTTGTTGCTGCTGTTGTATATAGTCACAGTGTAGAAAATGCTATACTACACCTACTACATATAGGTTTCTCTCTGTATTCTTAGTTCTCTTCTCTACAATTACTCTGTAAACTGGCGAATCCTATATAGGACGAGAGGTCCTCAATAAAGGCTTTTTGTTGTTGTTGTTGTTGTACAAACATTCATTTATATATACAAAGGGGGATCAATAAATAAGGTGAATTATCTTATTTCTTAAAAATTAAAAAAGCAAAAATAATTTAAACCACAGAATATTAAAATATAACATCGAGAGACTATTTAAGGTGTTCTGTTCTTTTTTCCCACGCGCGGCGCGAGACTTATTATTATTATTTTTTATTTTTTTTTGGCTTATCCCTAGTACACGTGGTGCAGGCCATGATAATCATGGTGGGTAGTTAGCGACTGCTTTTTACTGTAAGCGCACCACATGTCTACACATGTGAAAGCAGTTCGACTTTGCACTTACAAATGTGCCAGAGCCCCGTTTGGTTACTTGCACTCGCTGGTGGGGTTGGACTTTTGCAAGAATCGGGGGGCCATTGGAGCATTTTTTATGGAAGCTCCCTTGAAGGATTGCACCACGCTTGAACAACGTGCAGTTATTCGTTTCTTGAATGCAGAAGGTATTCAAACATCTCAAATATGCCAAAGAATGAAAAATATCTATGGTGAGTCTTGTTTGTCTCAAAAAACATTTATAAATGGGTTAACGAGTTCAAAAATGGACGAATTAGATGTTCCTCAGGTCTCATCGTTCGGCCGGTAAAGTTTTGTTAAAAATTTTTTGGGATGTTGATGGACCAATCTGTCTTGATTTTTTATTCTCAAGGCAGAGTATGAACAGCGACCTTTATTGTGACATTCTTGTAAATAAGCTAAAACCCGGTATAAGAAACAAAAGAAGAGGGAAGCTTAGTAAAGGTGTTCATTTCCTTCATGATAATGCAAGGCCGCATACATCATATAAAACTGTATCTACAATCATTAAATTAGGTTTTGAAGTTTTATAACATCCTGCATATAGTCCAGACCTAGCCCCCTCTGACTTAGGGCTTCCAATCCCGGTACATATTTTCAATCCCGGAATTCGGGATTGCTTTTTTCTCAATCCCGGGATCCCAGGATATCCCGGGATTAAAAAACATTTTCGTCTTTCTACGCCAAGAGGTATATCGTTTCGTTCGTTATATTTAAATTTTTTCTTTTATATAGTGCCAATGACGTGGCACTTACTTCGATTAAAACAACCTGAAAGCCATATATTTTGCGCCTGCTTATGAACTAAATCATTGCTTTTGGGTTACAGTTTGAAATTATCTGTCAATTACTGTACACACATCTGGAAAAGAATTACTGTTCTTGGAACTCTTAGACTACATCTCTTAATGCAGTGTTGGGCAGTAATCCATTCAAAGTAATACATTACTTCGTAATTACGATTACTTTGCAATGCATTACTCTGCAAAAAAATAATTGCATTAGAATGTAAACATAATTACTCGTAATTCTATATATAATGATAGCAATTGTGATTAAAATTACTTGTAATTGTAATTATAGCAAATGTAATCATGATTATTTGCAATTGCGATTATAGAAAATGTAATCATTATTGCATTTTGCCCAACTATGTATTAATGTTTAGAAAGAAGACAACACCGTTTTAAAAAACCATGAATTAATTTATTTTAAGGATAAAAATTCAATTTCGAGAAAAATTTGAGCGTAGGAAAGATAATTTGTCAAGAGTGTCATCATGCAAACTAGAACGTATCTTATTGCATAGGTATCCAGAGGAGGAGAATACTCTTTCCGACTCCGACGTTGGAGGAATTGTCAGCAAGTATTGATACACATTCTCTAAATGGGGTCCTCGTTTGCCTGACTGAGCAGCAATATTAAGTTCGTGGTTAATCATAGTTGAGTAGGATGCGGAGTCTGGTGTAGGTATTGCAATTGAAGTTGAAGAGGCAGCCTCAATAGCTTCTTGCAATCGGCGCTCAATTGTAAGATGGTCATTCGATTGTGATGGCTCATGGCGTTCTTGTAAAATCCGAGGAAGTTGCGAATTATCAGCCTGAATTCTTACTTCGGCCATTTGTTCCTGTAACGGTTTAAGAAGCAAAAGGAATTTCACGCTAAAGTCTTTGACCATCTTCTTTTTTTCTAATTGTGCTTGCGGATTGTGCAGATATTGGAGGACTAAAGATGTTTTATTGCATCGCTCTTCTAAAATTCTCTTTTGAAAAGATTTTTGCAAATCTTTGCTGAGAGAATGAGATTGTGCTTGCAGCTCCTCTAGAAGAAACTTTACTGTTGCTTCTGCAGTCAAAAGCGTAGCGTCGCGTCTAAAGATAGCCGCTACAGCTGCCCGAAATGGTTTCAGTGCGGAAATTACTTGCGTCATGATATCAAAATCTTCATTAGTTAGACGGACATTTGCATTCACATCTATTAGCGCCTTCTGAATCGCTGTCTTCACACTGAGAAGTCTCTCCAACATGTTTAATAAACTATCCCAGCGCGTTCTGCAGTCGAGAATGAGACACATACTGGTGGAAATGCGATTATCTTGCCGCAAGTAGTTCAGTAAGATCTCGTTCTTCAGCGGCGATCGTTTGAACAATTTCACAACCACACGAGCTTTTTTCGTCACTTCATTTATATTTTTCTTTCAAAATACTGGAGATTGTGGATAAATCGTAGGTAATAGCACCAGATTCCTTCTGATTTAATAGAAATAAACTTCGCCATCACAATCAAGAAGTATCACTTCTTACCACTTACTTAAGCTTACCAAAAATGTCCGACGAGTTTTCTATTGAGAAATAACAAGGTCCGATAATATTGTTTTAGAGACTTTGTTTTATGTTCGTATAAGTTGAAAACTACTTTAGGCTGATGCTTGATAGTGACGAAGCATTTAATGAAATTACATAAAATAAATTTAATTCAAATTAAATGACAAAAAAGCTAGCGAGGGTTTCACAAAATGAACAGCAGAGCAGTGCGTTCATGATGACCCATGCATACAGAGTACAGGATGGAGAGTATACACATAGATTTAAATATATATATATAACAATTTGGAGCCCAGATAAGAGGTTAGTGGCGGGTCCATGTTACACGCAGGTCCGCCACAAAAATAAAGGGATGCCGCTACTATCTAAGAAGCCACTATTTGCATGTCAACAAAAACTGGGGCCCCTCCATGTATACTGCTGCATACTCTCATTCCAGAGGCTACCATTTTGGAAAGATCTTGCAGAATAACCCTTCGTTATTAGTGCATGAAAATAATTTCAAATCTCTCAGAAAAAAAAAGACCCGAAATGCAGATGTATAAACCAGTAATCCCGGGATTTTTCGAGCAGAATCCCGGGATTTCGGGATCAATATTTGGCTCCGGGATCCCGGGGGCCCTACTTGGAGGCCCTACTCTGACTATTTCCTTTTTGGACTACTAAAGAAGGAGTTAAAGGGAAAGCGATTTGACTCGGATGAAGATGTCCAGAAAGTGGTGCAAGATTTTTTTTCACACGCTTCCTAAGAGTGCCTATAAAGAGGGTATTTACAAGTTGCCAGAACGATGGAGACGATGTATAGTAAGCCAAGGTGATTATTTTGAATAAATCAAGTCCTAATTTTTAATATCGTTCTTATTTTTTTAATAGATTATAATTCACCTTATTTATTGATCCTACCTTGTATATAGATATCTATTATTTTTTAAATAAGTTTATAGAGAATTGTTTTAACAAATGTTCATTAGATAAACCTTTACTCGGGTAAAACCCGGGCGAAGCCGGGTACGTCCGCTAGTATATAATATAAATGAGTTTTAAAAATTGTAAAAAAAAATATGCATCGACTGGGAATCGAACCCGGGCCGCCCGCGTGGCAGGCGAGCATTCTACCACTGAACCACCGATGCTTATAAAAAATGGCCATATTTGGGTATTCATTCCATTCCGGATTACTCCGCGTGAAAAAGTTCTTCAAATGAAAAAAAGAAATAGCCAAAAATACTAATCAAAATGTAGCCGAAAATTTTCCTCAGGTTTATAAAAAGCGACATGCAAAATTTGGTACCAATTGGTTCAGTAGTTTTTGAGTTTATCGCGAAACAGACAGACATTGACTTTTATGTATATAGAGAAATAAAAAAGGCATATCCTGACCAGTAGCACATGTGATTTTCAGAAGGCAGAGCGTCATCTGGTGGGACAGAAATCAATTAGACATTGAATTGGTCTGTTCCATGATATTTGGCCTACCCTAATTTCTTGATAAATCAAGAAAAGCCATCCACAAACGCCTTTCGCGCTGTTGGCGCTCGCCAGCGTGTAGTAGCCTGTACCACTGAGACCAAAAATATTTTTGGTCCCAGAGGTTTCTTGAAAAACCAAGAAATGGGTATTCAAGGCCAAACTTGCTTAAAAACGCTTAACACATGAAAAAAATAATTTAAAAATGAAAATAAAAAGGTCAGGTGTTGATATTAAAAACAAAAAAGGCATATCCTGACCAGGAGCACATGTGCTTTATTTCTATTATTTTTGCCGTATTTACACAAGTTTGGCCTTAAATACCCATTTCTTGATTTTTCAAGAAGCCTCTGGGACCAAAAATATTTTTGGTCGCAGTGGTACAGCCTATTCCACGCTGACGAGCGCCAACAGCACGAAACGCGTTCATGGATGGATTTTCTTGATTTATCAAGAAATTGGGTTGACCAAATATCAGAGAACAGGCTAATTCAATGTTTAGTTGATTTCTGTTCCACCAGATGGCGGTCTGCCTTCTGAAAAGCACATGTGCTCCTGGTCAGATTATGCCTTTTTCATTTTTAATATCAAATCCTGACCTTTTTATCTTTTATTTTATATATATTTTTTTATATTATTTTTTCATATATATATATATATACAAAGTAGGATCAAAAGGTTCCCGAACCTTTTTTTAAATTAATTATTTATTCATAATATAGTAATTTAAACATCAAATTTTTCAAAATAGGAGCCTTGGTTATCAACACATTTTTCCAGCGTGAAAAAAGCTGTTGAAAGGATAATTCAAAGTCAATTTTTCTAAGCTTGTTTAGCTCTACCGTCGCATTTTCAATTACTTCTGATGACGATGAAAAGCGCCTCCCTTTAACTTCATTTTAAGTTTTGAAAAGAAAAAGAAATCACATGTGGCGATATCAGGAGAGTAAGGAGGATGCGGCAAGACCGGTTCTTAGTGTTTGGCTAAATAGTCTTGAACAATGATGTCTCTATGAGCAAGGACATTATCAAAGTTATCAAAGTAGCAATTTCCACTGTTTTGATTAAAAGAGTTCGTTTCTTTTTCTTCTTATCGCATCACGAAGGCCCACAAGTATTTCTTTGTATGCCTGTTTTTTAATAGTAACCCCTCTTTAATAAATTCATAATAGACAAATCCTTGATAATCGAAAACCACTACAAGCATTACTTTTCCTTTGGACTTGTAAAGACTTGGTGTGTGCCATTTCAAGTGATTGTTTTTGGTTTGGGGATCAAAAAGAAACAACCATGTTTCATTACCAGTTATTATTGTTTTTAAAAAATCAGAATCATTATTTTCAGTTTCAATTAAATCTTTGTAAATTTATAATCTGGTTTCTCTTTGTCGATTTGTTAAAGTTCGTGGGACAAAATAACCACAAAGGTATTTAATGTTCAAATGTTCACCAATAATTTTTTGGCAACTACCATACGAAATTCCAAGTATTTCTTATATATTATCAATAGTAATTTTTCTATCAGCAATAATTAAATCACGTATCTGTCCAATATTGCGATCCGTTGTTGACATCAATGGCCGACCTGACCTTGAAACATCTGCGGTGCTCTTATGGCCATCTTTAAAACGTTTAAACCCTAAATAAACTTGCGTCCGTGACAATTTTTCGTCTTCATTTTTATTTATTTATTATCATTTACAAAGCACGCGATATCCGTCTTGGATATTTGCATGCATACACAAGTTTGGGAGCTTATTTACAGTAATTATTAATATGATTTTGATTATTATAATATAAATTAACATATTTGTCAGTTAGTTAACGCTTTAATTACCCTATGATGAATATTAGTGAACATCACAGATAAGAACAGAAATTTAGAGCTATTTACAGCATATAACTATATACCAGTTATTACAGCCCTGGCTATCTATTACTAAAAAACATTCTACAAAATCTATTAAAATTTATATACAATTATCTATTATTAACTATTTGATTTAGACAATTTATATTTATTTGATTTTTGACTCTCAAGTCCTCTACAACTCGACAGTCCGTTAGAATATGTACAGGATTTTCTTCTTCTGCACCACATGAGCATTTAGGCGAATCCGTCTTTCTGACTTTGTACAAATATGATTTAGAGTTACCGTGTCCAGTAAAAAATTGGACATTGTAAAAATTTGGCTTGACATATTTGGGTATTTGGGAATCAGTGAAAAAGGACTTGAAAATGGTATTAGTCTTCTCATAGTATTTCTGCAATTTTTCCCTTATATAATTAGAAATTATATTAAGTCTTTATAAGCTTCATTCATTAATGCAAATGTCTCTATGAAATACCTTTTTAATTTTACACAAAATTTAATATTTGCCCTTTGCTCAAATTATGACATTGCAGAAACCGACGCGAGCTAAATACTTACAACAAAAATATGCCTAAAATGAAAAACACGCATGCGCATTTCCTGGCGTCGCTAAAATAAATTATAGTTTAGGCTTTGTTCTTTACAGTAAAATTGATTTTATATTTTTCAAAAGTTGCTTTTTATATTTTATTTAATACATCGAGCAATGCTCTTTAGAAATATATACCTAAATTAAACTCTTAGAAGCATATATATATAAATATATATAATAATACCGCAACCTTTTTTAAAACACCAACTTTTTGGATTCTATAAAAAAAAAACTGCAGGTTCTAACAGGAATTCATCCTAATACAAGAGCAGAGCGGTCTGGTGATTAAATTGGCAAAATCGCTGGGAGAGTTCATCACCGATGAGCTATGCCCTCCCTCTTTCAATATCTATTCATTGTAGCCCAAGCTCTCTGTGAAAATAGCGTTTGAATATATATATATAAGATAACCGAAGATCAAACCTGTAGTAACCGAGAGGGACAGTCAGGGCGTGGAGAGTTTTCCAGTACCTCTCTGCACCTTGGAGGACCTTTAACAGTCCTCACAGAGTACAGGCAGTCGTGGTCGAGGCAGAGTGAAAAGCTTGGGAATGTCCACACACAAAAAAGAGACACAGTTGTAGTGTAAAAGTTCCGTGAACAGATAGGAGTCGAGCTAAGAGCAAGATGGAGATAGAAGAGTTCTTACTGTTCTACATGGCGATGAGGTGGACTTGGGTACAACCGACGAAGGCTCACGCTGATGGTGAAGTGACTGTTTTTTCAACTAGGGCAAGGCTTTTTATATCTTTGCCGAGGGGGGAGACATGCGAGAATTTGGACTTTGAACGGGTGGAAAGGGCGTGGGGCGTCTGCGGTATTCTACACCCTTTGGACCTGATGGCAACGGCTTGCCAAGTTCCTCTTTAGGGTTGATTTCTATCTCGATCTCTTGCTTAGCTCAGCTCTTAATCTATTACATAGTTTTATTTATTCATCCTCAGTTTGTACAAAGTACATCACGTATGGTGATGTAATGACACATGTCAATCATGCGTATAATTATTTATAGATGTGTTTCTATATACAACTTGAATATCTTGTTATAAGTATTATACAATATAGGGTTGTTGGTTTAAATTGCCATATATATATTTGTAAAAAGTAACGCAAAAATATATTTATAATTTTCAGTGATGAAGGACGCTAAATTTATGATAATATTTGAATTAAAATATTTTTTTATTAAATTTTGCATATCAATAACTTTGTTGAATTTTCATTTTTGGCGCAAAAACTTTACATTTTAAACTAAAATATTATTGTTACTTTGAGGTTTCTATCAATAATCATTAGGGCCTTGGCGTGGGAATTGATATATAAATAAAATAATTGATAATAGTTGCTATAGCCTAAGTGTTTCCTTATATATGTGTAGAACAAGTATATTTCTTCTATAATAATGAATATATTCATAAAGGATGAGTTTCTTTATTTGAAAAATTAATTCGAGCTTTCGGGCGCAAGCTGCCCTTCTACAGGAATAATATTTACAATTTCAATTAATCATGTATTTACAGTTATATATATTTTATTTAAATGGTAATAATATTTACAATTTCAATTAATCATGTATTTACAGTTATATATATTTTATTTAAATGGTTCATGTATTTACAGTTATATATATTTTATTTAAATGGTCATGTATTTACAGTTATATATATTTTATTTAAATTTCTTCTATCAATAAATGAGATAGTGAACGTACATTGTGCGTAGTGCTTGACGCCTACGGGAAGCCTGGAGGGGGAATCCTTGAAGGAACGGTGACGGCCTTCGGATCGTACGACGAGTGTGTGTACGTGGAGGTGCCGAGCAGGCGGCCCGGGGAGAGGTTCAAATTCACGGGGCAGTACTGCTTGCTGGAACTGCGGCCACCCCTGCCGCCCAAACCTCAGTTCTACACCATCCATCATTTCCTGGCCGCCTTCGCAAACTTCTCTAAGAAACCCACTGTAAGAGGCTTACAACAATTTATACACATTTTACACTGCTTCTTAGTATATCACCTCTTTTACTTCATCTTGAAAATACACAAACTAACCCTTGACATTTTTTATTATTTCATTTTTTATTATTTTTTCACACATATATATGAGAACTAATATTTTAAAATAATACAAAAGGTCAGGTGTTGGTATTAAAATAAAAAAAGGCATATCCCGACCACGAGCTCTTGAGCTTTTTAGATGGCGCTCTCTCTATATAAATATGATAAATTTAAAATCGCCCGTTTAGCGATAGGCCCATATTACGAAATTATCTGCTTTCGAAGCCATTAAAAACATGTTTTGAATAAGAAAATAACCATCAACGTTTTAAATAACGTAGCAAAGAAGAAGAAAATTAACATTTGCAATAATTTTTTTTAAACTAAACATCTTTCCAGTATTATCAATACTATACAATAATATCATACTAATGAAATATTTTAATTAGTCTAGCTTTATTAGTCGAAGAAAAGGGCCCCTGCTATGGGTCACACTTGCCTTGCTGAAGTTAAACACCTTTTAATAGATCATATTATTATTATTTTATATATCGTCTCGGAAGGTGCATAGTTTGTTTCCTACGTTGACGTAAAACCCATCTTCCATCCATAATGATTTTTTCGCAGAATTCTTGCTCTTTCTTGATTGCTATAAACTTTGATTTGTTTGTTCGATTAAAGATAAATGCGATAATGTGAAAAGCATATATAAAATTGTGGGAAGGGTTGTTATTAAAGTACCAAAAAGGCTAGCCTGGGGTTATGACATATTCGATGATCTGAAATTGCGTTCTTAGTGTAGAAAAGATAGGGAAAAGCATTTTCAAATGTATTTTACGAAATGTGCCGATTTTGGTACATATATATAATATATAGAGAGATATATCTCTTTATTCCCTACAATATAATATGCAAAAGTTTTCTTTTAGATTATGCCTCTATGGGTTTTCAATTTTATAACTAAAACGCTGAATTGATTTGTATTTTATAGTATCCCATTTTTAATAGATGGGTTGCTTAATATTTAGCAGCAAACCATTCTAGAGCATCTTTTGATAAATAATAGTTAGTGATTTTATATAATTTTTTTCTAGCATGCTAGTTTCCACTTCGTATAGTTTCAAGCCGAATAGAACCTTTCACGCCGCTAAAATTTTCTAATTTGTTTAAGCTTCTCGCCATTGTACTTACTATTTCTTGCGTCGTAAGCCTTTTGTATTTTATCCTTTCGTAGCTGCGGCAACATTTTAATGTGATGTGAAAAAATAGTACAAATGTGATATTGTACTGCAATAAAGTGAATAAAATATGAAATAAAAAAAGGCATCACTTTATCGTGCAACTGAAAGTTGCTGAAGGCTTGCGCCATTTATCGGAATAAATATCAACTTTTCGTCAATTTTTAATTATTGTTTCTTAACTTGAAACGCGTACGTGGTTAGCTTTTCTTGATTAATCAAGAATGGGTATTTGACTAATTCTGAAATAATTATAATTCAACGAACAGTTTATATTTATTCCGATAGATGGCGCCAACCGTCACCATCTTTCAGTTGCACGATAAGGAGATTCCTTTTCTTACATAATTTTAATGTAATGTTTTGTTTCAATGTTTTAATTAATATGTTTTTTTTTCGTATTTTAATCAGTTGTTTTATGATAAGGAAGAAGCAAGAAAACTTTTGTTGGTTTTTTTCTCTCAAAAATATTCTATGTAATGAAAATAATATTTGATGACCCTTTCTATTTTATATTGAAAAATCACCGTAAAATATAAATAATCAATTACAAACTTCACAAACGCGTTACAATATATTCGCACGCTCTCTCTTTTTCTATACATTCTCTTCTACATATAAATTCTATTATACAATCAAATTAATATTGGTATACTTAAAGACTTGAATTTATAAGCGTATATTTTTAGGTGATGGCCGACATATCACGGTACGCTCACTTCTTACTCTTCCTGTCGTACCGCATCGCAGTTTGCGTGCCATCCACGTGCTCCAGGCAGGACGTCTTTAACGCCATCAATCACTGTAAGTCTGATTTATATATATCTCTCTGGTGTTATGTCAAACCTGTTGTGACTGCACAGTCGCCGAAGACTTTGCTCTCAACGTAACCGTCGCTCACTGCGAAACAAAAACTGAAGAGGCGATGAACAACACTCAAATATTTGTCACGTAAGTTGCTTTCAATTTTTCTTTTGGAAACATCTAGAGACTTATATAGTATAGAGACTAATAAACTATATATAATGGGTGAAAATAAAGTAAATTTAGAGAAACGCCTTTAATACATTTCTTTTTCTCTCGTATAGGTTATTATTTAAAATTCAATAAAAATAATAATAACTATGTGGCGGCCACACCACGCCCCAGCCAGCAAGAGTTGAGAGAAAACGGCAAACAGCTATTATTTATTTTCTCTCTTTCTCTTTTGGGCTTTAATAAAAGTCAATTTATTTTATTAAAAAAATATTTTTATTTCCCCAGTGTTCTCCACAGCGCCCACTCCAGCAACACACCCCTCCCACAACTCTTTAGAGCATAAATATATCTTACATGACTTATCGCTATAAATAGATTAATAAAAATTGATTTAAACGAATTTATACAACTTTGAACACATCCAATTTTTCAATTTGTATCAGAACATAATAGAAGCAGCACACAAAAATGAGAACCTCTTGGCGATTTCAGGACCATATTTTGTCTGATCGCGTTCCTAATTCTGTCCGGATCCTTCCTCGATCTAATGGGGCGCAACGTGGAAAATAAGCGGGTGCTGGGTCACCTGCAGGGTGAGCAACTACATGTGATGTGGCCGTTCTTTGCGGGTAAACAGGTTGAATGCAGGCTTCCCGCTTCGTCTAGTAGTGGCCTTCTCCATCTTCAGGACTTGCGACCGACTCTTCCGGGCGTCCACCAGCCTCAATGACGACCGCGCCGTTCACGGAATTCGTAGCATCACCCTGGTGTGGATCATCGCTGGCTACCTTTTCCTCCACCTGGAGTACCAACTCTTCCGTGAGTCCTACCGCCGCTGCTAAATAAATTAATTTTTAATGTGAATTGTAGATATTAAGGCTCACACATTAATTATAATTAGCACAGAAAATATTATTTAAAAATATATAGTTTTAAATAAATGTAGACTATTTTTATCTTTATATTCAGATTCCTCCGAAAATTCAGCTTTTGTTGACTTTGCTTCATGTGATGCATTAACGCGCCATCTGTTATAAGAAATTTAAACTAAATTTGACGCGTATCATTCTTTTCAAAATAATATTATTTTCTACTGCCCCCTTGCTTTAATCATAAAATAATAATAGGAGGGACTGGGGAATCTGTGGCGAACCCTCCAAGCGGTTTCGCCAGTTTAATCTACCATATTGCTGTAATATTACATTGTGCTGTTTTCCCTTTATACCGATGTAGAAGATGAAAAAAAAAACTCTTGTAAAAGGTATTTTGAATGAACTATAGACATAAGGTTTGAGGGGACAGTAAAAATACATATATTTATAAATATTAAATGTTCTTCGTGCATTGCCTTTCCGCAAACAGTAAATTAGCCTTTTTTTAAACATAATAGGTTTGTTTATATTTTTTAAATATGTCTTTCTTAGAGAGAGAATTGTATATCTCTCCTAATATATTTATAATATATCTATATAGAATTTCGACTAATATATATTAATATATACTAATAAAAAACATTATTTAATTTGTTTACAGGAGATTCTTTGCGGGCCATCGAATTTTCCAAACAATTTGCCTTCCAGGCTGTCATCAACTCGTCCCTTGGGTTCGAGACTCTATTCCTTGTCAGGTAAGTTTTCAGACTATGCAAAATTGAAATAAACACACGTTTACACTATTTATGAAAATACGATTTTTTTATATTCGTAAACTCCTGAGTTACTTATTTTGAAGGATTTTTATTGGTATAAAAATATATTTAATCAAAAAGGAATATTATTGAATCAAAAAATAATTTATTTACCAATATATTTCAGTTGGATGAACGCCAACCTTTTTCAAGCTAAAACAACGTATTTATGCAAATAACAAACTAAGCGCAATATATATATATATATATTATAATATAAATAAGATAGATTTTCTGCTGTATTTTTGATCATGTTGATGATTATGCTATGGTGGTGCAGTCGTGGTTGAAGAATAGTCTTGATAAAATATAATGTCTTGATTAGTGATTTCTTTATTAAGCTGAGGAATGAATACAGATTAATTAACTTTATTAACATCATGAAACGCGATATCCCAAACTCAGGGATATTTGCGCCAATACATTTCACTGCATTACAGCAATTCGGCTATATACAATCCTGTTCAATTCATTATTTTACATAAATTAACTAAAGAAAATTGTCCAAAGAGAAAAACAAACAACAAAGCAAAACACACAGAGCAAGCATCGCAGTTCTTTTTTTTTTCTAAGATTCCTTCTCTTTTTTCCAATTCAAGAGAAAGTTGTATATGTATTTACAAAATTGATCAAAATTTTTATACTTTTCTTTTTTGTCTACAAATTCATCAAGCTGTCCAATACGACCAAATCTATTTTCCCTAAAATCCCGGAAAATTGGGCACTCCAGAAGTAGATGTCTCGCGTCTTGAATTTCACCTCCGCAGAAGCATCCTGGTTCCTTCACGGCGCCGATAGTTGCCAAAAATTTCCCAAAATTGCCATGATCTGTAATGAATTGGATATTATAAAAATTTGGACGGAAAAATCTTGGAATTCCTAATACGAAAAAGCTTCTGAAAATTTCATTAGTGTTCTAAAAAATTTCATTCATTTTTGCGTGTAAGAATGATTTGACTATACTTGGAGCATGGGGTTCGTAAGTAATTAGATCTTCAATGGACATTTGAGCTAGATCAAATTTGATTATTCTGGATTCTATATAATCTGTTAGGAGTGGAATTTTTGCCAAGCTATGCACACAGTTTGATGAAGTGGTTTTGTATGCTCTAACTGCCCATAAAATGATCTGGTACTGCATGGAGTTCAGTTTTTGTTTACAACGATTGTTTAAATATTTGAACCAAATTTCAGAACCGTATGTAAGTACAGGCCTAATGATTGTTTTGAATAAAGTTAACCTCTTTTCAGTGTCTAAACCCCACATATTGCCACTTAGTGAACATAATAAATTTTTCATACGTCCTGCCTTACACAGAATATCATTAACATGCGGTGTAAAGTTAACTTTGTTTTTCCATTTGTGATTAGAAAATTTCATTCCCAGAATTTTTACTTGCTTGACCGGCATTATTATATTGTTATTAACCTTAATAGGTATTTTTTGTCTGTTATGTAGGTATAGCATATTAGTCTTCTCTGTACTGATCGTTAATTTATTTCTATTACACCATTGGATCACATAATTTAAGGTGTATTCACTTGCGGTTTTTAGTCCTTCAATAGTCTTATTCCAGCAAATTATTGTAACGTCGTCTGCATAACATATAATATCTGCATTCATTGAATCAAAATTTATCAACAAATCATTTAGCAAAATATTCCATAGAAGTGGAGATAAAGGTCCACCCTGTGGACATCCTTTAGTTAGTTTCTTATAAAAAGTTTCTGATTCGTATGTAAATTTCACCTCCCTTTCATTATTCAAATAAGATTTTATGATCCGTATTAAATCTGAAGGAACATCATCATTATCCATTCTTTTTATAATAGCAGGCCACCATGCATTGTCGAATGCACCCGCAATATCTATAGCTATCAAGGAAGTCAATTCTTTTTGTTTATGTTTCAATATAGTTTCTATAATTTTATCCATTCCAGTAATTGTTGATCTAGATTTCATAAAACCATGCTGCCTTGAGCTCATTAAATTATTCTCTAAATAATAGTTCCTTAATTTATTTTTTATTATATTCTCAAATGTTTTAGATAGATTAGATGTCAATGATATAGGTCTATAACTTTTATTTATTTCATAATTCGTTTTGCCTGGTTTTGGAATTATTTTTAAGAATGATTTTTTCCATTCATCCGGATAATATCCCATTTCTATACATTTATTGAATAATTTATGCAGAATTGGGATTATTTTTATTTTAGCCTGTCTAATAATATTGTTACTAATGTAATCAGGGCCCGGTGCTTTTTTAATATTTGTTTTTAAAATTGTTTCCTCTATTTCCTTAGATTCGATATAAACACTACTTTTATTTTTATATTTAGGCGTATAATTTCTAATCAAAATATGATCATCTTTATCCAAACCTCCAATATCATCCTGAAATAGATCGTTCATTAAACTTTTTATTTTGTCGGTCTTTAAATGATCTGGTAAATTATCTATTAGTGGTAATCCTAAATTTCTATTTTTCGATCTCAATGACTTGAATATCCTGTAAGCATTACCAAATGAGTTATTTGAATGACTTTCTTCTATAAAAATTCTCCAACTCGCTCTTTTTGCCTTTTTACTTTTATTTAAATATTTATTTCTCATTGATTTATAGGTCTTTTCAAGGACCTTTCCATGTCGGTAATACAAATTTCTAATATAGTGGAAATCGTTTTTCATTTTCTCCAGCTTCCCATCCCACCAGTATGTATTTGTTTTATGATTTCCGCTTCTTGTCTTGACATTTAGTGACAGATAAGCTGCCTCTTTAATTATTTGTGTGAGAGTCTTTACAATGTTGTCAATATCTTTGATGTTTGACGCGTGGTTTATCATGGTGATAATATTATCTACGTCTTGTATTGCTATTTTTTCGGTAAATGTTTTCCAATCAGCATCTTTTTCTATAAATTTCCATGTTGAGTTTTGAACTGTCCTTTGCCTGTTAAAATTGTGATAAATGTCAAAGGTTATTGCTACGTGATCTGAAATGTGCGTCAATATAGTCGTCTTCCAGTTTTGTACCAAACCTATTGATTTTTTGTTTGAAATCGTAAGATCTATAAAGCTAGAATTTCGGCAGGTGGGTATCTTAAGATTATGAATAAATAGGTTATGTTCATCTATGATGGAGTGGAATTTGAAACCATTGGAGTTTGTTGTCGGATCAAACCAGACTGGGTGTCTAGAATTAAAGTCACCACATAGTATAATAGGTTGTTGATTGTAGGTCTCCAGAAGCTCTTGGATAAATTTTCTATGAGTGTCATTAAATCTATGTGGATGTATATAAAAGTTTGCGATAATAGTATTTGATTTTGCTGAATTTAAAGAAGTGGTTGTACAAAAGGAGTTTGTGAATTTGTTGATTTTATTAAATTTTAAACTCTTATTCATAAAGATCGTTGCAGTATAAATTTGTTCATCTGTCGTTGAATGCACTATTTGAGATTCCAAATCGAAAATTACATCTCTATCAATCAGATAAGGTTCCTGTATTAGGATGATATCTGGTGGGTTGTCTTTTATAGAAGCTTGAAGCTCATTCAGTGCCAAGATACCTTTTCTTACATTTTGTTGTAAACATGTAATTCCTTTTCCCTGCATGATATTCAAACTAAATAAACAAAAATCTTAGCTGCGAAATTTGCCTAATTGTCGGTTGGATGATATCTCGTTCGTTGGATAATTCTGTCTATCTGTATTTTGTATAGAGGACAGTCCGAGGAATTAGCTCTATGATTCGGCGAGTTTCTAAATTTAGGATGTTTTAGACAGTTATAACAATTGCAAAATTTTGAACAGTCATGAATTCCTTGCGCGCCGCATAATTTGCATATCTCGACGTTAGTACAATCGGCCAATTTATGGTTGGGATTAAATTGAAGGCATTTCTGACATTGTTTTACCAGAATCTTATCTTCCACAAAACAGCGTTCAAAGTCAGTATATAATTTATTATTCATATTTTTAAGGATTCGGTAAACCTTTGGAGAAACCCTAAGAACTATGTTGTGGTGGGGCGTGTTCGATTTCATGCTAAACAGAACATGGATATCATTTTCCATTTCGTTCAATTCAGGGTTCATACTGCAGATTGTTTTAGTAAAATTAGCGGTTTCTGTAAGTTTATTAACATTTTTGACTATTACTGTAGGATCTCTTGGTTTGGGGATAAAAATTTTGCTGATATTTGCGAGTTCCTCTGCCCTGCCTAACTCATCATTTAGAGATTCCATGTCTGATTCTGTAGGGGTCTTTATTATTACAGATTTCCTAGCATTTATAATTTTGTTAATCTTTATTTTTTTTCCTTCGTCCCTAAGCTTTTTAACTTTGCCTGATATAGTTTGATACATTTTTGTATTATCTTCCACATTTATAGGTGTTGCCACTATTGTGAACTCCTTATGTAAATTTTGTTTTTTTTATGTAATCTTGTGATGTTTCTGTACGAGCTACTTGAGCATATGTTGGAGTTGTTTTGACTAATTCATCTTGGATCCCTTTCAGTTTTTGGTCCATAACATCTGTAATTGTTGTTTTCATTAGTTCCAATATATCTTGGTTATTTATTTCTTTTAAAGTTGAAATACCATCCTTGGTTTGCCTAACCATAGTTGACAAAAATGTAATATCATTTTTAGTTAGATTTTTTTGATTTTGTTGAACCTTTTTGTCAAAATAGTTATAAATTTCATCCAACTTATCATTTAATGTTTGAATAATTATTTCCATATTCTATTTTGAAAAACATAATTTTGTACAAGTACTGCCTGGCTTAAGGCGTAAGAATAAAAAAAAATGAAAAGATTATTTACATAATTACAAAGTTTTGGGTCGGCCAACGGAATAGAACAACAACAATGAGTATTTATAGAGAAAGCCTGACCTCTGGCGGTCGATTTAAACAGAGTATTTGATTCGATGAAATAAATTTTAATTTAACATTTTGAATAATACCTTTATATAACATATATATATACATATTAGATAAATAAAAGGCATATATGGATTGAATAAAATATTTATTTGCCAATATTTCCTTTGGCTGAACGCCAACCTTTATCAAGGCATTATATTTTTGTATAGGCAAACTCAGCGCCGCATAGTGTTATAATATCACATTTGAAATATTTTTTTTAAAAATTAAAGGAGGTGGGGGAAATTTGTGCATGAAAAAAATTATTATAAAAATTTCAATCAGAATAAGTTAAATATCTTAAAATATTAAAGGAGAAAAATGATGAGGTCTATCCTAAATTTTAAATTATTTATAATAAGTACGTAAAATAAACCATCAATAATTCATTAAAAGATAAATGTAAAAATATATGTATTTATTGACACATTTAAAATTAAATTTTAAATTATTTAAACAAAAACCGTGAGAACTTTTAAAAAAGGTTTAACTATAAAATGTGTGTATTTTGAAAAGGTTCATTTCAATTTTTTATTGAGATCGATATATCTATAAGTGAAAAAATTATTTTATAAAAATGCATTAATATGAAAGTTAAAAGAAATCAAGGTGAATATATATATTAAAAAAATATTTAATGTATTGCATGTAATATGGTATATTTTAATGTTTATTGTACTTTTGCGTTTTCAAGCGATAAATGTAAAAATAATTAACCAAGCGGTGTCTGTATAATTTGCAGGTTATTACTAATGTGTTAAAATATAATTTAAGAAACCGCGGGTATTACAACAATATTTAAAAATTCATTAAAGCAAAAAAAAATAATAATAAAGTAATGTCATGTAATTTGAAAAACGGCACCTCTCCCTTTAAAATAGTATGTAATAAGTCAATTGAAAAACAAAAATTAACTAATTGAAATTAAAATAATTAGACAAAAAATTTAAGAAGATCTAAATGGTGTGTAAATGTCTGGTAAATCTATTTTCCTATTTATACTTTCTTTGTCATCTGCAGAGGCCCAGCTTTCTAAGAACAATCGGCAATGTTTTTCCTTAATGTTCTGGTATATAATTGTTGTATTTTCAAAGTTCGGAATGTGGTTGTGTTCAGTGCATGATCTACAAGGAGAGATAAGTGGGTTATAATTTCTTAATCCTGATTTGTGTTGATTTATACCATCTTTGAATGGCCTGCTGGTTTCTCCTATATAATTTGGCTTGACAATTGTTACAAGGTATTTTCTAAATTACAATGATTTTGGTTTCCGTTTTGTAAATTAGCTCAGTGTCTGGATGGCGTAGGGCCTTCTTTAAAATTTGAAGGTGATTGATAGGAAATTATGATGTTGTGTCTATTTAGGACACTAGCAATGCGTTCAGAACCGTAGCTGTAGGGGAGGGAGCAGTAAGGCTTTTTGGATTGATCAGGGGTGTTATTTAAGGTGGAGATTTCGGTTTGAAAAAATGTTTCCGATGAATTTGCTTGGGTAATTGTTGTTTCCCATTTCTCTGAAGATTTTATTTCTCTCCACTATATCATTAATTTTTTTGAGCAATGTGTCTCTAACCTTTTGGAGAGAGCTTTAACCACAGCGAATTTATGATGCACTGGGCCGAAAGAATTGAAATTCAAATAATTTCCTGTGTGGGTTGACTTTCTAAAAATACTAGTTTCTATTTGGTTAAATTTCCTTTAAGCTCTGAATCTAAAAATGCCACAGAATTACTATTTTCAATTATATTATTTCCATAATATTATTTTCTCTGGCATTTTTATATGGACCAAAAATATTTTGGTATTTGAGGCTTAACTAGCGTAAATACACTCATGTTAGAATTCAGGATATGCCTAATTTGTTTTTAATATCAATACCGGACCTTTTTAAAATTATTTTCAAATATAATATTTACATGTTAAGCATAATTACGCAAGTTTGGCGTTGGATACCCATTTCTTGATTTCTCAAGAGGCCTCTGGAACCAAAATATTTTTGGTCGTAGAGGTACAGCCTGCACCACGCTGACGAAGGCCAACAGACCGAAACGCGTTCCTGGTTGGCTTTTCTTGATTTATCAAGAAAATGGGTTTGCCAAATATCAGAGAACAGGTGAATCAACGTTTAGTTAATTTCTGTTCCACTAGATGGTGCTCTGCCATCTAAAATGGCTCGTGTTAGTGGACAGGATATGCCTATTTTTTTAAATATCAACAAATGACCTTTTTATTTTTTATTTTTTTCATATATTAAGCGTGTTGACGCAAGTTTTACCTAAAATACCCATTTCTTGGAGGAATGGAGGAATAAAAGTCCTAAAGGTTAGACCAATGGAGAAGAGGATAGAGCTCAGGTGGGCTTCTTCAGAAGAAAACCTGGGCGTTGGTTTCGGCCACTTTAACCTTTTGAGCAATTTACCAAACCTTTTAAACCAGGATATTAGATGGATTGAATTGAGAAAAAGTGATTTTCTGACTCCTTTAGCTGTAATGCAGATATTCATTAATACAATGATTTTCCAAAGGAACATAGGAACATGCATTCTATAATAGTCTGTGATTTGTTTCAATTTAAAGGGTCCTACCATATATGTAGGTAAGGAATTTGTGACATTCAAATCTAATTGAGAAATTAAAATTTCTATTCAAGGATATTGTCTTTGAGCTTCATTTAATGCTGAAGAAGCATAGGCAATTGGTCTATTGTATTGGAGTAGGACTGCTCCAATAGCATGTTGGATTGCGTCGACGGAAAGTATTACATTTTTGTTGGGATCATGTTGGTGCCTGTGTGTGTTTTAATATTCCTTTACTTCTTCCAGTAGTTTGTTCCATTGATATTATGTATATTTCTCCATACGAAATCTCATTCTGTATGTTATATATGATAGATTTTGCACCTGGAATTTTGCAAATATTATACCATGCCCTTGACTTCTAGTATCCAGTTTCATTTTGAATGAATAATATTAATATATTTATAATAATATTTATTTGGATATTCTCAATCAATTCTCCTGAGCCGTCTGATATTAAATTAATCTAAAAGATAAATTCATTGTTTTCTGTTTCTTGTTCTTTCAAAGTTTTAATATCTTTTTTGCACCCAATGTTTGTCCTGAAAAATTGACAAAATAATTTGCCTTTTTACACTTTTTGTAAATCTTTTCATATTCTCGATATTTTCTAAATGTGTGTACTACCACATATTTTTGCAATTGTATATTATTTTAGGAATTTGTCATTTGTTGTCTTCTGTTTTGACCTGGAAATTTTCCTATGACTGAAACCTCTTGTTGAGAACTTGACTGGATGACTTTTATTTCTATGTTTGTTATTTCAACAGCCATACTTAAGCCCAGATCATTTTCACTTAGAGGTTTTTCTCTTGTGCGGACATCAAAAATATCTACAATAACTCTGTCTTTAATTTGTATTCCAAACTTTCGAATTTGCACTTAGATGCTTGTAATCACAATGCATCACATCAAATCACAATCTTGTTAAAAATCTGTGAATTTTTTTTCTTCTTTTCTTTGTTGAAATTTGTTGATTTATAACGTTCCATTGTATATTTCTTTATATTATTTTGAGATATAGTGGTTAGCAAAACATTTTTATAATAATTTCAACATGTTTTTATTCTTCTGAAGTCACAGTATGAAGTAGGTAAAATTTTAGCATCACTTCATATTATGGTCGTAAACATGTCACTTGAACCATAGTTTCTTCATTTTTCCTCTCCGTAGCTCTCTCTACGTACCACTCATATTGTTAAATCCAATCTTTCCACCTTTCCTTATTGGCATAAAAATGTTTTGGCGCTTTCACGGTTGCATTTTATTCAGGGTTAAAGCTTTGAAATATCATCTCTTCTTATATTTTAACTTCTGACTCCATATGTAATATGTTTTCATTTAAATGATAAACAAAAATAATGTTAAGTATATATTTTGTTAAAATTATAGGTGTTGTTATTTTATTAAGTCTTTAAGTGTGTTTACATTCTGTTATATACATTATTGCCTAATATAGGTTTTGAAATTTGTTTGAAGTTTATATGCTAATTTTGTAATTATTCTTATTTTTTAATTCATAGAAGCAATTTTGTGGCAGACATATTCAATATTTATCATCATTTTTGATATTATTATCGTTTTTTTTCTCTTAGTTAGTTATCAAATAATTTGCAATATTGTAGTTTCCTTTTTGTTTTGTTCTTTTTTAATCAATAAAATATATATAGAACTGAGGTGTAATATTCAAGCATATGGAACCAACATCGATTCATTTTTAAAACAAAGCAAAATCATAAGCTTATACAACTTTCACTTTTTCATACATTGGTCTCTCGAGCCGGATAGAAGCCTGATACGGTAAGTCAACCTCATGGATACAGAAACAGAAATAAGAAGAATCAAAAGACTAGGTCTTAATTTAGAAAAGTTGGAAAAGGAAATAGAAAACAATGCAGCCGATTGTTTTGAACTCGATGCAATATTAAAAAAAGATCGAGAATATTAAACAGCAGTTGGAACAAGCATATGAATATTTTATGGGGATAAAAGATACAGACGAACTTTTATCACAAATAGAGGAAGTAACCAATAAGTACTGTAAACTAGAGGTGAAAATTCTTCGGTTTACTTAACATTTTCACAATGATGCAAATTTACCTCGAAGTAACAATGCAGTTAATAATAATTATGCTAATTTGCCTAAAATAGAACTATACCAATTTTTGATGGAAAATTAGAAAATTGGATTTCGGTTTCTAATATTTTTAAAACTACTATTATTGATAACAGTCAATTAACAAATATAGTTGATTACAGTATTTAAAGACTTTTCTAAAATGAAAGGCTTTAGTACTTGTTTGTCACATACCAAAAACAGAAAATAATTTTGTTTTGGCTTGGGATTTGTTGGAAAAAATATATGACAATAAAAAGATTTGATATTTAACCTAATACAAAGAATAATAGATCTACCTAAGCTAACAATAGAATCATCCACACAACTTCTATTTTTGGTAGATAATTCATGTGAAATCATTAGATCTCTAGAAACATTTTGTTATAAGCTAGATGAACTTAGCGATATCATAATTGGGAAAATCCTGAGTGATAAACTAGACAAAACAACAGAGCGCAGCTGGAACATGACAAGTGACAGTAATCACATACCCTCCTGTTCAGAATTATTGGAATTCTTAGAAAACCATGCAAAAGCACTTAATACGAGTTAAACAGAAAAGGGATTGCTCCTAATTAAACTTTCCATGAAATTGCAAGTACACAATCTAACAAAGACCAATTGTTTTCTATGTCAACAGGAGCATGGAATATATCAATGCCCAACCTTTTTAGGCATGGAGCCATTAGAAAGAAGGAGAAAAGTTAAACAACTCAAGTTATGTTTCAATTGTTTAAGGTACAATCATTTGGTAAATCAATGTAAGTCAGAATTCAAGTGTAGAAAGTGTCAAGGAAAACATAACACATTGATGCCGCCATTCATCAGTTTAAAGAACATACAATAGGAATTCCTGCAATTGAAAAACCAGATAAAACCAAACTGAGTCAAATGTAAAGAAAAACAATGATGTGGCATGACCTCCATTCATAACACCACCTGTTTGATGTCTAACCAAGCGGACTCGTTTGTACTATTGTCTACCGCAACAATTATGATAATGAATCATCAAGGTAAATATCAGCTCTGTAGAGCTTTAATAGATACAGCAATTCAAACCACACTAATAACTCGGGACTGTTTGAAGAAACTTAATTTGGAACCTTTTAGGACAAGAGTAGAATTAGCCGGAATAGGAGGACAGATTTTGGACAGACCCAATGGAGTAATAAATCTCAATTTCACATCCCATTTCAACCTATCTAAAGTTTTTAAAACAAATTTCTTGTTGTGAATAAAGTGACAAGTTATATGCCATATTTAAAATTTGAAGAACATCAATTTCATCATTTACAAGGTCTGCAACTAGCCGATCCACAATATCAATATACCGTACGAATTGACATTTTGCTAGGCGCAGATATTGTCTTTTCTCTATTCAAGGGAGCCATCAAATATGGACATTAAGGTCAACTAAAGGCAATCAAATCACTATTGGGATGGTTGCTCTTTGGAGGAATTAAAATATTTCCTAATAAATCCAGAAACTATCAAAAACTGCACACATTCAATTGTGCGCTCAATAAATGGGAACCAATATTTTCCTTATGGGAAGAAGAACTCAAAACCAAATCTGATCCGTTTGAAGATGATTTCAATGAAATTCATTTTAAGACAACTCATGAGAGAGAAACATTTGGTAGATACATTGTAAGATTTACCTTTAAGGACCCCATTTTGCTTGGAGAATCAAAACCTCAAGCCATTAACTGTTTCCTGAGAATGGAGCAAATATTGAAACAACAGCCCCAGGTATATCAGACCTACAAGGATTTCATGCAAGAATACCTGGATTTAGGCCACATGAATGAGGTGAAGGAAAACGGAAATGATCATAAAGCATTTTACCTTCCTCATCATCCTATAATCAAAGAAAAATGCTCTACCACAAAATTGCTAGTTGTATTCAACGCTTCTTCAAAAACAACAACAGGTTATTCTTTAAATGATGTTTTACAAGCTTCAAAAGGACATTTTCCCTTTGTTGTTAAGATTCCGATCTCACCCTATCGCTATATCTGCAGACATCACCAAGATGTACAGGCAGATTTTATTTCATCCAGAAGATACTCCGTATCAATGAATAATTTGGAGAAATGAATCAGGTCAAGGTTTAAAGGAGTATGAACTTAAAACCTTGACATACGGAACATCTTGTGCACCATTCTTGGTCATCAGGGTATTGAAACAACTGGTTCATGATGAACAAATTAGGTTTCCAACGGCAGAAGCCATTCTTAAATCAGATTTTATGTGGAAGACTTGTTGAGTGGTTGTGAAACTGTAGAAAATGGGTGCAAACTTATAAGAGAATTAGGACAATTGTTGCTAGCAGGCGGTTTCAAATTACGATAATGGGCTTCGAATAAACCTACAGTATTGGACACTCTTGAGAATACATTTGGAATAAATTTATTGGCCATATTTGGAACCCGAAGAATGATGAAATAGGATTGAGGAAATTTGAAATAATCAAGAAAGCCCCAACTAAGCGAAATATCTTATCACAAATGGCAAAAATATATGACCCCCTTGGTTGGTTTGCGCCGTTAATGCTTGAAATCAAGTTGATTCAGGCATTATGGGCTGCAAAACTAACATGGGATGAGCCTATTCCAGTTGGATTACAAGAATCGTAGAAGGCATTACAAAATGATCTAGCATCACTACACCAGGTACATATACCTCGATGGATAAGACTTTATGAGCTTACAACTTATGAGATACATGGATTTGCTGATGCCTCACAAAGGGCATATGCTGCAATGGTTTATATCAAAATAATCCATAATTCCTCAATACATAATGTATATCTATTGGCAGCGAAAACCCGAGTAGCTACTTTAAAAACCACTACGACTCCACGCATGGAATTGTGTGCATCGCTATTGCTAGCTCAGCTGACTAGAATCGTTTGTACGACTATGTCGTTGAATATAAACAAGGTTACATTGTGGTCATATTGCACCATAGTGCTGAGTTGGTTGGCTTCAGAGTATAGCAGATGGAAACCCTATGTTTCTAATCGGGTAAAGGATATACAACGTGTGATCAATAATTTCAAGGAATGACACTGGATCACGTAAAATATTCAAAATAATGAAATGATTTTATAAAGACCTTATAGATAAAACATTTATCAACACGTAGAAAAATTTGATCACACAGACGCACGCGCTCACGTTTTTTTTTCGAATTTATAAGCTCGAGTATATCAGAACATTTTCTAACTTCAGTATGGAATGTATTGAAAAACAGTGAGTCTGCATAGAGTTTTGCTTTAAATTAGGGAAAATAGCTTCCGATTCATTTCTAATGTTGAAGCAGGCTTTTAAAGGAGATGCCCTATCACAACCGAGGACATTTGAATGGTTTGCACGATTTAAAGCTGGTCGAACAGGCGTCAAGGATGATCTACACACTGGCACACCTTTATCGATAAGAAACTCCGAAAATGCATTCAAAATCAAGTTATCGATCAAAGAAACCCCAAGAATAACTATCAGAGAGCTATCAGAAGATTTGGATATCTCTTTTGGAGCATGCCAAACCATCATAAAGAATGATCTGCATCTTAAACGATCCCCGGCTAAATTTGTCCCACATCTCTTAACGAAAGCGCAGAATGAGCATCGCAAAGAAACGTGTAAAAACATGGTCGAAATGTTTATTCTGATCCCCATTGGCTCAAAAATGTTATCACGGGAGATGAAACATGGCTGTACGGATATGATCACGAGACTAAGAGGCAATCAAGCCAGTGGCTAGAGCCTGGAGAACCAAGATTCAAGAAAGAAAGGATGATCAAATCGAAGCTTAAGTGTCTTCTTATCACTTTCTTTGATGTGAAGAGATTGGTACACTTTGAATTTGTACCCGAGGGTCAGACCATTAATCAATATTACTATATTGATGTATTGCGACGTTTAAGTGCGTCATAAACGACCCAAAAAATGGAATCAGAAAAATTGACTCTTGCATCATGACAACGCACGGCCACATACGGCCGTCACTATACAACTCTATGTGACTAAACACGGAATTGCTTTACTACCCCAGCCACCCTATTCTCCTGACCTTGCTCCCAACGACTTTTTCCTTTACCCTAAAATTAAAAAAGTCTTAAAGGACGTCAATTTGACTCAATACCTGAAATAAAGGAAAATACGAAGAATATTTTGAAAAGCCTGAAAGATGAGGATTTTCAGAGGTGTTTTAATATATGGAAAAAATGGAACAAGTGCATAGATAGCAACGGTGACTATTTTGAGAAATTTTAAATAAAACTTTATTATAATTTTGTATTTTAAAAAATATTTAGCATTTCTGGAAATTATTGATCACACTATGTACAAGAGCTATTACCATGTCGTTGGATGCACGTCAAAGGAGAGGACAATCCCGCTGATCTTGCTTCCAGGGGAAATTCATTGGATCAATTTCTCGATCTTGAGTTATGTTGGCACGGTCCACCATGGTTGAAAACAACTTCACAACCCTATAACGACTCTATACCAGTGATAAATGCGCAATGCTTAAGTGAAAAAAGAATTAAGACCAACCTTTTTGTCAGAGGTAACATATCCTATTCATTCATAACAAGATATTCATCATTTAACAAATTAAAAAGGATAAGAGGATGGATTTTTCGTTTCTTCTATAATTGTCGAAAACCTCTCAAAAAAGAAAAATCCGGAGAATTATCACTTGAAGAAATTGAGACCTCTTTCAACAGAATTATTCGATGTGTTCAAAAAAAAGGATTACTACATAGATTTGAGACAATTAGAGGCCTTACAACCTTTAAGTGGGAAAAGTCCTTTAATAAAATTGAATCATTTTCTTGATAAAGCTGGATTACACAGAATGGGTGGACTATTAAATAATGCCTATTTGAGTTTTGATCAAAACATCCAATTATTTTACCTAAGGCACAATATATTACTCAATTAGTAATAAGACATTACCATGATAGACTATTACATGCAGGTGTACAATTAATTCTATCAGCCATCTGGGTAAAATATTGGATACCATCAGAACGATGTCTGGTAAAACAAATTCTGTTTAAATGCATTAAATGTGCTAGATTTAGAACAAAGCTTGTACACCAACTGATGGGCAATTTGCCGGATTCTGCCGCTAGGAGGCTGATCTGACCGGCTGCGCGTCGCCTCGTCTCCGATAAGTAATTTACCCTGTAAATCATTGTGTAATTTGTTTTAATTTCTTTTAATGTTTTTGATTTTCTCTTTCTAAGTACTGGTTGTTTGGCATCGCTCAATAATATATTCACTGGAGTTATTTCATAAATTTTTCGTTTGCTTCTGAAATATGCAAATTTTAAAACAAGAACACAATGAATGCATTAATATTAGATAGGTTGGATGAATTATGTAAATATTTTGTAGACAAATTTGACAACAATCAAAAAACGTTGAATAAACAAGATATTGGATATGTAAAAAGTACAACAAAACAGCTAAAGGATAGTGTAATAGAATTAGTGAAACTAGAACAGAGTCTAAATGGAATTGGGGAATGTATGCAGAAAAATTATACCGACATTAGAAACGATTTATCCCAAATAGTAAAACAAAGTAGAATCAAGGATTCGTATGCAGAGGTGGTAAAATATGGGGAAGATAAATTTATTCAAAAAGATAAGTAAATTACTGAGGAACAAACTATTATAATAACTGCCAATGAAAATCAAAACATCTCACAGGTACAACAAAAGGTGAATGATAGTATAAAATTTTTACGACAGGAGGAAAATAAAATTAGGATTAACAAGGTATTTAATACTAGAAAAGGTACAGTAATAAAATTGCCTAAAGATCAAGATATTGATCGAATGATAGAAAGTTTTACTAAGCAAGATGATCTAAACCAATGCAGTAAAATTTTCAAGCCAAAACTAAGTGATCCAAACATAATCATAAAATTAGTCAATAAGATAACTAACTTAGCTAATTTATCGACAACGTTATGTGAGATGAACCCTGAACTTTCTCAACTCAGTGAAGAGATCAAAGTGTTATTTCCAATGAAAACCAATAGAGCAGAGCAAGATGTAGTACTGAGGGTTTCAACCCCTAGAGTCTACCAAATTATGAAGAAAAATGGAAAAATTTACACGGATATTCAACGATGCGATATTAAAGATAAAATATTAGTGAATCAATGTCAGAACTTTTTTTTATTTAATCCTAATCATAAGAGGAATAACTGTCCCAATCCCAAAAAATGTATTAAATGTGAAAAAGAGGGAGAACACGAATGCTCGACTACAATTAAATGCTGCAACTGCGTCAAACATCCACATTTTAGAAATAGAGATTTGGAGCATAAACCGAATAGTCAAGACTGCCCAATCTATAAAAAAGATATGCAAATTATAATACAAAGAACAGACTATTCTACACATATAAAAGATGCGGGCCAATAATAAACTTCCAGAATGATGGGGCGAAAACTATATATAGACAAAATCAAAATTATTCAACAAAATACCAGAAAAAGCAAAAATTGCATAAGTGAGCTTTGTGCATCTGATGAAATTAGAAATGCAGATATAGTAATGATACAAGAACCTTATATAATCAAAGAGGAGGTAATATTTCCAGGACCTTGTACAAAATATCAATTGATGAACAGTCCCAATATAAATACGGCAATAATTGTAAGAAATAGCATCTTAAAAATTCAATTAAGTACAAAATTCACTAACTCATTCGCTACAACTATAAACATACAAATATAAAGTAAGAAAATATATCTTTCTAACATTTATATACATCCGAATTCAATGAAAAATGAGCACGAAGAATTTATGAAGAAGTTAATACAAATTTACATATACCGGTGATTATTTGCGGCGATTTCAATGCCAGAGCTCCGTTATGGTATGATATTAGGAAAAATTATAATGGACATAGACTGATCCCTATCATAGATGAAATAAATTTAACTATCCATAATAATAAAACTTCCACGTGTCGTGATGCAAGTGTGATTGATCTCACACAAACAAATAAACAGGCAATTGCGGCGATCAGAAATTGGAAGAGACAGCAGATATCGCAAATTTCAGATCATGTAGCTATATCTTTTGAAATATATACAAACGAACAATTTAGTTCAGAAAAATATTATTCCACTTGGAAATTTAATGAGAAAAATGCGAACTGGTTAAGTTTTAGTCAGAGAATTAACAGTACTGAACGAGAAAAAAATTGAAAACTTACTAGATATAGTGGATACACCAGAAATGATTGATCAAACGGTAAAAGAACTTACGAACATACTGATTGAGGCAGCACATAATTCACTTAAAGTAAATAATAATATGACAACAAAAAATAATATTAGTAATAAGTGTGGTGGAATACGAATTTACAGCTTCTAAAGGATCACTGTCATTATCTTAGAAACTGTTACTATTGAAACAAAAATTACCCTAATCATATTAAACAATACTATAAAAGCATACGAAATAAGTATTTACGGGAAATAGAAAATGCTAGGAAAGCATCCTGGAGAATTTTTCTGGAGGAAAACAAATCGAACAACCCTTATGGAAACTTATATAAGGTGTATAAAAACATCAAAAGTGGATATAATCGGAAGAGAAATATGCAAATTTTGGAGGGTAATACTGATATGGAATGTCTGCAGAAGGGTGAGGAATTATTAAATAACTTATTTCCAGATGATAAATGTGAAGAAGATACAAACACCCATAAAAGTATAAGAAATTATAATTTAAAACTACTTAATAAAAAAAACCGATGGTTATGATTACTGAAGTTAACGATTTGATGTATATAGTTGTTCATTTGTTTTAAATAAATATTAAATTGATGTATATAGTTGTTCATTTGTTTTAAATAAATATCAAATTGATGTATATATTTGTTTAGTTATTTTGCATATTTTTCATCTGTGAATTAATCTTATAATGCAGATATGCAAGATGTGATAAAGCTTATATTGCATTATTTATCTGCATGTTCTCTAAAGCCATATACATAGAACTCGTTACCAACTTAACCACAGAGGCCTTCCTGGCTGCTCTACGTAGATTTATTTCCCGTAGAGGTCGACCGGCAGAAATAAACACTGATAATGCAACTAATTTTGTCGGAGCATACAAAGACTTAAGAAGGTTATTCAATTCAAACATTCATGACTTTGCTTCTTCAGAAGAGATCAAATGGAATTTTATACCTCCATCCTCACCTCATTTCGGAGGACTATGGGAGGCAGGAATAAAATATGTAAAATATCATCTACGTAGCATCGTGGGTAAAACTAAATTAACATTTGAAGAATTATCAGCTGTGCTAACCCAAATAGAGGCATGCCTAAATTCAAGACCATTGTGCCCTCTAACAGATGACCCTGAAGACTTGACTGCGTTGACGGCAGGACATTTCCTCATTGGAATGCCACTGACTGCAGTCCCATCCCAAGTTGGAGAAAGCGGTTCCAGCCTTAAAGGAAAATGGCAATTGGTTGAACAGATCAAGACAGACTTTTGGAAAAGATGGTCATGTGAGTATTTTTCCAGACTACAGAACAGACCAAAATGGTTGAAACCAGTGGACAACATCAAGATTGGAATATTGGTTTGTTAAAAGAAGACAACCTTCCTTCTCTCAATTGGAGAATGGGACGGATCAATCAGGTGTATCCGGGAGAAGATGGGTTGGTACGTGTGGTTTTTGTCAAGACAGCGGATGGAGACCTCAGAAGAGCTGTGGCCAAAGTTTGTCCTCTTCCAATTGACTGTCCTACTACCTAGACTTGATTTTTTTTTGCTGAATTTCTTTTCTTTCTACTCCTGTTATTATCAATTGTTGATATTGTGATATCAAGGGGGGGGGGGGGTTAATTTTGTAATTACACCTATCCCTCGATTTACACGGTACTTTTTTTACACGTTTTCGCTTTTACACGGTTTTCCAAATAAGTTTTTTTTTGTTTTTATCGCACTATACTAAATGCTACCGTGATTGAACACATGCGCTGTGTACACATCTCACTAGGAATCCCGAGCTTATATGCTGACTACATATTTTAACCTGTCAATGCATTTTATTTTTATTTCTGTGTGCACCTATCCCCCGATTTACACGTTTTTCTCAGGAACGTATCTACCGTGTAAATCCGGGGATAGGTGTATTCTTATTTTTTAATTCATAGAAGCAATTTTCTGGTAGACATATTCAATTTTTTATCATCATTTTTGAAATTATTATTGTTTTTTTCTAAGTTAGTTATCAAATCATTTGCAATTGTAGTTTCTTTTTTGTTTTGTTGTGTTCCTTTTTAAGCAATAAAATTTATATAACTGTAGGGGCGGCTGCAAGCGTGTTACAATTTATTTATAATTCAAGAATTAATTACTAAATCACATTGATTTAGCTAGTGTAATTTTATTATCGTTTTTATACGAAAACAAGCGTGTTCTTCGTCTACAACAATAACATGAAAATTGATGATGATAATATTTTTTAGAATTTAGCTGTTGTTTTTTATTTTGGTATTTACAATTATTGATTTAAAATAATAGGAAATAAAATTATATATGAAATAAAATAATATAATTTCAAATTATAAGAAAAAAAAATGATATGATTCCCTACAAAACTAAGGTGTAATATTCAATTCAAGCATATGGAACCAAAATCGATTTATTTTTAAAACAAAGCAAAATCATAAGCTTATGCAACGTTCACTTTTTCATACACCATTTTTTTAAAACAACATTTTACACTTTGTTGACATTCTCCACTTTAATATGACATTTTTAATTTGGATAAAATTTACATTTTAATAAGATAGCAACAAATATATCATTTTGATAGCATTTTATACTTTAATGACATTTTTATTTTTAAACGGTATTTTTGTTTTAAAAATATTTTTAAAATTTTACTATATATTTTTAGTTTTTATCGAAATACTTTTTAAATTTGAAATTGGTTTATTTTATATACTTTTTTTATATCCGTTTTATTCTATCATTAGAAATAAAGCATTTGAGACTTTCTCGAATAAAGATGAATACTATTTAATATGACGTTAAATTGTTCCCATATGTCCGCTACAAGCTGCTTCCCAGCCTAAAGTGCATCTGTTTTCATAACGGTTGTTTTAAATAGCTTTTTATGTTGAATGAAAATATTGCACAAGTTAGTATTTATCCGTCGAATTTATAACAGGCTAATTAATGTTCTAAATGAAACAATATCATTCAAATTGAATATATTTATAATGTATATACGAGGTGTGTTCAAAAAGTATCGCGACTTTTGAATTTTCGCGGGTTACGTATATTCGAATTTCGATCTTTTTGTGGCTAATGTTGGTACTCATCTCTCTCACTTATGCCGACAAGCTCGGCCATTTTGAATGTTCACTTAATTGTTGACAGCTGCTTTGCTTGCAGGTGTTTTGGATCGTCTTCGATTTTTACCTATTAAAAAAATGGATCAAAGAACCTGTATCAAATTTTGTGTGAAAAACGAAATCAAGTCCGCGGATGCATTCCGAATGTTGACTGTGGCATACGGAGAAGCTACCTTGGACCGAAACAACGTTTATCGGTGGTACAAAATGTTCTCAGAAGGCCGAGAAGATGTGAACGACGAAGAAGGTGCCGGACGCCCGAGCACTTCAACAACAAACGAAAAAATTAATGAAGTGAAGAAAATGATATTGGCCAATCGTCGAATCACCGTTAAAGAAGTTGCTGAGGACCTAAACATATCGATTGGCTCGTGCCATTCGATTTTTATCAATGATTTGGGCATGAGACGGGTCGCCACGAAATTCGTACAAAAATTGCTCAATTGCGACCAAAAACAGAATCGCATGAACATTGCTAATGAGATGTTGGACTCTGTCCGCGACGACCCAAATTTGCTCCAGAGGGTCATAACTGGTGACGAAGCGTGGGTTTATGGTTATGACGTGGAAACCAAAGCTCAATCATCTCAATGGAAGCTGCCGCACGAACCAAGACCCAAAAAAGCGCGCCAAGTTCGGTCGAATGTGAAAGTTTTGCTGACAGTTTTCTTCGATTTCAGGGGCGTGGTGCATCATGAGTTCTTGCCACAGGGTAGAACGGTCAATAAGGAATATTACCTGCGAGTTATGCACAATTTGCGCGAAGCAATCCCCCAGAAACGCCCGGATTTGTAAAAGAACAAAAATTGGCTTTTGCACCACGATAACGCCCCTGCTCACACAATGTTGCTTGTGCGCGACCTTTTGGCCAAAACAACACACTAATGATGCCGCAGCCACCGTATTCCCCAGATCTGGCCCCCTGTGACTTTTTCTTGTTCCCTAACCTGAAGAGGCCCATGAAAGGACGACGTTACGCTACGCTTGACGAGATAAAGACGGCATCGAAGGAGGAGCTGAAAAAGATTTTTAAAAATGATTTTTTGAAGTGCTTCGAAGATTGGAAAAACCGTTGGCACAAGTGTATAATATCTCATGGGGATTAATTTGAAGGGGACAAAATAGGTATTCATGAATAAATAAATAATTTTTGAAAAACACAAAAGTCGCGATACTTTTTGAACACACCTCGTATGGTAATATTAGTTCCTATTCCTGAATGCATATCGACGCACTCGAGAGAAACACTGACTAACTTGATGATTACTTTGAACCTATACATATAAAATAAGGTTATGAAAGTAGCTAATGGTGTATTTCTTAAGTATAGTGTAGTCGGAATATAGGTCTAAATTGACGCCATATTAAACAATGATTAATTTTATCTGACAAAAGTTCTCAAATTTTTAATTTCTGATGCTTAATCTAAAACGTATATAAGAATGTCAAAAAAAAATAGATAGATCTCAATCAAAATTTCTATAGTAATACTATTGGAATATATTTTCATATAAAATCATAAAATACCATTTGAAAATGAAAATGTTGCTATTAAAATGTAAAATGTTTCCTTCTATTTTCTGCATTATATCTATTATATGAATATAGTTTCACTAATTGCTGATATCAACATTTTGAAACAACATCAAGATCTAATCATCGTCTATCCGAGGAGGGCCTCACCATAAGAACCCCCCCCCCCCCCCTCAAAGTGTTCCCCTACAGGAAACGCGCAGACAAGATAGTGGTTGTGAACCTCCCAAACGCTATAAGGGATGAGAGCATCGTCGTGACGCTGCGGCCCTACTGCAGGGTTGTCTCCCTGACCCATGCGGTAGTGGGGAGTGGTGGCTACACCTGGATCACCGGCAATAGGAAGGCCTTCATTCTTCTAAATGAAGGATTGAAACTCCACCAGCTCCCTGTAAAACTGGTAATAGTTTCGAAAAGCGAATCAACGCCTGCCTACATCACCTACGGCCTTAGGTGTAGGTGCCATCGTCATGGACATCAGCAAACCACATGCCATTTGGGGATCAATGGGGGATGTCATCAGGACACATATCAGGGCCCGGTGTCGAAAACTCTCTCCTCCAAGCACATGCCTTCCAACAACTCCTCCCTATCTACACCAGCTGCGGAATTGTCTGTGCCTATCAAGTAGACCCCCTCAACAGCCTCCAACACTGCCGCGACTTCGCCCAGGGCGAATATCCTTGTCCGTCCCCAGGGGACTCCAACTCCTGAGCCTCCGGTTCCGGCGCCGAGCACCAGCCAGTTTCCCTCACGACCAGCGCCATCCATGACCATTACTGAGCCAACAGCGGCTCCTGCTCAAAAATCCAAGATAAGACTGGACCATCCATCCAGTCTTCTACCCCCATGACCCAAAACTAGCTGCCCCCTCAGGAGAAGGAGCTCAAGGATCAGGTAAAGAAGATTTTTAACAAATTGTACGATTACTCTTTATATAGGGACGACATCATGTACGCGGTTCTATACCACCCTGAGAGGAAGAGAATCCTCGAGATACCTTTGCCTGAACACAAGAAAAATCTGTTCTAATTCCTCAACATTGCCATTAAGCATGTTGGGTACAAAAACTGCGCAATAAGCAAGGGCTTGTCCACACTCAGGGTGGCCTCTAGCATCTGATAAGATTCAGACGTCCCTTCAGAGAAGTTTTCGTCTGGTGTAAATATTTTCTATTTTTTATTTTTATTACAAAATTATATTTTATTTTTCACTCAAACCTTATTATTTTGCTATTGACTAGGAGTCAATAAAATTGTAAATTCTCTCTCTCTCTCTCTCTCTTACACCTCCCTTAAATGTTGTTAGCATTCATATAGTCGATTTCTAATTTTGGTGACTATATGACTAAGTATTATCCTATTTGACCGTTACTTACAGTTCATTCAGTGACCTTCCGGTGTCTTTTTTGACCCCTTCTATATCGATCATTGAAGGTCTTCCTTCTTCCTTAAAATTTTGCCAACATCAACAACATATTTTCTAAACCATTTCTAAACATAAACATTGATGTGTCCGATGTAGGTCTATCTTTGTTTACATATTCGATTTTCTAGGGTTCTAACAAGGTTAATTTAATTTGACATTGAAACATTTGACCTTTTATCTATCCATGGCACCCTGAGTAGCTTTCTCCATGTCCGTATTTCGAAGGAATAAATTATTTATCTTTCTTCTTTTCTGAGAGTGCAGCCATAAGTGACACGCTCCCCTTGAATACAAATTTGAAGTTTATTTGAAATAGAATTTATGTGTCGAATTTATCGCACTCATTCTCATTGTATTGAGAAACTCTAGAAATTTTAGATTTATTAATTTATCAAGTTTATCAACACAATGAGGATGTTGGTACATATTGCGGCAAATAAATTCCTTTTCAACAAAATAAACTTATATACCAGTATACTTGTATTTATGAGATTGGGATTCTATCTTTTTTCGAGGATTACACAAATTTTATAAATAGAAAATTTCTATTTTGGGTAATTATTTTTCTTGAAAAAATATATTTTCCTTGAATGTATGTCACCTCGAGGAAACTTGTTCGTAAAAATATTTGTTAAAAGGAAAAAGTCAGAAGAAGAAATTTGACATGCCCATTACGACAGGGGGAAAAAATCAATTTTGACAGTTTTTCTATTAGAATAAATTTCTATATTTTTATACAACCTTGGTGTTTTGGAGATTTTCTTCAAGTATTTTCTATAGTTATATATGAGTGATATCGCGCGTAGTAATGAATGACTAGAGAGATCACAATGATAAAGAAAAATATTATTTATTTATTTATTTAACTAGACGAATGGCCCGGGCAACGCCCGGGGTTTACCCGAGTGCGAATATATTTTAAAAATGTTGACTTGGGTGGTCATAGCGCCCGATTTTAAATACGTAGTACGATGCGATTTACATTAAAAGTAACCTGTCTATAGCAGACCCTCTCTATAACACCCTATTTTGGTGAGTCCCAAGAGGGAGCGCTATAGACAGGTTTAACTGTATTTGATACACAGTGTCAAAGTTTTCTCACCCCTCTTAACAAACAGGGATGATAGTGTTATAAATAGAGAGCGTGTGATCTATTAATTTACATATTATACTAAAATTTCCAATTATATTTGACAATATTTAAACCTGTTATAAAGCTTGTATCATTTATGCAACTATACCATCCCTGTTGGTGTTTTTGGGGGTAAAAAAGAGAAAAATGTTATATAATATATTTTTTAATATTATCTTTATGCATAGAAATATTAGGATAATAATAATAATAATATAATAATAATATAAATAAAAATATAAAAATAATATAAATATAATAATATAATAATATAATAATAATATAATAATAAGTTCTTCAGAAATATAAACAGTTTAAAAAATCGAACATAGATGGCGTTACCTCATTACTTTCACTGCTCACTGCTTTCATCACCGTCTGGAGGCGCTGCTTGCGAGTTATATCTACAATTCTGCAAATAACTCTAAGGATATTCAAGATATTCAAGAAATTATTTTTCGGAAACCTTTCCGGGGATATACCTAATAATATCCCAGAATTTCATGGCGATTGGATGTATGGTTTTTGAATAACAGGGTTGTCTAAAGGGGGGCAGGGAGGACACGTGATCCCTTGCAGCCAATGAGCGCGCATTCTATCCGTGAGCTTCAGACAAAGCTTCAGACAAACAAACAGACAGAATAAGGCAAATATATAAGTAGATACGTCAGCACGACTAGCCGCGACTACAATTAAACTAACAAATTATCTACAGCTAGAGAATATTAAACAACCAAGCTGTGGAACATATATGATGATTTCATAAATACAGAGTTATTAATTGCAGAAAAAAGAATAATAAAATATAAATTATAAAATTATTTCTTCGCCACAATATTTTACATAATATATCGGTATAGTGCATAGTTTATTGTTGTGTGCGTTGACGTTTAAAATTTAGATTTTCGAAAGATATATTTTTCTCTCCATCATCATATATCATTCTCTCTATTTTAAAAAAATATATAGCATATATATATAACAGCGCGAAACGCGTTCGTGGATGGCTTTTCTTGATTTATCAAGAAATTGGGTTGGCCAAATATCACGGAGCAAGTTAAATAAACGTTTAGTTTATTTTTGCTCCACTAGATGGCGCTCTACCATCTAAAAAGCACATGTGCTCTTGGTCAGGAAATGCCTTCTTTATTTTTAATATATATATTTATACATTATATATTTATGCTATAATTATTAATATATATATATATATATATATATATATATATATAAATATATGGTTTACCGAAAATTCATAAACCCAATAACCCACTTCGTCCTATAGTCTCTTACACCGGTTCACCAATCTATCCGTTAGCTAAATATCTCTCAACAATAATATCGCCGTTTCAGAAATTTCTCCCCCACACCGTTCAGAACGCCACATCAATGGTAGAGGTTATGCAAGGAATAGCGATACCCCAAAATTACCACATGGTTTCATTTGATGTTGAATCTTTATACACGTCTATCCCACATAAAGAAGCCATTAGTGAAATATCAAAATTTATAGACATCAATCCACAACTTAATTTAACGATTTCCAAAGAAGCACTTGAAGACTTACTCGATCTATGTTTATCCTTCAGTTATTTCAGTTACAAAAACCAGTATTATAAACAGATTAAAGGCCTTCCAATGGGCAATCCAATTTCTTCTGCCCTCGCCAATATTTATATGAATCATATTGACAATATTATCATTGCAACCAAACATCTCAAAATAATAGCCTGGAAACGATATATTGATGACATCATTTGCATCAGTGAAAATAGCAACCTCGACAATATTCTAACCTTCCTCAACAGTGTAAAGCCATTTTTAACTTTTACATACGAAATAGAAAATAACAGCTCTTTAGCATTCTTAGACATCAAGCTTACCAGAATAAATAGCAAAATAGAAACCAGTATATATAGAAAACCAACGCATACAGGCAAATATCTCAATTTTAATTCATTTGGCCCCATTAATCATAAAATATCCGTTATAAAAACACTTTCTAAAAGAATTTCCACCCACTGCTCCTCAAATATTAAAAATATTAAATCCGAACAAAACATATTTTACAATGAGATGAAAAATAATGAATATCCTCCAAGTTTCATCAAGAAACATATATATAAGCCCACTAACAATCCCACAAACAATAGTGAAGAATCGAATAAATACTGTGCACTGCCATACAATTATGGCATTGAAAGAATAACAAGAATACTTAAAAATTACAATATCAAAACCCGATACAAAACCACAGCAAATCTGAAAGAAATTCTACGCCATCCCAACACTAAACATAATAGCAATCATGAATTTAAATCAAATATAGTATATCGCATTCCATGCAAATCATGCCCAGCAACCTACATAGGAGAAACAGGTAAAACTCTTGAAGAAAGAGTAAATCAACACAAAACAGCTTTTTAAAATCATAGCCCATTATCACTTCTAGTAGATCACGCACTCAAACAGGACCATATACCAAATTTTGAAAATACAAATATTATATACAACAACATTCAGGATAAACACTCAAGACTATTTTTAGAAAGTTGGACCTCAATGAAAGATACCAACAGTATTAATAGAAAAATTGACATCCCTCCGTTATATTTACAGTTCAAATCGATTTAAAATTGTTTTCTTATTCTTATTCTTATACTTATAATGAATCATGTATATATAGTCTATTATTATTGATATTTATGTGTATATATTTAAATTTTAGCCCCAGAGTTGTAAATATTTTATATATCGTCGCGTGAAGGCATCGCGTGATCATCCGAAGCAGTTTAAAAACAAGAAACGCCCTGATGAAGTTAGGCGTATAGCCTATTGAAATATTGGCATTTTTATATTAAATAAAATGTTTGTTTTATATTAGATCCAAAATATGCCCTTTAATTAATATATATATATTTATATATATGTGAGAATCGATGTGAAATCCTGTCGACTCTCTTTTCTCTGTGAAGAATCTTGCCGATTCTCCGTTTGCTCTGTGGTAGTTGTGACAGCGAAGGTGCTGTCAACTGGAAGTTGGGATTGGATTGGTGAATTTTGCGGTCGTGATGGCAGGAGTGAGGACACAGGATTAGGGCCTCCAATCCCGGGATCCCGGAGCCAAATAATGATCCCGAAATCCCGGGATTCTGCTCGAAAAATCCCGGGATTACTGGTTTGTGCATGAAAACCAGCGCAAAATATTTTTTTCTCATCTAGCATTTTGATAATCAAACAAATGATGAGATAGCACACTTTTGACGTTTTGTTTATACAGCTGCATTTCGGGTCTTTTTTTTTTCTGAGAGATTTGAAATTATTTTCATGCACTAATAACGAAGGGTTATTCTGCAAGATCTTTCCAAAATGGCAGCCTCTAGAATGAGAGTATGCAGCAATATACATGGAGGGGGCCCCAGTTTTTGTTGACATGCAAATAGTGGCTTCTTAGATAGTAGCGGTATCCCTTTATTTTTGTGGCGGACCTACGTGAAAATGTACCCGCCACTAACCTCTTATCTGGGCTCCAAATTGTTATATATATATATTTAAATCTATGTGTATACTCTCCATCCTGTACTCTGTATGCATGGGTCATCATGAACGCACTGCTCTGCTGTTCATTTTGTGAAACCCTCGCTAGCTTTTTTGTCATTTCATTTAATTTAAATTAAATTTATTTAATGTCATTTCATTAAATTATTCGTCACTATCAAGCATCATCCTAAAGTAATTTTCAACTTATGCGAACATAAAACAAAGTCTCTAAAACAATATTATCGGACCTTGTTATTTCTAAATAGAAAACGCGTCGGACATTTTTGGTAAGCTTATCACTTCTTGATTGTGATGGCGAAGTTTATTCCTTTTCATCAGAATTTTTATCCTTAAAATAAAGTAATTCATGGTTTTTAAAACGGTGCTGTCTTCTTTCTAAACATTAATACATAGTTGGGCAAAATGCAATAATGATTATATTTTCTATAATCACAATTCCAAATAATCATGATTACATTTGCTATAATTACAATTACAAGTAATTTTAATCACAATTGCTATCATTATATATAGAATTACGAGTAATTATGTTTACATTCTAATGCAATAATTTTTTTTTTGCAAAGTAATCGTAATTACAAGGTAATGCATTACTTTGAATGGATTACTGCCCAACACTGCATTAAGAGATGTGGTCTAAGTGTTCCAAGAACAGTAATTTTCTTCCAGATGTGTGTACAGTAATTGACAGATAATTTCAAACTGTAACCCAAAAGCAATGATTTAGTTCATAAGCAGGCGCAAAATATATGGCTTTCATGTTGTTTTCATCGAAGTAAGTTCCACGTCATTGGCACTATATAAAAGAAAAAATTAAAAATATATCGAACGAAACGATATACCTCTTGGCGTAGAGAGACGAAAATGTTTTTCAATCCCGGGATATCCTGGGATCCCGGGATTGAGAAAAAAGCAATCCCGAATTCCGGGATTGAAAATATGTACCGGGATTGGAGGCCCTACACAGGATACATGAAGTACTTTCCACTTTTCCCTATGCCTTCTGCTATTTTCAATTGCCTTCTTTCTTGCTTCTTCTCTGTGCAATGTGTTAAATCAGAAAATTCTGGTATTGAAAAGTCACTATAAAGTAGAAAGTTTGGTGAAATTCCAGTGACATCATGGGGTGTGCTATTATAGTATTTCAACATTTTACCTAGTAATGAAGACCATTTTAGTCTAGGATTCTCTTTAAATTTGTTCTCAATTTTGTGAGAATATTTTCGTTTACCTTTCCACATAATCCATTACTTTGTGGATGATATGATGTCGAATAGATGTGTTGAATCTGATGCTCATTTAAAAACTTGTTGAATTCTTTTGATGTAAAATTATTTCTATTGTCAGTTAAAATATACTTGACTTGGGGTACGGTTTTAATGATTTTGTCTAAACCTTGAATTACTTCTTGAAAGGTATTTGTAACTGTAGGGAAAGCCCCAACAAATCTGTGATGTGATCAATTACTACCTGAATTTATTTGTGCTTTGTTTCATTTGCAGCTGAACCTAGCACACAATAGTGTGAATTGATATCAATTCCAGTGGTTTCAGATCAGAGTTTGGTGCAACATGTTCTCCAATAAAGGGTTTATGACAGCATTTAGTTATTTGACATATTTAAATGAGCGAACATACTCTTTGATGTATTTGATAGCATTCGGACACCAATAAAATGATGTTATTAATCTTACTGTCTTGTTAATTGAGGGATGAGAATGATTATCATGACATTCCTTGAGAATTTCTTCTTGAAATGATTCTGGAACAACTACTTTTAGAAGTCCATTATTTTTCATGATGAATATGAGAATTCTTTACAAAGCTAAGCTTAGGTGATTCATTCTTTTCCACCAACAATACATTCTATAATGGACGATAAACAAAAATGCATTGTTTTTATGCACTTAACATATATTAAATAAATTAAAATCCTCTGGAGTAACTTGATAAAGAGAGAAAAATCAAAGATAAGGAGGATAAGTTTATTTTATGAACAAACAATCAAGCTTTCCGTAATTTCTAATATTTATTTATTACTTATGCTAATTATTTGTATATATATATAGACGGATCTTGATTTTGTATATTTTTATTCCTGTAGAAGGGCGACTTTGTGCCCGAAAGCTTGATTGTTTGTTCATAAAAGAAACTTATCCTCCTTATCTTTGATTTTTCTCTCTTTATCAACTTAACATATATGTGGGAAAATATATATCTGGTAAGGCACACACACGTGAACGAAGGTTGCGCTCTTTGTAAAGTACGTGTAAACATAATTGATTTCTTATTTTTGGCTCAATTTTAAGATATATTTTCGCTCTCTAATGGACATGGATCTTTCGTTTAAAAACCAAGGATTTAACCTTTCGCTGTATGATATCCTTTAAACAATTTAAAGAAATCTCTAATACCTCGTGTGCTTTTTAGGGATATATGTGAAAAATGATAACAATAAAAAAAAGTCAGGTGTTGATATTAAAAACAAAATATGCCTATCCTGACTTGATCACATGAGATTTTTAGATGGCAGAGCGCCATCCAGTGGAACGGAATCTAACCAAACATTGATTTATCCTGTTCCCTAAAATTTGGCCAACCCATTTTCTTGATAAATTAATAAAAACCAAACACGAGCGCATTTCGGGTTGTTGGCCCTCTTCAGCGTGGCGCAGGCTGTACCTCTACGACCAAATATAAGCCTAGAGGTTTCCAGAGAAATAAAAAAAAAAAGAGTATTTAAAGCCAAACCTGCGTAAAAACACTGAACATGTGAAAATAAATTCTCAAGAAGCCTCTTGGAGCTAATATTCCGTTGTAAAAGTACAGCTTGCACAACGTACACTGACGAAGACCAACAGCCCGAAACGCTATCGTTGTTGACTTTTCTTGATTTATCAAAAAATGGGTTGGCCAAATATCAGGGAACAGATTAGATCAATATTTAGTTGATTTCTGTTTCACTACTTTTGTTCCACATGTGATAAGCAGTTCGACCTTTGCATTTACAAGTGTGCCAGAGACCCGTTTGGTTACTTGCTCTCGCTGGTGGGGTTGGACATTTCCAAAAATCGTTGCCATTAGAACTTTTTTTTTTCAATTTTAAAAGACCAACAGTTTAGACCACTCATCCACTAAACCCCAGTAATAAAAGGATTAAAAATTATTTATGAATCAAAAATTAATAAAATATTCTATGAAGCGCGTGATTTCATCTGATATCAAACACGTTTAGGAACACCGCTTGAAATATATGTAACGGCTTTAAATCCGCAATCCAAAACATAGATTACTTAGCCAAAAAATTGAATACTTGGAACTCATCCTCTGTAATATTATGTGGACATCCTTTATTAAAATTTTAGGGGAGTTTATCTCTTAGTAGAAGAAAAGGTAAATAATTAATAATTATTATTATTGATAAAGAGAGAGTTAATTTGATCGTGTTGGGGCTTTTATAAAGCTTGCTTTTCATATGAAGTGGTAAGGTGTTATATTTCCATAATTTGCGCAATTTGAAAGCAGTAACAAGATAGTGCTTTCCGTAACCAATATAAAAATAATCCCAGGTATTTACTATTTAATGTTTTCAATAATTAGAATTAGTTCAAATTCTCTTCTATCAATCTAGGATTACCAAAAACATATTTTACCTAAGGCTGTGAAATAAGACTGAGCTTTTCGACATTCCGTATCTATAAGGATTATGACTTCACAATAAAACGTGTTTGACTATTTTTTAATATTAGTTCTAAAGGTTCTGTATATAATTGATTAAATTTGTCGACTTTATATACCTGATCTTATCTATGTTTGCCTTCGTGTGTATTGAAACATTTTTGATTTTTTAAATTATAACATCTTGCTTATTGTGTAAAATCTATTAAGCAGGCGTTTACTATTGTGATAACACACTACTAAGAGAGATCTTCATTCAAATTTATTTATTTTTGCATTCAATCATGTATAATCATTTATGAATGAGGTAATAAAAGTAGCTTCAATCTGAATATTTCTCTTATTTTTCAACTTATTTGATTCAATTTATTCATATTTGGTAATTTTTATTCATATATAAACACGATTATATAATAAAGAAGTCTCAATAACTCTCTGTTCATTTATTTAATACTTTTTTAATAAAAGCAAATATCACTAATTTTGATAAAAATAAATCTTTGTTCCAGTGGATTCTTGCTTGGGAGGTCGTGGTTTTCTCAAGAGGTGTCGTCTATTCCAAGGAAGATGCTTTCAATGTTTGCCAACTACATCGTCAGGTGAGTCCTGTTTGACACTTGTATAAAGCTGAGTGTCATTTAATTTGAAAATATTTTTCATTTTTATATTTAATTTAAATATAGGAAAATTGCGCTTTACTATCATAAAATATCAAAGAACCTTGCGCAATAAGTTTCTTTATTAAAAACGGCGCGAGCTCTCGCTCTTCAACGGGCAAAGTTAAAATTAAGAGTGAGCACGGGAAAGGGGGCTGGAGGCGAGATATATTAAATGACGGCTATTTAATCTTGATTTGAAATGTGACAGAATTGTTCTGGGATGTCTATTCTCCTGTTTATACTGTTCTTATTTTTGGATATGAGGGATTCGAGGATTAATCTTACTGACTTGGACGGTAAATTGCAGTATGGCAGGTTTTATAGATAGAATGTATGGCCTGTATTCGTGATATGCTGGTATATTAGTAATCTTGGGTCTTTTGTTTTTATATTGTATATGTTTTCTTTTATTCTGGTTTCTATTTTTCAGCTGGCTTCGCCAACATAAATAGATAGGCAATCTAGACATGATATAGAATATTTTGCATTTTTCTTCTGTTGGTGCTTCTGATTTATAGATGGTTTAATGATGGGATTTCTGAGAATGTTTACTATTGTTATAGGGCTGCGGATGATAAACTGTATGCCAAATTGCTTTAGTACTAGTGCTATTTTTGAATTTGTAGGTGAATAATCTTTGTAGCAAGTGGTTCTGGAATTCGGTTGGGTTCTCTGTTGGGAAGGAAAATAAGAATGTCTATCGATAAAAGCCGGTGGATGTTATTGTGAAAGTATTTTTGATATTTCACAATATTTAATTTAGCGCTATCAGACTGGATAACAATTTTTTATATGGAATCTGGAAAGGAAATATTCGATATTTTTGGACAAAGTTATCTCTATATAAAAGAAAGTCGTGAAAATTGTTACACTATTTATAACTCAAGAACGGCTGAAATGATTTAGATGAAAATTGGTGGGGAGGTAGCTTAGAACCAGCAGACGGACATAGGATAATTTTTATCCCGTTCGACCGCGTTAAGAACGGCTGAACTGTCAAATACATTCATTTATTCTATCGTTAACATTATAAAAATAATTTAATTTGCTTTCAATATGGTTCTAATATAAAATATATTTGAGGAAGAGCGTTGTTCGATGCAATTATTCGTTGTAGGTATTTTATAAATCATCCGCAAAAGCTTATGTCTATTGATAATCTAAATACCTCTGACCTGTCTCACTTTGAAATTTCACAATATTCAAGAAAAATAGTTCTAATATTATAATATAATATTATATACATATTATATTATATATAAGTTCTCTAATATAATAATACAATAGTAGATAGCGGTCTGAAGATTTATTTAACAACCCACTGAGAGGGTTCACCATTGATTCGCTAAGCCCTCTCAACTAATATTTTATTTAATCGTAGTAAGATCTGTGAAGGTATTACTACATTTTCTTTGTCACTTGATGCAATTTTTATTTCAAATTTCAATATTTTAAAATTTGATTTAATGACGCTAGCCACGTTCGAATATCTAAAGTGTTTTATCATTCTATAGCTCTTTGTTTGAAAAGTGCATTTAAAATGATTTCAGTTTTAACTTGGTCATTTCAAAAGTTTGTTATAATATAATAATATTAGGTAGAAAAACGAACATCCTTTCAAATATTTCTAACTATCTCTCTCTCTCTCTCTCTTTGCTTCTATATTTTTATCATTTTAAATTGGTCAAATAAAAATATACTAAAGTATTAAAAATATGTTGAGTCACTACTTACTGAGTAATTTGGGACGCAGGGTGGTGCCGGTGTACGCCCTGGTGGTGTTGTCAGTGTTCCTGTTGCCCCTGGCCGGAAACGGTCCCTTGTGGACGCAGGGTTCCCAGAGCTTCACGGTGGCCTGTTCCAACAACTGGTGGTCCAACTTTCTATTCCTCAACAATTTCGTCGTCGATTCTTCAAACCGGGTAACACACAATATAATTCTTACTTTCTGAAAATAAAATAGTTTTAATGTGTAGTTTATCTTAGGTGTTTTATTTACAAAGTGCGAATAATACAGGTGGAAGATATATCATTCGAAAATTAGTTAGATTACTTTTAAAATATAAATAAATAGATATATATGGAGAAATAGAACAAAGTGATATCAATTTCTTTCATAATAATGCTAAACATTCAGTTAAATATAGGTTTTACCACATCACCAGATAAAACACCTTTTTGATAAATCGAAAATTTTCATAACCTCTCTCGTAGGATGCTATCATATCGAAGCCACCACTATAGAATACTAGACGAATGACCCGGCTTCTCCCGAGATTTCCCCCGAGTGCAATTTCCTTCATACTGAAATTAAATCAATAATAAATAGTAGAAGTGCCATAGAATAGCAATACAGAAGTAACACATAAACCACAGATAAAAAGTGTGTGATGGCAAAAATTGTATTATATTAGTGTTTAGGTATTTTATTTAATTATTTTTTGCAATCCATTTAGTTGTTTCTAAATCAACATAGTTTAAATATATGGCAGCTTTTTCCACCCAACCCCCAAGGTACCCGCCCCAGCGCATTAACCCTTGAGTAGAGTGAGTGACTGCGAAGAATCTTGACTGCGTTGCTCATCTTCTTTGTAAGAATAAGAAAAAATAGGTTTATTAAAAAATTAATCCAAATTACTGGCATGTAAATATTTTTCTTTGAAAAATAAGAGAGCACATGGAAATTAGGCAAACATATCTGTGTACAAGTGTATAAGGGAGCCTAATTTTTTTAAATCAAACATTGTACGGGCAAATAGGGAGACTATAACGAAACAAACCTATGCATCAAATTTGATATAATATTGAGCACAAATAGAAAACTAAACTATAGACAATTTATGTATTTTACAGAAGATATTCAAATAAGAATTTTTAAAAACACCTGAGGGGCGTTTGAATAGCCAAGATTTACAAATATGGTCGCAATTCAATCCAAGACAACGAATAATAAGGAAAACTAAAGCTCCGAGATCTCATGCAAAAAGGTAAGAATACAATCCTTAGTAAGCCAAGGTCAGAGTTTAAAATGTCACAATTAGCTCTTAAAACTAAAAAATTACCTGTAATTTCCATTAACATTTCTAAAGCCCTAGAATGTAAAGTAGAGAAAAAAGTCTTTACAAATTCAAACTAAGTATAAAATGAAAGCAAATCACGGATTTTCAGTGTACAAATAAACTTATGTGTTCATAAATATATAGTTACGGTAATGTTTCAGTGTTTGGAGAACTCATGGCTAATATCTTGTGAACTCCAACTGATGGTTCTGGGAACCATCATCGTGATCTTCATCAAGTGAGTAATGACAATTTAATTTATATCTTTTTGATATTTCTCATTATTAGATCTTACTAGAAATATACCATCATTTTTCTGAATTTTAAGAAAAATGTTTATAGCCCTAGTATTAAAGGAATACTAAAGAAGGATGATTAATGTACCATATGCGAACTTCGATTATTCGTCAATTCTTTGTGTTTGACTTTGAAAGTTTAATCTTTATTGTATTGAATAATACATATTTCCATGTATAAATTCCTTACTATATACAAAAAAATGACTGAATGGTTTAACACGTTGAGAACCTGAATCGTCGCAGGAAATCCAAGCTGGGTCACGTTATGAACGGCCTGATCCTCTTCTCCTCCATCCTGGTGATAGTTCTCATGACACTGGTTCACAGCCTGCCTCCTGGGATCCTTTTCGCACAGGCTGACATCAAGTAAGTCATTAATTACTTAAATTTTGAAAAGGCCAAAAAACCAATTTTGACGGGAGAGGCGACCATTGCTTCCATATATATCTCTATATATATAAGTCAATTTCTGTCTGTCTGTTTCGCGATAAACTCAAAAACTACTGAACCAATTGGTACCAAATTTTGCATGTCGCTTTTTATAAACCTGAGGAAAATTTTCGGCTGCATTTTGATTAGTATTTTTGGCTATTTCTTTTTTTCATTTGAAAAACTTTTTTTACGTAGACTAATCCGGAATGGAATGAATACCTAAATATGTCCATTTTTTTAAGCATCGGTGGTTCAGTGGTAGAATGCTCGCCTGCCACGCGGGCGGCCCGGGTTCGATTCCCGGCCGATGCATTTTTTTAAACAATTTTTAAAACTCATTTTTATTATATATAATATAAATATATATTATTATATCAACTATATTAATTAAATCAAATACCTAAACACTAATATAATACAATTTTTGCCATCACACACACTTTTTTCCTGTAGTTTATGTGTTACTTCTGTATTGCTATTCTATGGCACTTCTAATATTTATTATTGATATACTAAAAAGTATGAAGGAAATTGCACCCAAGGGATTTCTCGGGCGAAGCCGGGTCATTCGCCTAGTATATATATATGTTATATAAAAATATTATTTTATTTTAAATTATATAATTTAATAGATTCAAATACTCTGTTTAAATCGACCGCCAGAGGTCACTCTTCTCCTATAATAACTCGTTGTTGTTGTTCCGCGATGGTCGCCTCAAAACTTTGTACATTATGTAAATAATATTTTGTTTTCCTTTGTTTACTCGCCTTAAGCCAGGCGGTACTTTAATCAAATTATGTTCTTATATATCACTTTATCTCAAATAAATCAATATCTGATCAAAACCATTTTTATTATTATTCTTTCAAAATTATTCAACCACGACTGCATCACCAATACCATTTAGCACTAAAAAGAACCAACAAATAACTCCATAGCATAATCCCCAAGATGATCATAAAATCAAGCAGAAAAATTATTTTTTTTTATATAATATATATATATATATATATATATATATATACACATATATCGTAATTTAAACAAAGATATGTAAGTAATAAAGTATGACGTATTTTCTAGTCGTCTCAAAGTGACACCAGTTTACCACCGGACCCCAGGGGAGGGGAGGATGACCACATAAGACTGCCCAATGAGCATCAACACCCGGGGGATCAAGAGAGGGACAAAAAGGGGCGTTGGTCCGGATGTTGACAGTTAGGTTCGTGCGGATATTTTCGGACAGGCCCGCTCAGTACTAGGTCCGTTATCATCTCACGGCGGCCCTCGTGGCCGCCGTTTTGGTTCCTCTCTGCCCTCGCGGCTTCAGGCTTAACGCCGAGCTTTCCTCTGTTAATCCTCAACTTTCCCCTGGTTCTGGTGCCACTTGAGACGCCCTGGGAAAGCGTCATTTGATCCCAAACTTTGTCCTTACTTTCCCGTGCGGACTTTCCACTCTGAACGCCTTGCCACTCAACCCTGACTGCTTCCAACTCATTTGTTGGCTTACCCGGGTTTACGACTGTAGACGCGTATAAGTCGACAGGATTATGATGGAGGACAGTGGACAAAGGACTATGGACGAAGACGGGGAACGCTTCTGAGTTGCTGGGCACTTTCATCCGGTCCAGCGTAGACACCTTGGTAGACCGACTGACCGAGGCCCTCCAAGAAGTGACGGCGCCACGTGCCTATGCCCCCCTATGACACCTTGCGACGGGATCTCTATCCGGCGGAAAACTTCCCCCCCAACTAGAAGCCGTGCGAAACGACATCGTGTACGGGTCTGCGAGGTTCCATTAGCTCCTCAAAGGTGAGCCCCTTTCGCTCGAAAGAAGCTAGAACAAAGACAAACAAATACGGCGGCCATATTGACTTCCCCAATTTCGTTCCACCACCGCCGATCATCCCAGTACTCCTATACCCCAACACACGCAGCCATTATAAACCATCCAAGCCAACATTATTATATAGATATTATTGTCATTGGTCATTATATCTTAGAATATTCAACCATCAGAAATCATTTGAATTATTACTATTTGACTATTTTTTCATATGTCATCATATATAGATTCTAAAACTTTACAAATTCATGCTTCTTAACATCATTTGAGTTTTTTTAATAAAACAACAACAACAACAACAAAAAGCCTTTATTCAGGGTCACTGACCCTATACAGGATTCACCAGAGGTATGCATAAGAACAAAGCAGTGAGACAAAGGAAATAACGATATATACAGAAGAAAAAGAAAAAAAAACAAGAAAGAGAAAGAGGGACGCAAGAAAAACAACACAAAAAGAGTAGCAGTAAGAAAGTGAGGAGTGAGTGTCACTTGGCCTTCTTCTGAGATACGGACATGTGGAAACCATAAAACGCCGTAGCAATATACTTATTCTGGGTCATATTGTCAATTATTGATGGAAGTGAAGCACAGAGTTGCCCAGTTTTGAGCATAAGGGTTCTTCTTTCTTTTTTCAGAGCATAGCAATCAAAAATATAGTGAGTGATTTAATTTTTTAGGTCTGAATTACAGAAGGTACAAATCGGGTCCTCACCGCAGAGCATCTTGGTGTGGTTTTCTCTAAAAAAACTTGAAAGTATTCTAACTTGTGCGAGTAGTCTTACAACCGGAAAAGGAAAATCCCCTAAAAGGTATCCCTCCGTCATGAAAGATATGTGAATGTCTTTGTAGTGAGAGTATAGCTTAGATTTATCCATTCTTGTAAGGTCGTTTTGTATAGATTGTTCTGCCGCTGTTTTTAAGAGCCCTTTAATCGCGCTTCTCAGCGTTTCAGGATCATCACAGGAAACAAGTGCAGGGGATCTATTATTGTTATGCAGATTGGTGAGCTTTTTAATGAAACCGATGGGTGTGCCCGAAGCATTAGACAGTTCCCGTGTTCTATTAAAACATATACGCGGCAATCTGTTTTTTTAATAATATTTATACATTTTTTAAATACCTTAAGATCGTCTTATTTCTGATATCATTGTTTCTATTAGATAATTATTTTTATTTCATATTGACGCCTCTCTCTGTCTCTCTCTCTCTCCCAATCCTATCTTCCCAATCTAAATCACTTACTCACACCTCCTTAACCTATTTCCTCTCAACCTCATAGTCTCCCATAGGGTTCCTGTTGCCAACCATTTATTAATTTTATTAAATCATCTATTGGACCATCCTTCCTCGGTATACAATTCTCGATAACGAGTTCAGGAAATCCATAGATTCTATCTTTTTTTTTATCCATCACCCGGCAACATCATTCATTACATTCAACAATGGCGGGTTATTCAATCATTCAATCATCAATGGCAACAGTACCCTTTACCTTCCACAATCCTCACCTTTCATATTTCCCGCGGTCAAGAGTCTCCTGCTCGCCAACCAAACTTTTATTTTTTTTAATTTTGATTCAACCAGCTGGTTCAACCTTCCTCGCTGTACATTTCCCAACATTGAGCTCAGGCGACCAGTTCGAGTTTTTTTTTCTCAATGCTCAGATCATCATTACAACCATAATTTTTACCATTTTATTACTATTTTTTCCATTTTCATCCGAGCTCAATTATCATTGGCAACAGAGCAACTTTTGACTCCACCTTTCCCATTCCTCCACTTTCAACTTACTTACCTCCCCCGTCTGGTTTAAATTTGATTATGAAACGTCTTGGGAGTTCGGTCAATGAAAACAATACCTCACTTACACAGGCACGTATTGCATTGCTGAACGCCATTGCAAGAATCAACTCAGACCTCCTCTCTTTTTACCACTGCGTCACTCTAAACCTTCAGTATAAGTTTACTTGTAATATTTTACTACTTTTGATAAGTTCGTTTTCCTTTTCCTCTCTCTCACTATGTGAGACGTCTCTGAAATTATAATTATGAAAATAAAAAACAAACCATAATGGCATTTCAATTTATTATGCTGTATATAGTGATTCAAATCCTTACATTTATAAATGTGTGATTTTATTTGCTTTTCTGCTCAAAATTTTATATTTATATCTGTGGCCGACCGCAATGCAAACAACTTTAGTCACTTAAGTCTAAGTCTATTCAGCTAGAAATCCATGTTAAAAACCTTCCTCGGATAAGTGGGATAACGGAGAAGTCAGATATCACCCTCTCTGCTATTTTTAACTTCCCCGCTTGCCAGGAGGCCCAGTCGTTACACCCCGGTTTGATTGCCCCCTCGTTTGACCTCGTTTTAACTTGGTGACAATTCTCGTCCTTTGATAGGATCTCTCTTCTGCGTACAACGTTCGATATTTCCAATAATGAATAACTTTATCTTCCCCTAATCATCTTCACAATTTTTAATCTTTCAAAGATTTTAACTTCTAAATTATTTATTTACCACTTTTGACTTTTCCAAACATCGTCTAATTTGCGTTTATAAGCATTACATCACATGGGGAACATGCCAACCTTAATACTTACTATACCTTTTAATCTTATTCATTTATATTTTTACGATCCTTGATGTGTGCCATTTTATATTGTATAATCAATCCATATATTTTTGGATATTTATTTTACATTATTATACTTCTCTTTTCCTTCCATCCCTAAACAGCTAAAACCATTAGCCAACCTATATAAACATCATCTGAAACCTTATATTCTTTGACATCATTTGTTTTAATTTTCCATAGCCTACGTCTAAGATAATTTAACTTTAAAAATTTTGTTTTAACAGTGACGCTTTCTACCAACTGTCCCTTCTCATATATTGATCCTTCCAACTCTGCCTTCCATACTTCTCTCGTCTCTTGATCCTTTTCCTTAGGCCTTCTATGCCTTCGTTCTAAGCACCCCTCGTCCATCGCAGATTTCCTGTTCGCCGATTTTTTTTTGTTGTTATTGATTTGCCCCAGTGGACTACTCCTTCCTCGCCATCCCATCCTGATGGTGTGTTCAGGAAAATCCATGGTTTATATATATATTTTTTATTTACACCCGGGTCACCGTCCCAGCATTCTTCATTTCATTCTTTTTTTCTCAAACCCGGGTTCAATCAATCAATGGCAACAGTCGAACCCTGTTTTCACAATCTGCCTCCATCCTCTAATCTCTTCAACGGTTCCCGAGGCTCCTGCTCGTCAACAATTATTTTTTAATGATTCATTGACCTGGTACACTCTTCCTCCCCATGTTAACTCCACACGGAGAGCTTGGGTAACCAGCGATATATATTTTTTCTCACGCTCGACTCATCGCCAACATCAGCATGATGCCCCCGCTCATTTTTCTTTTACCTTTATGTTTTATCTGGTCGAGCTCAAACACCGACAGCAGCGCAGTTCTTGAGCCTCCATCTCTTTTTAACCCCTCTCAGCCAGCTTTTCTTTTCCATATTCTCCCATTAACTACCTCTCCTTCGATCTTCACGCCTTTTACCCATCTGATCTAATGCTACTTACAGGGCATCTTGAGATATCTGATCCCTGCAAACAATACTTCGCTTCTAAGCTCGTATTGCAGGGCAGGACTCCTGAGATGTCCTTTGCAGAAACCAATTCAGACCCTCTTCCTTTATTCTTCACTGCGTCACTGCCTATCCCAAACCTTTTGCTTAAGTCAATTTTCTTTTATATTTTATATTACTTTTATTATCTCTACTTCTCCTCGTTCCTGTATTACATCCCTGAAACTATGTTGTAAATACTCAAGGCACTTTAAGTAACAAAAAACTGTAAATAGTATACCTAACTTTCCCAAATATTTACCCTCGCTATTGTATGTTTACTTTAAATTTATCCTTCCTATGTACTCCTTTATATATATATATATTTTGTATTTTATAATATTATATCAGTGTGTAACCACTACACGCGGTGTTGTGGGTGACTAACAGTACTCACTAGTCTCAAGTGATACCTTCAGACATGAAGGTAGGAACAATGCAAGATCTAGAAGTAGGGAGCATATCTAATCTTGACGCTCGTTCTGAAATTGCTGGAAAAGACGAAGTAACTTCCCCAGATGTGAGAGAATGTTTAATTTCAATGATTTCTACTGATTTGGAGGAAACAAATAAAACAGATTACTCACGTGCCTAAATGAGTTTGCTCATATATTCGACTTTAAGAAAAAGAGCTGTCTCTCGCGAAATAAAGCATAAAATAGATACGAGTGATTATCCGCCAGCCAGACAGCGTCCTTATACAGTATATCCCGCCGAAAGACGTTCCATTCAGAGTGAAGTGGAGAAAATGATGGAGACTAAAATCACCCGGCCATCACCAAGTCCATGGGCCTTCCCCGTTATATTAGTGAAGAAGAAGGACGGCTCGTTGAGATTCTGTGTCGACTATTGCCGTCTAAACAAAATTACAAAGAAAGATGTTTAACCTCTTCCTCGTATCGATAACGCACTGGACACCCTCGCTGGATATATTCATGGAAATGAGATCGGGTTACTGGCAAATTGAAGTAGACAATGAAGACCGGAATTAAATGGCATTTATCCCTCCAGATGGGCTTTATTAATTTAATGTAATACCATTCGGTCTATACAATGCACAAGCAACTTTCAAGCGAATGATAAACAACGTTCTGCGGGTATTAAATTGGAACATGTGTTTATGATACTTAGACGACATTGTAGTCTATGGATCGATCTTTAAAGAACATTTAACATGTCTATACCAAGTTTTGATGTGTATTCAGCAGTCCGAGCTGTACCTGAATTATAAAAAGTGTCATTTCGCCTCGAGACAAATAACTATCCTCGGGCACGTCGTTAATTAATTTGGAACGCAGCCAGACCCAGAAAAAGTGAAAGTAATTGTCCACTTTCAAAAACCCCGTAATATCAGTGAGACCAGAAGTTCTTGTAACAGAAAATATCAGGAATATTAATGCAACGCCTCGGCATATTGACATAGTCTAATGCACGCGATTTTTTATAATCGATAGAGAAGAATAAACTGATCACTTCAAATTTACCTGTCACTTCTGATGCAAATCTATTAAACAAATCGTTAGTTTCAATTTATTCAGCAAATAGCATTCCAGAGCTTGTCGTTATTTTTGAGTTGAAAGCAAAACAGATTGCATTATAAAATAAACATATTTAATTAAAAATTCAATAATCGGTTATTTAAATTAATATTTATGATTCTTAAAGAGCAAAATTTAATTAATTAAAAATAAAATAAAGCTTTTGGCTCCCCATATCAACTCTTCTTTTTAAAAATAATGTGCTAGCTAATGTAATGATGTTTACTTTAAAAATGCCTACGTAACATCTTCTGCATTATTACTGTATATACCAATTTATAGAAAAAATGGTTATCCTTCAAGAACTATGGGTGATGGAAAACTTCTGGTTTCATTTTTGAATTCAGCACGAAAAGTTACATTAGAATCAACATCAGGTTTTCTCCGGCAAAAAAAGTTTTTTTTAGACCTGTGTAATCTGTGGTTTTAAAATTATTATTATATTGTATTATTAAAATATAAATATAGGACAATGTCCACGACACTCCAATGGCCGGTCATTTGGGGTTTTCAAAGACCTATGACCGCGTTAGAAATATATTCTATTAGCCTGGACATTACAGGACAGTTTCCCAAAACATTGCTCATTTATTAAGAATGCCAGCGAAAGAAGGGCGTACCTCAGAAACCTCCTGGACTACTAGTCCCAATACCGCCAAATACCTCGCCTTTTTAAAAGATAGGAATTGATTATCTGGAAAGATTTCCCATATCTCACACGGGAAAGAGATGGATAATAGTCGCGACTGATTATCTTACTAGATTTGTGATAACAAAGGCTGTGACTGAATTAGCAACCTTCCTTATTGAAGACATCATACTCAAGCACGGCGCTCCTCGGGAAATCATCACTGACAGAGAAAGAAATTTCATATCTCAGACCATACGAGAAATAAATAATCTAAACGGAACAATTCACAGATTATATCACATTACACATTAAATTATTGATCAAACTTAAAGTCTTGTTAGTTAAATGAATATTACTTTCATTCATCATTAAATAAATATAATGAGTTGTAGTACTAAATCCATGGTAATTGGTTGAAATAAAATTTTCTAGTATAATGATTATACAATCATCAAAAAACTAAAAAAATAAAATTGACTTTTATTTTAATGTATATGAAACAACATTGTCACTGTCAATGATCACAAAACTAAAACATAGGTGTTTTATCTAAAATGTCTATTTGCACAATGTACTGTAACACTATACAATTAATTTGACTAAATTTGAAGTCACCACCTTGAATAGAATACTACTAACACCTTTCTTAATTCAGTATTATAATTAGTGAATTTTATTGTTTATTGTTATTTTTTCTTACTAAAATAAAAAATTGAATAGATTAATAAAATATTTTTATGGAATTGGACTTAACTTCGAAATTAAACCGACTAAAGTATTCCGATATTACACCTGTTTGTCACTATCAGTACTATTGTCAAAAGATCACACACATTTAATTTGTTTAGATTTATTCATAATACATTATAGAGCTAATCTAAAATCCAAATAATACCTTTTCTTTAATCAGTATTGCAATTTAAAAAAAAAATCGATTTACGTCACTAAGATTTTTTAAATTTTATTTCTTGATTTTCCATAATTTGAATAATTCACCACTAAGAGGAACGATGGTTGTTTAATGTTAATACCTTCTCTAACTAATTAATTCAATATTTCAATTAGTTAGGAAAAAAATGAATATACAATGTGTATATTGTATATAGAGATGTAAAATTTGTGAATTGACACCATCATAATTTATCAGAAAACTAAAGTGCATAGGTCACTCGTCTATTGGTTCAGACAACCTTGTTTAATGAAGAGTCACAAAAATAATTTATTTAGTTAAATTCAAACTTATTACCATTTGATCCTTGTCTCCCACCTTCTATGTCCCACATGCATCCTCCCATAACAACAACAACAAACATTTTTTAATTTTCTTCATTCTTTCTCACAATCTCACTTCTAGTTTTAATTCATTTCATACTTAACAATAGAGATAAGTATGTTGATATGAATGTTCTGACAATTTAATTGCCATCTTTTATCAACCAACTAAAATATTTCGATCTTTCGCCTTAGTCTATCGGCACTAACGCCAAAGAGTCGCACACAATTTTTTTTAATTGGATTTATTCATACTACCTGATAATTCAGGTCTATAATCCAATTGATACTTTTCCTTTAGTCACAAATACCGTAATGGACAATAAACACACGTGCACATAAGGGCATACACACTCTCTATCTCCCAAATACCTCCTACCGAAACAACAACAACAAACATTTTAAAATTATCTTTATTCTTTCTCCCAATCTCACTTTTAGGTTTAATTCATTTCATACTTAACCCTGGAAATAAGTATTTTGATATGAATTTTCTATGACAATTTAATTACCATCTTTTATCAACCACTTAAAGTATTTCGATCTTTGGCCTTAGTCTATCGAAACTAACGCCAAAGAGTCACACACGAATATTTTAATTTAATTTATTCATACTATCTTATAATTCAGGTCTATAATCCAATTGATACTTTTTATTTGTTCAGTGCTTCAGTTTTAAAATATCCCCCCCCCCCCTTTTTTTTCTCTTTTACTAACGAAAAAAAATTTGAACTTTCTAGGTTTTTTTTAAATTTAAATTATTTGGTCCTGAAAGACATGACTATTAAAAGAAAGAAATATAATTCTTTAATCAATCAGCCCAATGTTATAGTTATTTATAAATATATCTAAAAGTAATTGATGAAAGATGAAATATGGACAATGTTATTACTGGTTTTGTTCGATCGGCCAATGTAATAATATTATAATAGACTTGATAATTGCATGGGTTTTTTTTAATGTACTCATAATTTAATTTCTAAAAATATTAAAAATATACATATTATATATAAAATATATATGAATATAAATATTATAAATATACACCTTGTTAATATTTGTTGATAAAATTTTCGAACTGCTTGAAACTTGTCATTGGACATATATACTAATGATTAAGAGTACACATGAAGTATTCACACATAATTGCTCCTTTTAAGAAAAGCCCTTAATTGTGATTACAATGAGGAAAATTCACACACACAAGAATGTATATACACACTTAATCTTTAGAAAATACACATAAACACACACACACAAACAAATACACATAGAACACACACATATAAAAACGAACATACACATAGTGTCATAATTCCAACCACCCACAACAAAAGCAAAATTTTATAAATTTTAAAAATCTTTTTTCCACTCTTTTATTTTAAGCCAATTATTCATTGGTCGAAGAGATTGGTAGGCGAGTAAGGTAGCAGGGACGAAACTCCCGCCGGGTTTATATTTGACAAGTCCCGGCCCGGTACCAATCTCTTTCCATCCTGGTCGAACCATTATGGTTTCCATTAAAACAACACATAAATATTTGACTCCATCTTACGATTCTAACAAACATCCAATCCCTTCTGAATCTATACTTGTCTATACTTTCGAAAATTTGAAATTTTTCCCGCTCTCTTGAAAAATACTCGATAAGTTGAAAAAAATCAGCATTAATTCGTCCACTCGGTAATTTGAAGTTGAAGGAATAGTATCTTGGCACAAACGAATATTTGTAAATAACTGTATTTAGCGAATGTACCCGGCTTCGCCCGGTTTTTATCCGAGTAAAAGTTTGCCTAACGAACATTTGTTAAAACGATTCTAGAAAACATCCAATTCACCTATATATTGATTTATAAACGTATATAAATACAAATATTGTGTTATATGCGTTTAAATATATTTTTTAATCACATAATATTTTGAAAACATTTATTATATTTTAAATAAGATATTGTCACTTCGTGAATTTGATAATTAATTATTTCTTTTTTTCTCAATGAACTATATATATTAATTTAAAAATTCATTTTTGTTATCATCATCACATACAATGCAATTTTTTATATAAACAAACGATAATAAACAATAACAACAATGTAATTTACATCTTAATTATTATAAAACAACAACAAATTAAATTAACAATGTAAAAATATATTTTAACATTACATTTTAACATTTAACACAAAAACGTTACAATATTTTTGTTGAATTTTTGAATTTTTAATTTAGCATAACAGCAGCTTATCAATTTAAACAAATTTATTATTAAAATACAAGGAGAGGTTAAACAATCTAATTAACTTAACGAATGAAAAAATAAATTGAGCTTCAATATATTCTAAGCTATTACTACCACATAAACAAAACAAACTTAGTCAAAATGAAACATATTTGACATCACAGATTATTTTAAATTGATTTGTTTACCAATTTCAACAACTCCCCCCTTTGGTGAGCAAATCGAAATTCGGTCCAAAAAGAAGTCCCATATTTACAAGCAGTTTCTGAATTCTGTCTCCCGGCAGCCTCTTGGTGAGAAGATCCGCTTCTTGAGCTTCTGAGTTCACGAAGGAGATCCTCAAATTTCCTTTGAGACTTCATCTTTTACGAAGAAATATTTTCTATTAATGTGCTTGATTCTACAATGATGAGTTGTTCCTTTAATCCAGTCTATTGCTGATTTACTGTCTGTCTTCAGAACAAGTGGTATTTCAACACATGATTGATGACCTATTTCAGAAAGAAAGTTCATAAACCATTTCAACTCATTAGTGCCTTCACAGATAGCCATTAATTCCGCTTCGCATGTTGACAGGGCTATAACAGTGGTTGTTTTTTAGATTTGCAACTAAGTAGTAAAGATCCTAATTTAGTTAAATATCCTGAAAAAGATTTTGAGTCTTTAGTTGAGGACCAACTAGCATCTGTAAAGACTTCAATTTTCCCTCTTATTCTGTTAAAGCATAACTTGTAGCTTTTTGTTCCCTTCAAGTATCTATATATTCTTTTAAATGCAGTAAGGTGAATGACTTTGGGATCCTTGCTGTATTGGCAGAGTTGACTAACATAAAATGTTATATCGGGCCTTGTTCCCACTGATAAATACATCAAGGAACCTATCATTTCTTGGTAAAGTTTAGGGTCCACAGGAGAAGAATCTGGGTGATTATCCAGATCTTGATTAAGATCACCAGGGGTTTTTACTGGATTACATTCTTAAAGGTTAAATTTCTTCAAAATCTTTTCTACATAGGCTTCTTGTGAAAGTTCGAAACAATTTTCTTTTTCCTCAATTTTGATTCCAAGAAAAAATATAGGCATTTCTTTTCAAATGACAATTTGCTTATCCAATTGCTTATCTATTCTGTTAATTATGGTACTATCCGATCCAATAATGAGAAAATCATCTACATAAATCCCAATTATTAGAGTTTTCTCCTCTTCTTGAAGGATGTATGCACATGGTTCACTTTCTAAATGTCTGAGTCCAATATCATTAAAAATTTAGTTTTTTTTTCATTCCAGCATCTTCCAGATTGTGGTAAACCATATAAACTTCTGTTTAGTTTACACACTTTATTTTCCTATCCTGCTTAAACAAATCCTTCAGGTTGTTCCAGGTACACATCGTCTTTTAGTTCCGCATTGAGATAGGCAGTTTTAACATCATATTGTTCAATTTTCATGTTTTGTTGTGATGCAATGGCAATCAATGTTCTTAAAGAGTCCAAATTCATCACTGGAGCAAAAGATTCTTCATAGTTAACGCCAGGTTTTTGATTATGCCCCATTGCAACAAATCTAGCCTATCTTTTGTCAATGCTTCCATCTGGATTCATTTTTATATTAAAAATCCATTTTCCTTTTATCAGGTTTTCATTTTCTGGTTTGGGTACAAGGGTCCATACATTATGTGAAGTTAGGGAATTAAATTCCTCTTCCATTGCTTCTTTCCATTGGTCTGAAAATGAGGTATTTATGGCTTCTCGATATGTTTTAGGTATGTTCATGGAAGTTGAAGATAGTTCGGTTACATTGGCTGCGTTTCTTTCTTTTATTCTTTCAGATCGTCTTACACCACTTGCTCTCAGCCTCTCTTCCTGCCCTTGTAGATTGATGAGATGCTTTGCCTGAATATATTCATTAGTTCTTCCTGCAATACAGCCGGGTTTTCGGGGTAATCCTGATGATTCAGGTATTGGTTCAGGGTTGTCTGGAGTATTCAGTTCTTTTGGTGTAGAGCCCATAGTATGTGTAATTTTAAAGAAATATGATTCATTTTGTTCTTTTCTATAGATAATATGATCTTGGACATGTTGGTCGAAAACATTAGAAGTCAAGAGATCGGAGCCTTTTGAATTTTCATCAAATTTGACAGTTTGGACTTCGTGTATTTTTCCATCTTGTGGATCATATATTCTATAAGCTTTTCTTTGTCTAGAGTAACCAGTGAATATTCCTTTTCTTGCTCTAGAGTCAAATTTATTTCTTTGATTTTTAGGAATGTAATAGTAGGCAAGACTTCCAAAGATTTTAAAATGTGCTACTGATGGTTTGTGTCCAGTCCATTTCTCTATGGGAGTTTTCATGTTATCATTCTTGGCCGATGTGCAATTATTCAAATAAGCGGCTGTTGCAATGGCTTCTGCCCAAAACTCAGTTGGTAACTTAGCATCAAATAACATAGTTCTAGCCCAATCTAGAAGGGTGCGATTGGTTCGTCTGCAATTCCGTTGCTTTGTGGTGAATATGGAACTGTTCTTTGATGGTGTATTCCTTCATTTCTGATAAACTCATGAAAATATTTATTTGCAAATTCAGTTCCGTTGTCCGATCTAACATTTTTGATTTTAACATTAGTTTCATTTTCTGGATGATTTTTAAATTCTACAAAAAATAATCAAATGCTTCCTTCTTTGATTTCAAGAGGAATACAAAGATACGTCTACTATACGAATCCACAATAACGTACAGATATTTTGCACCACCCAGTGATTTGGTTGGCATAGGACCACAGAGATCCATGTATATAAGTTCTAATGGCCTTTCAGAATGATTATTCTCTATAGCTTTGAAAGGGTTTTGGGTTAGTTTACCAAGGATACATGGTTCATATTTTTCGAGATGTTGACAATCAAAATTAAGTCATTTTACCATATTATTCTTCATAATTTTATCCAAATATTCTTCGTTCAAGTGTCCTAGTCTTCTATGCCACATTGTCTTAGCTGAACATTTATCTTCTGCTTTTAAACAATTATCTTTAGTGCTTAACAAATTTCTAGGTAAAGTTTTAATTATAAACCTTCTATCTTCTTCATTAGGCTCAGCTATCAAATCTCCTTTGCAATTATAAATTTTAGCTATTCCTTTCTCAAAATATACTTTATTTCCATTATTAACCAGACATCTGACAGAAAGAAGATTAGATTTAAGTCTAGGCACACAGAGTACATCCTTAACACAAATATCCTGCTTACCTTCACTTGTGTATGTAGACAATTTCACGTCACCTTGTGATTCAGCTTTTATGAACCTTTCTTCTTCTGCAAGGTTAATTTCATTGTCAATAGGAATCTTATTGATAAGCCAATCTTCTCTAGGAGACATGTGTGAAGTGCATCCTGAATCAAGGTTCCAAATGTGTGCATCCTCCTCTCAGGTAGATGTGAAGAAGAGTAGATCATTTCCTATGAAGTAAACGCATGTTCAGTGTTAGCAGAACCTTTCGCACATTAGCATGTTCCCTTGAGTTATTTTTCCAAGATGATGAAGACTTACTTTGCATATTATTTTGTGGATATTTGCATTTTGGTTTATTGAAGTTCGCTTTATCTTGACGATGCCAACAGTTTCTTGACATGTGCCCAAATTTTCCGCATGTATGACATTTACCTTCAAATTTGTATGTTCTTTGTATCCCTCGGTCATTTCGAGCTTTAAAAGCTTTTTCATATTGACCTTCTTTAGGAAATCCCATTGAGTTTAGCCTCATTTCTTCCTCTTGAAGTGCCTGGAAAACTTCCTCGAGACTCGCAGATCGTTGTGGTCGTAAAACCGCTGCTATATTTTCAAATTTTGGCAACAAAAATCTCACTACATGATACACCATTTCCCTTGGTGAAATAGGTTGTCCCAAGTTAGCACTTCTGGATGCAATATTTCTGGCCCTTGTTATGTAGGCCTCAATGCCTTCATTATTTCTCATTTGAATATTTTTCAATTCAAGTCCAATGTCGATTATTTTATCTTCAATATATCCAGTATGGATACGCTTCAGTTCATCCCATACAGTTTTAGCATTTGTCTCTCCTATAAATATGTCAGCCTGCTCAGGTGACAAATTTACTATTATTATTTCAAACGCCTCATCATTTTTATCCTCCCATTCTTTGAAAAATTCTTCTTCCTTTGAATCTGCCATTCCACGGTTAGGCTTAGGCGATTTGATCACCTTTTTGAACAATTTTTTGCTTCTCAAAATTGCTGATATTTTAAGCGCCCATATGTGGTAATTTGAAGATGTCAGTGGCTCTATTCTATTCATCGAAAAATATTCTGCCATTTTAAAAATATATATATAATCGTACTCAACCTTTCTTTAAAAAAATCGGCTGTTTTCTTCTGACGCAATAACAATTAACCAGGCTTCTGCTACCAGTTGTTGTATTTTTGAATTTTTAATTTAGCATAACAGCAGCTTATCAATTAAAAAAAAAATATTATTCAAATACAAGGAGAGGTTAAACAAACTAATTAACTTAACGAATGAAAAAATAAATTGAGCTTCAATATATTCAAAGCTATTACTACCACATAAACAAAACAAACTTAGTCAAAAAGAAACATATTTGACATCACAGATTATTTTAAATTGATTTGTTCACCAATTTCAACAATTTTCTTCAAATATATATTAATATTAAAATGCCATGTTTTTTTTTTACGTCATTGGAATATTATATTACTAAATTCTCAAATTAAATTTATTATACAGTCGAACCTCTTTAATTCAACACCCCAAGGGATCAGAGCTTTCGGTTGAATTAAAGTTATTCAGATGATTAGCTAATTATCTAACTCGCTAAAATAGTATTTTTAAAAAATAGATTTGTAATATAAATTGATCATATTAATTAAAACCATTGTGTGTGTACTTTTTGTATTATTTTTTATTTTCATGGTTATCTTTAGTATCAGGGACAAAATGGCAATAATACATATTTTTGAAACATAAATTATTACAAATAATATTTTATTCTAATTGAAGAATATAGCAGTTGAAAGGAAATAAATATGGAAAATAAAAATAAAATTTGAAAATAATATTTTAAAATAATCATAAAGATATTTTTAAAAAATCCTTTATAGATGTCTGTGTTTTTTTTTTGCACTGAAATCCTATTCAGGATGTATTCCAGATGGTATATTTAATAAAAAAAAAAAACATGCATGTCTTTCTTCCTCTGGAATGTGTTTTAATTATTGTATTAAAGACATCCACTGCTGCTGCAGGTGTTATTGATTTTGTGTTTAAATCTTTTATAATAACATGGAAATGGAATATTGAAATAAAATGTTATCACATCATTGTGGATACATTCTATGAAGTTTATTTATTTAAAAGGAAATTATTTGTAAATTTTAAAATAACTAAAATATTTCAATGCTGAAAATTAAAAAGAAAATAATATTATTAATTAGCGCGCGATTCATAAGTTCCCGCGTAAAAAATAAACAACACTCGCGATATTGCGCAACGGCACTGCAAAGTGAAACTTAAACTAACAGAAATCAAAAGTGCTCATGCGCGATTCTATCGGCGCCGCCGTCGTCGCCGCTTACCACCGCCGTAATACCGTTTAGCGGTAAAGTTGTATGTAAAAAAAAAAACATTCAACTATCGAAATTTCGAATTTTTAAATGGTCGAACTATCGGAACTGTCGTATTATCGATACTGTCGAATTACGGTTTGTTATTTGATAGGCCGGAGGTCGGGACATCAGAATATGGTCGAATTAAGGTAGAGTGTCGAATTTGCGTGTGTCGAATTAATGAGGTTATACTGTATCCAGAAGCGTTTAAGCATAGTGCATATTTTTGAATGGCAGTTGCAAAGGTTATATAGGGGATATTTTAGTAGATGATTTGAAATTGAAAAAAAAAAAGTTATCGGTTTTATTATCAATTGTAACATTTGCCCATCGTACATAGAGGATATATTCAAATCGATATAAACCTTTATAAAACGAAGCAACGTACATTTCGTGATAATCTTAAGATGATGGCAGCAATGGATGCATTAAAAATTCAACAATCTTAATTATATATTTAGTATATATATTTTATATATTTAGTACATTTGGCCTTCTTAAATCCTCATTATTTGCACTATCTCTAGGCCAGTCGTCACTGAGCACACGCAAGTTTTTCTTTTCGTTTTAAAATTGCGCGCGGCTTTTGCTTACTTTTTAGAAGGTCGGTGTTATAAATAAAACTAAAAATATATATAAAATTAAAATGTAATTTTAATACATTAATTTTATTGGGAGAACTAAAACAACAATATTATTACAGCCTTTATTGCATACAATCCTTTTTGCCATAAAAATATATATTTTATAAGATATTTTATATTTATTTGTGTGTATGATCTTTTGTTAGACTTGAATTTTTTTTTTTATTCATTTAGAATTTCAAATGAAAATTTTCTTACTAGAGGTTAAAATACCCTATGCATTATCAGCTTATTGAAATTTCGTAACACGGGAGCGAAATCAAATTTTGAAATACAGGAATAGGTTGTATGCGGAAACAGGTTGGATGTGTGTTCAGACAACGCAACGAGGTGGAAGACCTATTCTTCTACAAACCGTACCCCCACATGGGGTCTCTCAGCATCGGCATTGGCCTGGCACACCTCCTACAATCCCTTCAGAAGCACCGCCTCAAAAAAGTACGGTCTTATTTTTATTATTACTTAGTATTTTGCTTTGTAGTTTAGGTTATGTATATATATTTTATTTTAATGCAATTTGTATTCAAATGATCCAAACCGTATAACACGGTAGGATCAAAAAGTTCCAGAACTTTTAAAAATAAAATATGAAACAACTTTAGAAAAATGTAAAATCAATTTTACTGTAAAGAACAAAGCCTAAACTATAATTTAATTCAGCAACGCCAGTAAATGCGCGTGCGTATTTATTTAGGCATATTTTTGTTGTAAGTATTTAGCTCGCTTCAGTTTCTGCAATGTCATCATTTGAGCAAAGGGCAAATATAAAATTTTGTGTAAAATTAAAAAAAGGTCTTTCACAGAGACATTAGCATTAATGAATGAAGCTTATGAATACGAAAAATTGCTACGAACGCAAGTTTATTTCTGGTATAAACGTTTTAAAGATGGCTGTAAGAGCATCGCAGATGATTCAAGGTCAGGTCGGCCATTGACGTCAACAACGGATCGTAATATTGGACAGATACGTGATTTAATTGTTGCTGATAGAAACATTACTATTGATAATATATCATAAATACTTGGAATTCCGTATGGTAGTTGCCAAAAAATTATTGGTGAACATTTGAACATTAAAAAACTTTGTGGTTATTTTGTCCCAGGAAATTTAACAGATCAACAATGAGAAACTAGATTATCAATCTGCAATGATTTAATTGATACTTCAAATAATGATTCTGATTTTTAAAAACAATAATAACTGGTGATGAAACATGGTGCTTTCTTTTTGATTCACAAACCAAAAAACAATCACGCGAATGACCCCACCAAGTTCTCCTAGGAAGAAGAAAGTTCGTCTTGACAAGTCCAAAGGAAAAGTAATGCTTGTAGGGTTTTTCGATTATCAAGGACTTGTCTATTATGAATTTATTGAAGAGGTTGTTACTATAAATAAACAGGCATACAAAGAAATACTTGTGCGCCTTCGTGATGCGATAAGAAGAAAAAGAAACCAACTGTTTTGAAACAGTGGAAATTGCTACATGATAATGCTCTTGCTCATAGAGCCATTATCGTTCAAGATTATTTAGCCAAACACTCTGTATCTGCCTTGCCCGCATCCTCCTTACTCTCCTGATATCGCCCCATGTGATTTCTTCTTTTTCCAAAACTTTACTTTAAAAGGGAGGCGCTTTTCATCGTCATCGTAATTAAAAATGCGACGGTGGAGCTAAACAAGCTTCGAAAAATTGACTTCGAACTAGCATTTCAACAGCTTTTTTCATGCTGGAAAAATTTTGTAAATAACCAAGGCTCCAATTTTGAAAAATTTTGTGTTTAAATTACTATACTATGAATAAATAATTTATATTAAAAAAAGTTTGGGAGATTTTTGATCCTACATTGTATGTTGACTTATTGTTGAAGTGGTTTTAGGGGCGTAGCTTAAGACCAAGTTTGCGTAATAACGCTGTTTATTTGAAAAAATATTAAAAATCGAAAATGGCCAGGTTTTGATATTATAAACAACAACAACAAAAAAACATACTTACAGCTAACATGAGTATTATATATGGCAGAAGAGCCATTTAGTGGAACAAAAAACAACTGAACATTGATTTAATTTGTTCCGTGATATTTGGCTAACCCATTTTTTTTATAAATTATCAAATTATATATATATATATATATATAATCACATGAAAAGCGTATTTACGCATATTTGGCCTTAAATACCCATTAATTTCTTTCTCAGGAAGCCTCTGGGACCAATATTTGGTCATAGAGTTACAGCCTGCTCCACACTGACGAGCGCCAAAAGCGCGAAACGCGTTCGTGGTTGGCTTTTCTTGATTTATAATAAAATTGGGTTGGCCAAATATCAGGGAACAGGTTAAATCAATGTTTAGTTGGTTTCTGTTCCACTAGATGGCGCTTTTTCAATCTAAAAAGCTTCTGTGAGTGTGGTCAGGGTATGGCTTTGATTTTAATACCAACACCTGAAGTTTTTTTTTAATTATTCTTTTTTTTTATTATTTTCACACACACACATATATACAGGGTCCATTATGAAAATAATGAACATAATGTTATTGTGACGCGACGATAGATATCAGCACGGTAAAACCGTGGGAAATGTGGTGGAGGGATATGCCCTTTCAATCCATCCGGTCGTCAGTTGAGTTCGAGCAGTGTGAGGGGAGATACATGCCTCCGCTTGAAGTGTGTTTTCAACTTTTGTAACATAGCGCGATGGAGCGTTCGCTTGAACAACGATACGCCATAAGGTTTTGCGTGAGGCTTGGAAAAAATGCAACCGAAACATTCCAGATGCTGCAAAAAGCCTTCAAGGACGATTGCATTTCAAGATCACAGTCTGGTAAGTGGCACAAGGCGTTCAAGGAGGGCCGGGAGGAGGTCGCCGACGAACCCCGTTCAGGACGCCCAACAACGGCCAGAACTGACGAGAACGTGGATCGTGTGCTCTAAGTTTTGCGCTGTCAAGAATTGTTGGATTTGATTCAAAATGAACCGGACTTTCTGAACTCTGTAGTAACCGGAGACGAATCCTGGATGTTTGAATACGACCAAGAGTCGAAAAGCAGAGCTGTTCATGGCACACAAAATCATCCCCACGCCCCAAGAAAGCGCGAATGAGCAAGTCGCGCATCAAAACGATGATCATTTTTCTTTGAAATCCGAGGAATAATCCATTGCGAGTTTGCACCGCAGGGACAAACTGTAAACTCAGCCTTTACCTGGAGGTGCTCAGGAAATTGAAACGCCGGATCGCACGCGTGAGGACTGACATTAAAGACACGGTCAAGCTCCACCATGACAATGCCACCAGCCACACAGCCTTCATCATTACCAACTTCCTGGCCCGAAGCAACACCCCGTTGATCCTTCACTACCCCTTACAGTCCCGACTTAGCTCCATGTGACTTATTTTTGTTTCTTAGACTCAAGAGAGAGAGATGAAAGGAAAACATTGGGAAACCGTGGAAAACATCCAACACCATGTTACAACGTTCCTGAGAAGCATTCCTGTCGAGGAGTTTCAGGGTGCCTTTCAGGCGTGGCAAACGCGTCTCCGCAAATGTATTGATGCAGGAGGAATGTATTTTGAAGAATATTGAATATTTGCACAAATTACGATCAATAAATGTATTTTGCCAGTAAATGCTCATCACTTTCATAATGGACCCTGTATATATATATTTATATATAGGGTCATTGAGGTACAGCTTGCACCACGCTGACGAGGACCAACAGCCCGAAACAGGTACGTGGTTAGCATTTTTTGATTAATCAAGAATGGATATTTTGCCAATTCTGGAATAATTAAAAATCAACAAATAGTTGATATTTATTCCGCTAGATGGGGCCAGCCATCAGCAAATTTCAGTTTTACAATAAGGAGATGCCTTCTTCTTAATTTATTCACCTTATCCCAGTACAATTTCACATTTATACTATTATTTCATATATATATGTAATATTGTTTCAAATGTGCCGACGAATGGATAAGCTGGCAGTCGTGTACGTGAGGCGAGTGTTGATGATCTTCCCACACGCGGACAACAAGAAGCAGAGGCAGGGCTAGATGTTAGCACATAGAGGGATCGGGGACAGCCCACAGGACAGAGGTAGAGGCCATGACACAAACTTGATGCTTATCCCTGAGACATGGAAAGAGAGAGAGAGTCTGTGTGAGACAGACAGGCTGAAGCGGACTGCCGAGCAACACCTCTAGAACATGTGCTGACCCCCTGTCAAAACTTGTCTTGTTTTCAGGGGTCGTCTATAAAGAGTACCTGAGGGCCGACCCCACATGGGCGTTGGCATTTTCCTCCTCTCTCCCCAGCTGACCGCTCTTTGGATCTTTATTTGGACGTCAACATTTTTATTTTACATACAAATATTGGTTTACGGGTATTATTAATAAGGATATAGCATATATACAAAATATGGGGGTGGTATCAAATAGAAACGGTGTACATTTTAATACAGTTTAAAATATACTATATATATATATTAAAAATAAAGAAGGCATCTCCTGACTACGAGCACATGTGCTTTTTAGATGGCAGAACACCATCTAGTGGAGCAAAAATAAACTAAACGTTTATTTAGCTTGCTCCGTGATATTTGGTCAACCCAATTTCTTGATAAATCAAGAAAAGCCATCCACGAACGCGTTTCACGCTGTTGTCGCTCGTCAGCGTGGAGAAGGCTGTAACCACTGCGACCAAAAAGATGTTTGGTCCCAATGGCTTCCCGATAAATCAAGATATGGGTATTTAAGGCAAAATTTGCGTAAAGACGCTTAACACATGAAAAAACAATAGAAAAAATAAAAGATAAGTGGGTCAGGTGTTGATATTAAAAATAAAGAAGGCATCTCCTGACCACGAGCAAATGTGCTTTTTAGATGGCAGAGCACCATCTAGTGGAGCAAAAATAAACTAAACGTTTATTTAGCTTGCTCCGTGATATTTGGCCAACCCAATTTCTTGATAAATCAAGAAAAGCCATCCACGAACGCGTTTCGCGCTGTTGGCGCTCGTCAGCGTGGAGAAGGTCGCAGTGGTTACAGCCTTCTCCACGCTGACGAGCGCCAGCAGATTTATCAAGAAATTGGGTTGGCCAAATATCACGGAGCAAGCTAAATAAACGTTTAGTTTATTTTTGCTCCATTAGATGGCGCTCTGCCATCTAAAAAGCATATGTGCTCGTGGTCAGGAGATGCCTTCTTTATTTTTAATATTAACACCTGACCCACTTATCTTTTACTTTTTCCTATTGTTTTTTCATATATATATATATCTAAAGAGACAAGGGTCGCCTCTCCTGTCCATCTATATATATATGTTATATTAAAATATTATTCTATTTAAAAAATTATATTTCATAGATCCAAATACTCTGTTAAATCGACCGCCAGAGGTCATGCTTACCCTATAAAATTTCATTGTTGTTGTTCCCCGTTGGCCGGCTCAAAACTTTTGTAAATTATGTAAATAATATTTTGTTTTCCTAATTCTACACGCCTCAAGCCAGGCAATACTTTTTATCAAATTATGTTCTTTTATATATTCCTTTATCACAATTAAAGCAATTATTGATCAAAACCATTTTATTATTATTATTTCAATATTTTAAGCACGACTGCATTTCTATACCATAATCTTCAACATGATCTAAATTCAAGCAGAAATTCTCATTCATTTTTCTTTATAACATATATATATGAAAAAAATAGTACAAATGTGAATTGTATTGGGATAAGGTGCATAAATTAAGAAAAAGGCATCTCCTTATCGTGCAACTGAAAGTTGCTGATGGCTTGCGCCATCTATCGGAATAAATATCAACTATTCTCGTTTATTTTTATTACAAAAAAAAATATATATATATGTGATATCTTGGGACCAGTGTTACCTGATGCTAGACGAACCTCGATGTCAACTCTACCGTGCAGTCGTGGTGGAAGGCGACACAGCTGGGCCAAAGGTGAAATAAACAAACAGAGATTCCACTAAAAGCGTCTGACGTCAAGAAGGAATGGGATGAGGAGAGAGATTTTAGAGCAAGTGTTACCGTTGGGATCCAAGCGAAAACTAACAATTCTAGGTCCTCGATTTAACACCACGACCTTGCTGCTTTCTAATTGGCTGACCTATTTAGGTGATTCTTTCCTAATTGGTAGGACTACGTCACATGGCCGTTGGCTATTGGTTGACCTATTTAGGTGATTCTTCTCTAATTGGCCCTGCGGCTTCCTTTGATGGAAGATACGTCCGGTTTTGGCCAGGAAGTACGGGGCGTTACTCGACTTTTATAACTTCTGCGTTATCAGATACGCCCTGTCCTGTCAGGAAGTATTGACTTGTAAATTATTTATAGTTGGGCTGGTTTTAAGCCTCTTTTGCTAGGCCTTGCTTCGACTTCTGTCCTAAGCCTGATTAGTTTTAACCTTAATTTTCTCCTGTTAGACTCCATTCCTTCTATCTGTACAGTTGCGATACTTTATTAGATTGTTACGCGGTACAGATTGATGTTAGTTGAGGTTTTCTATGTGCAGTACATAAGAAGTTATATACAGTCATGGGGTGGAACATGTGGTAGTAGATATCTAGACTATTTACAACAATTCCATGGTCTTAAATCATCACAGATGGCCCCGGATGTGAGAGGGTTCATATGGAGGGATTTAAGAGAGCGGAATAGGAAGACTGTTATTAAGGAAGTAATTTTTTTTTTAATTAATTAAAGTGAGTTGGTATATAACATGGGGTTGATTTCTGTATATCCATAAGAGGTAATAAAGCATAAACAACTAATATTAAACATACAAGTAAAAATAAAAATATGAATAAAATATTTAATAGAGAGCATATAATGATGATAGGTAAAAATAAAAAACGATTGGATGGGAAAATCATGATCTCTTCGTGATGGGCGTTAGAAAGGGTTGAGGGGTTAGTTATTACTTGGTTGAGGCAATGTCACTTTGACTCAAGTCCCAAACCATTTAATGTGCACGGCGCGGAAAACCTAGGCCATGTTTCACATGTAAATTTAAGGACCTAATAAAGTTACAGTACCACAATCGAAAAGTAAGATAAGGGGATTGTTATGGGTTTTAGTAATTAGTCGTTAAGACGTACGCATGCAGGATAAAGAGGGCGAAGATCAGTGACCAGAAATCAAAGTTTTAATTAGAGTCGTCAGGGGCTTAGCGAGAAAAAGAGTAAAATAAAAAAAAATGTGCCAGCGTGTGGCATGAGAGTGCCCTGGAATAATAAAAAAAAATACAATTTGCACGTATCCAAGCCAGAAGTTGGGATAAGGTAAATCTGGGGGACGGTGTGTCAAGATTGTTAATTACGAAATCAAAGGAGGTCAAGTCTAGCCTGCGAAGGAGTTAAAAGTTCCTGCGGAAAAGGAATGTTAGTAATTCTTAAGAAGTAACCTTTAAAGTGGTTGTTTAAGAGGTTATTGAAGATTGCCCTGTTTTTAGATCATGATTTTTAGTTTGATTATAAAATAATATATCATTGAGATATGAAATTGCGAAATTAAGGCTTTGCATATAGCGTTAAAGGATTTGAAAAATCGAAAATAGAATTGCGAAGTTAAATGCAAAGTAATCTTTAAAAAAAGTAAAAATAGTGATGATATGATACAAAGATTAACACACTACAGCAGTATATAAGGGGTAATAGAAAGTGAAAATATTAAATGAAAATTAAAAATGAGCAGTAATATACTCGATAGCATTGACATGGTAGCGGAAGATGAAACAATGTAAATAACATCTAATTTATAAAGTGAGAGAAAATATAAAATGATAAATGCAAATTAGTGATATAAACATGAAATATAAACTTGAGATTATTAGATATGATATGAAAGATAAAATATAAAGTTGATTATAAAATAGAGTCATAAAGCAAAAGTAAATAAGTTTTGGTAAAAAAAATAAAAAAGACACTAATCTAAACTAATTGGTTGACGTAAAAAAAACAATTATAAGAGCTATATAATGATTATATAAAGGATATTAAAATGAAAAATTTTAAAAAATGTTCATCGAGAAAGAAGAGCAAGTAAGGTTATACATAGAAATTATATATCGTGAAAGAATGGAAAGTTGTAGGCCAAATGAATGTTCCTGTTTTTTTAGGATGGGTGGAGAGAGCTTTAAATTGTCCTCGATTGATATCTTTGGTCTTGTTGGCCTAAGTTGTTCTAACTTATCGAATTTGTTTTAAGTTTGATGCGACTCGTGGATCACATTGTTTCTAACTGTGAAACTTACTGAGTCCTAATGTTGTCGATTTTTTGTTCCCTGCGCCACGTTTAGGTGAAACGTGATTCTTCCTAAAGCGGCATTTATTCTGTGTGTGCAGGAGAAACACGGCGATCTATTCTAACCGATAAAGGGTTGTTGTTGTTGTTGTTTTTTTTTTTTTTTTTTTTTAAAACATGTGTGGGTGTGTGTGATTTTTGTAAGTAAAATGTTGTCCTTGGTTCTAAGTGTCGATGTTAAGTTGACAAGTTAATCGAGGGCGAGAGAATCTAGACCTGGTGACGGGCCGCAACAAGATGTCGGCTGTTTGTTTGCTCGTGTCCAGCGGAAGAGGAAGGAGCGAAGTTATTTTTAATGCGATTCCGGATTTAGGTCAAGGGGGGGAGCGAGGGTGTTGCTTTCTTTCAACTTATTGGAAGTTAATTCGACTACGTTCGGAGATATTATTTCTATAATTGTAAACGCAAAAGCGTTTTGATTTGTCACTTTTGGTGAAAAGCGTTATGGGATTGATATAGGGAGATACAGAGGTTGAATTATTCCGTGTGTTCAAGCATTTGTTAGATTTGTGTTTGTATTTCGAAAATTCGGATATTGTATCTGTTGATATTAAATCGAATGGTTTTTTGGCGGACTTAGTAAAAATGTTATTCAATGATATCAGGTTAGAATTGAGCGAAAGTGCGACTTTCGAGGTGTGACACGCTTTGAGGTTAAATGTGTCACAGGCGTGGTGAAGGCGTCTTTTGGCCTGAAAATTGAAAGAGTTTTTGTGGTGTAGCTTTGTGACACGAAGCGAAAAAATTGTAAATGAAAAGGTGTCACGTGAAGTCTTTGTTTTGTACAAAATCTAACCTGTTTTACTAAGAATAACAAATTTACTGAAGTCATGGGTGCTGGTTGTACGAACATATCGAGAATTTTTATATTATTAGTGGATATGGCACGTTTAATGTGAATTTTTTTTTTTTTTTTTGTGTGTGTTTAGTGTGGCGACGTTATAAAGCTTGTGTGGCTCGAAATTTGATTTGGGTGTTAAGTCGCGCATTAAAAATTGTTGTCAATTGGAAAAAGTTATGTGAGAGGGTGTTGTATATTTTGTTGAGAGTGATTTGTCGATATTTAAATATGCATGTAAAAGGAAGGAGTGTAGTTATGGGGGAATTTAACGATTGGAATAGTTTTGGAAGGCTGTGACTTAAGTTATTTCTGTCCAAAGATATGAAAGAAAAGGACATAGGGGCGTTGAAAATGGGATTAGGAACATTATAATGAGGTTAAATAAGAGTGTTGTAGTTCACCACGTGTGAGCAACCTGTTCCAGGAGGGAAAAGTTTAGTAAATGGGACGGTTGTATTAACCTGTCCATGGGACACGTGTTGCTTGCACGAAGTGAATTGGTACAAAGTAGTTGGTAGAAGTACATTATATTGATACAGGAGTAGCTGAGTACAGTTTATAATTAGTAGAAATCGTTTTATGGAATTAAGGAATAAAATGATAAAAGGCAAGGGTGTATCGATGATATGGAATTTTAGATTCCGCGTTATGTTACTTATTTTTACGTTTAAAAAGATATAATCTATGGTGAAAATATTGTTAGCTATGGCATTAATAGTTAAGTTAAATGGGTGGACAGGTATTTTTCTTTTACAAACTGATTTCTATTATTTTAAAAGTATTCTGCATAATTATAGCGATAGATGCTTCTGTATCAAGTAGTATAGGTAGGTTTACATTATGGGACAGTTCAGCTCGAACGAACAATTGTTCAACAAAAGTTATAGAAGGAGGAACCTACTGTGGTGCTGTCTTGTATGTCGGGACAGGCCTGGTCTGTTGTCATAGTTGGAGGTTCCTTGGGACAGTTAAGAGTTCATTGTTTGCGCTGGGCTCGTGGTTTAGAGAAGGTCGGGGGAGCAGGTAACATACGCTCGCGTGTTGGTAACTCGGAGGGGCGCTTGCAGGAAGTTTGCGGGCTTTCTCAGTCTTGTAGAGTATTGTAGTTGGGCCCGATCTGCTTGGGCGTCGTAGTTGGTGAAGAAGCTCTGCGCCTCGTACGAACCATCGTAGCGATTCCACCTCTCGCGATGTCCGGTCACGGCAGAAAGCTGATGTAGCGTCGTCGTCAACCTCCCTAAGACATCTGACACCAGCGGCGGGGGTGTGACGTCTTCCTGGCCGGGGCGATTTCCTCCGTTCTACCGAGAGTGTTTTCTTTCTTTGGATCCTCCTCTCTTCCCTGTTCCATCTTTCTGTACAGACAGTGGTCTACTTGCTTACTTGTACCTTGGCGTCCACTATCCTGTCGACTCTTCGGGACGGGGGAGTCTGTGATATCTTGGGACCTCTGGGACCAGTGTTACCTGATGCTAGACGAACCTCGATGTCAACTCTCCCGTGCAGTCGTGGTGGAAGGCGACACAGCTGGGCCAAAGGTGAAATAAACAAACAGAGATTCCACTAAAAGCGTCTGACGTCAAGAAGGAATGGGATGAGGAGAGAGGGAGATCTTTAGAGCAAGTGTTACCGTTGGGATCCAAGCGCAGACTAACAATTCTAGGTCCTCGATTTAACACCACGACCTTGCTTCTTTCTAATTGGCTGACCTATTTAGGTGATTCTTTCCTAATTGGTAGGACTACGTCACATGGCCGTTGGCTATTGGTTGACCTATTTAGGTGATTCTTCTCTAATTGGCCCTGCGGCTTCCTTTGATGGAAGATACGTCCGGTCTTGGCCAGGAAGTACGGGGCGTTACTCGACTTTTATAACTTCTGCGTTATCAGATACGCCCTGTCCTGTCAGGAAGTATTGACTTGTAAATTATTTATAGTTGGGCTGGTTTTAAGCCTCTTTTGCTAGGCCTTGCTTCGACTTCTGTCCTAAGCCTGATTAGTTTTAACCTTAATTTTCTCCTGTTAGACTCCATTCCTTCTATCTGTACAGTTGCGATACTTTATTAGATTCTTACGCGGTACAGATTGATGTTAGTTGAGGCTTTCTATGTGCAGTACATAAGAAGTTATATACAGTCATGGGGTGGAACATGTGGTAGTAGATATCTAGACTATTTACTACAATTCCATGGTCTTAAATCATCACATATATCCTTATATCTAAAAAAATGAAATCCAAAATCGATGTTTGTTATCGCGTTGCACTAAAACTACAGAATAAATCATTATGAAATTTTGCATGTAGGTAGCTGAAGATTTCGTTTAACATATAATCGTAGGCTATTCAAAAAACTAAAAAGGTCAATGTGCTTTTTTTTTTAAATATAAAACCAAAAAGCGTTAGTTCCAGCCTTTTACCGCTTGGGCGCAGCACTGGTCGCGACGATAAATGAATTTGATTGGTTAATAATTCACACGTGGTTTGTTTACACATGAATGTTAGTTTGCTCACACGATGAATGTCTTTAAAAGGTAAGATTATCCAATCGCCGTGAAACTTTAGGAAGTTATTTACTATACTACTGGGAAGGTTTCTGGTTTGAATTTGATTTGAAATAAATATTATTTGCACTGCAACGATCTTCATGAATAAGAGTTTTAAATTTAATAAAATCAATAAATTCACAAACTCCTTTTGTACAACCACTTCTTTAAATTCAGCAAAATCAAATACTATTATTTCAAACTTTTATATACATCCACATAGATTTAATGACACTCATCGAAAATTTATCCAAGAGCTTCTGGAGGCCTACAATTAACAACCTATTATACTATGTGGTGACTTCAATTCTAGACACCCAGTCTGGTTTGATCCGACAACAAACTCCAATGGTTTCAAATTCCACTCCATCATAGATGAACATAGCCTATTTATTCATAATCTTAAGATACCCACCTGCCGAAATTCTAGCTTTATAGATCTTAGGATTTCAAACAAAAAATCAATAAGTTTTGTACAAAACTGGAAGACGACTATATTGACGCACACTTCAGATCACGTAGCAATAACCTTTGACATTTATCATAATTTTAACAGGCAAAGGACAGTTCAAAACTCAACATAGAAATTTATAGAAAAAGATGCTGATTGGAAAACATTTACCGAAAAAATATCAATACAAGACGTAGATAATATTATCACCAAGATAAACCACGCGTCAAACATCAACGATATTGACAACATCGTAAAGACTCTCACACAAATAATTAAAGAGGCAGCTTATCTGTCACTAAATGTCAAGACAAGAAGCGAAAATCATAAAACAAATACATACTGGTGGGATGGGGAGCTGGAGAAAATGAAAAACGATTTCCATTATATCAGAAATTTGTATTACAGACATGGAAACGTCCTTGAAAAGACCTATAAAACAATGAGAAATAAATATTTAAATAAAAGTAAAAAGGCAAAAAGAGCGAGTTTGAGAATTTTTATAGAAGAAAGTCATTCAAATAACTCATTTGGTAATGCTTACAGGATTTTCAAATCATTGAGATCGAAAAATAGAAATTTAGGATTACCACTAATAATTTACCAGATCATTTAAAGATCGACAAAATAAAAAGTTTAATTAACGATCTATTTCAGGATGATATTGGAGGTTTGGATAAAGATGATAATTTTTGATTAGAAATTATATGCCTAAATATAAAAATAAAAGTAGTGTTTATATCGAATCTAAAAATAAAGGAAACAATTTTAAAAACTAATATTAAAAAGCACCGGGCCCTGATTACATTAGTAACAATAAGATTAGACAAGCTAAAATAAAAATAATCCCAATTCTTCATCAATTATTCAATAAATGTATAGAAATGGGATACTATCCAGATGAATGGAAAAAATCATTCTTAAAAATAATTCCAAAACCAGGCAAAACGAATTATGAAATAAATAAAAGTTATAGACCTATATCATTGACATCTAATCTCTCTAAAACATTTGAGAATATAATAAAAAATAAATTAAGTAACTATTATTTAGAGAATAATTTTAATGAGCTCAAGGCAGCATGGGTTTATGAAATCTAGATCAACAATTACTGGAATGGATAAAATTATAGAAACTATATTGAAACATAAACAAAAAGAATTGACTTCCTTGATAGCTATAGATATTGCGGGTGCATTCGACAATGCATGGTGGCCTGCTATTATAAAAGAATGGATAATGATGAGGTTCCCTCAGATTTAATACGGATCATAAAATCTTATTTGAATAATGAAAGGGAGGTGAAATTTACATACGAATCAGAAACGTTTTATAAGAGACTAACTAAAGGATGTCCACAGGGTGGACCTTTATCACCACTTCTATGGAATATTTTGCTAAATGATTTGTTGATAAATTTTGATTTAATGAATGCAGATATTATATGTTATGCAGACGACGTTACAATAATTTGCTGGAATAAGACTATTGAAGGACTAAAAACCGCAAGTGAATACACTTTAAATTATGTGATCCAATGGTGTAATAGAAATAAATTAACGATCAGTACAGAGAAAACTAATATGCTATACCTACATAACAGACAAAAAAAAACTATTAAGGTTAATAACAATATGATAATGCCAGTCAAGCAAGTAAAAATTCTGGGAATGAAATTTTCTAATCATAGATAGAAAAACAATCATTAGGCCGGTACTTACATACGGTTCTGAAATTTGGTTCAAATATTTAAATAATCGTTGCAAACAAAAACTGAACTCCATGCAGTACCAGATCATTTTATGGGCAGTTAGAGCATATAAAACCACTTCATCAAACTGTGTGCATAGCTTAGCAAAATTTCCACTCCTAACAGACTATATAGAATCCAGAATAATCAAATTTGATCTAGCTCAACTGTCCATTGGAGATCTAATTACTTACGAACCCCATGCTCCAAGTATAGTCAAATCATTCTTACACGCAAAAAAGAATGAAATTTTTGAGAATACTAATGAAATTTTCAGAAGCTTTTTCGTATTTGGAATTCCAAGATTTTTCCGTCCAAATTTTTATAATATCCAATTCATTACAGATCATGGCAATTTTGGGAAATTTTTGGCAACTATCGGCGCGGTGAAGGAACCAGGATGCTTCTGCGGAGGTGAAATTCAAGACGCGAGACATCTACTTCTGGACTGCCCAATTTTCCGGAATTTTAGGAAAAATAGATTTGGTCGTATTGGACAGCTTGATGAATTTGTAGACAAAAAAGAAAAGTATAAAAATTTTGATCAATTTTGTAAATACATATACAACTTTCTCTTGAATTGGAAAAAAGAGAAGGAATCTTAGAAAAAAAAAGAAGAACTGCGATGCTTGCTCTGTGTGTTTTGCTTTGTTGTTTGTTTTTCTCTTTGGACAATTTATTTTAGTTAATTTATGTAAAATAATGAATTGAACAGGATTGTATATAGCCGAATTGCTGTAATGCAGTGAAAGGTATTGACGCTAATATCCCTGAGTTTGGGATATCGCGTTTCATGATGTTAATAAAGTTTAATCAATTTGCAAATTTATTTGAAAATGTTCTACTTTCACTCGCAAGCAGCGCCTCTCGCGGCTTCTGGTGAAATTATATTTATCAATTGTAACAATGCTTAAAATGTGTTCCTAGTTGGCGATTTACGCTCCAGGAGCCCGGGTTACCTCTATACAAAAAATGTGTTCCAAGTATAATAAATTTAATTTGAGAATTTAGTAATATAATATTCCAATGACGTAAAAAATAACTTGGCATTTTAATATTAATATATATTTAAAGAAAATTTTGTAACGTTTTTTTGTGTTAAATGTTAAAATATATTTTTACATTGTTAATTTAATTTGTTGTTGTTTTATAATAATGAAAATGCAAATTACATTGTTGTTGTTATTTATTATCGTTTATTTATATAAAAAATTACATTGTATGTGATGATGAAAACAAAGATGAATTTTTAAATTAATATATATAATTCATTGAGAAAAAAAGAAATAATTAATAACAAATTCACAAAATTGACAATATCTTATATAGAATATAATAAATGTTTTAAAAAAATCATGTGTTTCAAAAATATATTTAAACGCATATAACAATATTTTATATGTTTATAAATCTATATATAGGTGGATTGGATGTTTTCTAGAATCGTTTTGATGAATGTTCGTTTGGCAAACTTTACTCGGATAAAAACCGGGCGAAGCCGGGTACATTCGCTAAATACAGTTATTTACAAAACTTCGTTTGTGGAAAGATACTATTCCTTCAACTTCAAATTACCGAGTGGACCAATTAATTCTGATTTTTTTTCAACTTATCGAGTAGTTTTCAAGGGACCAGGAAAATTTTCAAATTATCGAGAGTCTAGACAAGTAGGGATTGGATGTTTGCTAGAATCGTTTTAACAAAGGCTCGTTAGGCAAACTTTTACTCGGGTAAAAACCGGGCGATTCGTTAGTTATTATATATATATAGTGCCTACGCCTTCGTGAAAATTTATTAGCATAAATAAATATTGAATAAAATTAACTTAAATAAGATACTTTACAAGGTTTATAAGTCATAGCAAGTTAGCTATAAGTTATGTTAACAATCAAAGTGCTATTTTCACTTTCTTTTAATATTTAAGTATTAAACATATCACTATTTATTAGATATTAATTCCTAAAATTCTCCTAATATAAGCTATTTTTCGCTTTGTAAAAAAGAACCATTGGGCAATAATTATCTTTAAAAAAGTAAGCTTTCATTAATCACTTTCAAAAAATATAAAACGTGTGTGTCCAATGACACAGATTTGTTTATAAGGTAACATTAATAAACGCGTAATTTCTCTCGCTAATTTTACATATCAACAAACAAATTTTAACACAAATCGATTCCCTACTATCATTATCGTTACCATTTCTATGTTGTGGCAGAAGACGCTGATTCTAGGCTGGGTGATCGCCCTCATTTGCACCACTACCTCAGTGTTCGGCATCTATGAGTGGAATATGGCCGAGCAGCTCTCACCCTCGGTCACTAGCGTGCTGTACGCCGCGGGCCATCGCCTGGGTTGGTCAGTCGGCGTGGCCTGGCTGGTGTACGTCGTTTCCACGGGGCAGGCGGGGGTCGTAGCCTCGCTTCTATCCTGGCCGCCCTTCATCGTCGTCAGCCGCGTCTTCGCCGGCACCTACCTCCTGCATCCCGTCATCGTACGCTTCTCCCTGCTCTACATGCGGGAGCGGCTACAAGCCAGCCAGATCATTGCAGTATGAAAATTTTAAATATATATGCTCTTTACATTTTCAATTTACATTTTTTAAATATTCAAGCAATTTTAAATATGTTTTGATAATGTATAACCGTATAAGACTTAGATATAACCCTGTTAAGATATATACATAAAACACTCAGCTTCAAATGAAGTTTTGGTCAATACAAATTAAATATTTAGATGTTTTTTTTTGTGTTTGGAATTCCTAGAATATTCTGGCCAGATTTTCAAAATGTCCAATTTATCACTGATCATGGAAATTTTGGGAAATATTTGGCAACTATCGGCGCAGTGAAGGAACAGGGATGCTTCTGCTGAGGAGAAATTCAAAACTCGAAGCATCTACTTCTGGAATGCCCAATTTTTCGGGATTATAGGGAAAGAAAATTTGGTGGTATCGGAGAGCTACATGAATTCTTAGATGAGAAAAAAAACATAAAGATGTTTTAATCAATTTTGTAGATATATATACAACTATCTTTTTGAAATGAAAAAGAGAGGGAAGGAAATTTTGAGGGAATTGCTTTTGTATGTATGTCTTTTTTTCTCCTTGACCTTTCTCCTTGTATATAACCAATTTCTTATGACGTAAAGAAATGTATTGACGCAAATATCCTTGAAATTGGGTTATCGCGTTATAGGACGTTAATAAAATTAAAGTCTCATATTTAGAATGATAGCGAATATTGAAGCTAATTTTAGTAAATAAAATTAATAACCACATACGTATATATCATTTCAAACACTTCATTTTAAAGAGAGTTCCTATAAGTACTTATTTAATATTTTATTTAAAATATCCAAGTAACCCAATGATCTACCCCTTCATCTCGCCATGAAGACGCGCGCGAAATATATCATAAATATAGAAAGAGAAATTTACTAGCCTTAGAAGATTTATGAATAGAAATAAGAACATGATAACAATGATCAACATGATATTTTTAAAAGATTTTATTTGGAATTTGCGGAAGAGCAGTGCTCGAAGCATAATATATACAAGTATCAGAGTCATCAATCAATTCTTAATTCTGTCACCGTTTGCTTTTGTGAATGGAATAAATACCCTAATATGGCCATTTTTTTATAACCATCGGTGGTTCAGTGGTAGAATGCTCGCCTGCCACGCGGGCGGCCCGGGTTCGATTCCCAGCCGATGCATTTTTTTTTTACAATTTTTTAAACTCATTTATATTATTATCCCTATATATATAAAAGTCAGCGTATGTATGTATGTTTGTCAACTATACACGTCCACAATACGTAACTAATCTGATTGAAATTTTTAACAGTATATAAAGTAGAATCTGGAAAAACTCTTAGCGAAAATTTCAGGTCTCTATCCCGAATATCCGTCGTGTTATTTGCAAATTTGCTCTTTCGCTCGCGCCTCTAGCGGTGAAAATGGGGGGTAATACCAGCTGACCTAATGTACATGTAAAGTTTGGAGCGGGACGTTTCACAAGAGAGACATCCACGGCTCCAATTTATAATTGTAACGAATAGTATTTGAATAAAAAAATGTAATCGGGTAAAACCCGGGCGTTGCCCGGGTCATTCGTCTAGTGTTATATATTAATAATTATATATATTACTAATGTCCTCAAACCTTTTGTTTATAGTTTATCTAAATACCTTTTCCAAGATTTTCTAGTTTCAGTATCGGTATAAAAATAAAAAAGCCCAATGCCATTTTACATCCGTAAGATGGATAAAACTGGCTAACCGCTGGCAGAGAGGCCCTCCCATTATTTTATTATTGCAGTGAGAGCAGCAGAAAATTATATTATTTAAAAAATAAACCTACCTAAATAGTTTAAATTAGTTTCTAAATATTAAAATATTCACTTTTGGAATGTATGGGGATGGATGTGTAGAATATAAGGGAAACGAGAGATCAATTGATTTTAAAGTTGGCACAATTGTTTTTCGTCATCTGAGTATTTCCTGGAATTCTTATTATGAAGCTTGATGCACTTAAATCTGTATTATAAACGGCTCTGATATTCCTTTAAAATATTTGTAAAGGATTTGTGGAATATACGTAATTCAGAATCCGTTTTTTTTTTCATACAGTTTGATGAAGATTATAAAAGCACATTTTATAAAAATAAGTAGGCCACTATTTATCTTTACTCTTTTATATAATACTACAAACGTTACCTTTTACCCATATTTAATAGATTGTTTCGATATCTCCCCCTGAAAATTTGATGCACCTTCTTTATATTGATTGAGCACAAACTGACAATATTCGATTCTATTTATGATCATACGTTTCGCTTTTCCGAAATTTTCTTCTATGATCCATGTCAAAATTCTTCCAGAAACTCAAATATTATCTTTTAACAATTTTCTTCCTTCATAAATTGAAAAAGCAAATGTTAATATTAAATGATAAATTTCTCTTTTCTTTTCACCAAAATTAAAGCAAGTCAATAATTCACTAGACTTTTAGATGACAATCATAACGAATAAAAAAACTGAATTTTCTGCTTTAAAAAACTTATTTGATTAGAGAGGTGCAATAAACTTAAATGGCCCCTTTATTTACCCCTCCTCAGCAAGTCTTCATGAAGGTGTAGAATCTCTTTTATATCTCTATTATTTTAAAAAGAATATTACGCCTCTAAAATAGTTTTATAATTTGATAACAGATGGCGCTCTAGTACATCGTAATCTCTATTATAGTTTAGATATTTTTTTCTAGATATTTATGTGTATGAGTTTGTAAAGATTTTAGGAACTATGGATGATGTAACAATGGCACTATTGATGTAGGGCATGCTGTTCATCGGGGTGATAGTGGTGTCCCTTATACTGGCGATGGCCGGCCACCTGTTCGTCTCCGTTCCCCTCCAGATCATCAGGGACCACGCCCCCGCAACGCAGTCCTGCCAGGACCTTCTTGCGGAGAGGAAGTTGGCTGCCATGGAGAAAGACAACGCCGCCTGCAATATAAAGTTGTGAACACCACTGTTGGTCTCGCGGGAAGGGTCTCATAGTCTTCCATGTACCCTGAATGTGCATATGCGGCTAAATATACACTTTTCGAGATAATATATCCTTAATTCCTTGTAAACTAAATTTCATTGTATAGTTTATAAAGAATATAAAAATGTTAATCTGTGTAAGTGTTATTTTATGTGCATTTATCATACCAGTATTTATATATATTATATTTAGGAATATTTATTATATATTTTTCTAGTATACCTGTTTTAGTTGTTATGTAGTTATATGTAATATGTGTGTATATAAATTAGTATTATTATAAAATACTCCCATCTTTGAAATATCCTCCGAAATATTTATAGCGAAAGTATTTCTATATATATATATATATATATATATATAGAAATTGTTTATATTGTTTTACACATTTATTGATAACTAATTGAAATAAAACTATAATCCTGATAGTGACCATTTTATATTTACTCAGTGCATACTATTTTCCCTTTACTCTCTCTTTTATTACGTACTTTTCGAATACTTCTACGTATGAAAAGTAAAAGTGAATCCTTTTGTCAATTGATACTTCATTTTTACATTTCATATTTGGAATTTCTATCAGTTAATGTTTTTTGAATCAATAGTTTTTATTTATAGTATTTTAATTATAAAACAAGAAATTATGTATATATTGTGAAGGTATTTTCTTTCAAGAAATTTCTCAACGAGCCCAGTATTATCAAGTACGTTTAGGTGTTGGATGATAAGTGTTTTCATCGTTGCGCTTTCACACTGTATCAACTCCACTATGGTACTTCAAAATGTAATATTGTACTTTTCGATCCATTTTTATTTTATTTGTGATTAATAAAATATATTTTTAAAACCTGAATTTTTCAAATAAATACCTAGCATAACGACTTGGTTTATACACACAACAATGTTTTTGAATAAAGCAATATAAACTATAGGTGCAAACGAAAATATGATCGTTTTTCTTTTGTATAGATCAAGTTTTTATTAATATATTAAATTCTATATAGTGTGTGTGGATTAATAACTTCAATCTAATATTATAATTCATTTTGATAATCTACTCATTAAAAGTGGTAAGATTTGCTTCGCGTATTAAACCTTGACGACTGGCAAATTTAAAAAGTTATAGTGTAGAAAAATCTTAATGAAAACACACAATTATATATTCATATATTAGATAATAAAAGGCATATATTCTATTAAATCCAATATATGCCTTTTATCATCTAATGAATTAAGTATGGATTGCTCTATTTTCAAAATATTCATATATATATACAAATATATACACGTGGGCCCATTTATAATGTATCATATTCGGAACATCTTTATTTCTGCCAGATTTTAAACAGCTTAATTCGTTTTGATATGAACAAAACGAATTGGCCTGGACGCCCGCCGACACGCTTCGTGGACCAATTTAAGGAACTCACTGGCTTAACGGTCGCCGAGATGATACATCGAGCTCAAGACAGAGATGGCTGGCGCTGCATCGTGTTCGGGATGTAATACGTACAGTGGGCCACAACGTTCGATCGCGAATAAAATGATTTATTATATGTACATTTCGATAATATATGACATATATTTAGATAGAATATTGGTGAAAATTTTGGAAGAAGATCGAAGAGAAATTCAAAAGTCAGTTTTATAAAGAGGTATCTGAGTTGGTGTTCAGTGGTATGCTACGTTTCCTTGATCATTTTCTTTCTTCAAGGTTTGTATGCCTCCGTTGCTGTAGAATATGGCGAAACGTGCATTTCATTTAAGCATTATTAATGTTTCTTGGTACAAGACACTTGTATAAAGACCAAATAAATTGTTATAGAAATCATTATTATTATTTATTATATTTTGTTATTTACGAACATCTATACTGAATGTGTGAACTTGTTTCTATAAATGCTGATTCACCGTATTTAGCATAGAGTTAAAATTGCCTTATGTCTAAATTTATAACATTGCTAAAAACGCCGTTACTTAATCTTGTGGTTTTTCAACTTATTCACTGACCTTTGTGAAAAAAAGCATTAATCAATTTATTAAAAGAATTTCAAACTCTTACCTTTCGATATGCTAAGAATATTAATACAAAACAATGTTTTTTTACGAAATAATTATAAGACAGAGAATATTTCTTAAATTTGGATTTTCTTAAAAACTGATAATGTGCTCTTCAATAAAGGTACCTTGATTTCGTTCATGTGCTATTGATTTTCAGGTTAGTTCAACTTTAGGTTTTAATGTAATTTTAATTTAAAGATAAAAATAACCTAATTTAATTCTTCCAGGACGATGGTATATAATATATCCTGACTCTAAACTTGTAAAGACCTCAAATAATTGCATTTTTCTGTTTGAGGTGTGATGTCATGAAACTTGTATTTATCATTATGATTCTTATTTAGAACGCCAATAAATGCAATGTACCCATAGAACATTACTGGCGAACAAAAAAAAAACAAAGTTTTCCCTTTCCAAGGACAAAATCATGGCCTCTGTCTTTTGGGACCAAGAAAGACTGATTTTCCTAAAAACTCGAAATAAAATTTTCAATTAAGATATTGCATATTGTAGCGCAGAAATCAAGTCTTTGTATATAAGAAGGTGTGAAAGTATTTATTGATGACGTCACGGTGACCAGTCGACAATTATCAACAAATCAACCAAACTATCTACAGCTAGAGAATATCGAGAAAGCAAGCTAGGCAACTAAACGATGATTTAGAAAATGTTAAATTTTAAATCTGTTTCCAAATATTTTCATTGAATAATTAAATTAAATCTGTTTCCAAATATTTTCATTGAATAATTAAATTAAATAATAAATTATTTCTTCGCCACATAGCCTCCTCCTATAAAGAGCATCGACCCGATGCTCAGAGGAAGACTTACATTCTCAGTCTCAAGGCTTGAGAACGGGTGATAGGGCCTGAGATCTCTTCGCGGGTCTGTGGTTGTTGTGTTCGTTCAGTGGGGATGTCTTCTTCCTGGGCGTTTGGCGAGTCGTCTTCTGGGTTCTCTTCTAGGTGCTCATCCTGGTCCTCTGGGTTTATATAAGGCTTCATACTACAAACGTGAACTAAGTCTTTTGTTTTACGATGACCTTGCTGGTTTCCGAATGTCTCAACTTTATAGGTCGCATCGGATATTTTTTGGGTTACCTTATATGTACCGAAGTAACGTTTCATTAGTTTTTCCGAATATCCCACTTTACGCACAGGGATAAAGATCCATACGAGGTCTCCAGGCTGGTAAGTTATGTTTCTGTGGTGAGCGCCATAACAGAGTTTATTACTTTCCTGAGACCTCATAGAGTGGAGACGGGCAAGTTGTCGTGCTTCTTCCGCTCTCGACTCTAGTGTTTGGATGAAGTCGTCATCTTCTGGGACTAACTTGGGAAATAACAGGTCCAATAGCGTTTCTGCTTCACGCCCATGTGCAAGGAAGAATGGAGTGAATCGGGTGGACTCTTGCCTTGCTGTATTGTATGCGAATGTCACAATTGGAAGGATCATATCTTAAGCTTTCTGATTGACGTCAACATACATAGACAGCATGTCTGCCATGGTCTTGTTCAGCCTTTCTGTGAATCCATTCGTCTGAGGGTGATAAGCGGTCGTCGTCCTGTGAATTATTCTGCAGTGATTGTTCAGATCACTAATCAATGATGAGGTGAAATTCCTTCCTCTGTCGGTGATTAAGTCCCTCGGAGCACCGTGTTTCAGAATTACATCCTCGACTAAGAATTTGGCAACTTCCATTGATTCACTAGTTAGTAGCGCTTTAGTGATTGCATACTTTGTCAGATAGTCTGTGCAGACAATATTCTAGCGGTTTCCACATGTCGATGTCCATTCCAATCTTTTCAAAGGCAGCTCTGGGCACCGGTATTGGCTGTAAGTGTCCTGTAGGGAGCTGTGGCTGTCGTTTGCGTCGCTGACAGTCTTGACAGTGAGTCACATACCTTCTAACGTTCCTATACAATCCACAGGCCAATATAACCTTTTTCTAATTCTATCATAGGTTTTGGTGAACCCAAGATGTCCAGCAGTGGGCGAATCATGGAAATTTCTCAGTAGTTCAGGTCTGAGGTGGCGAGGGACCACCAGAAGCCATATTATTCCCATTGGATCATAATTATTTTTGTAAAACGAAAATTAAAATTATACCGCGAATGTTTCTTTTAAAAATCGAAATTTATATCAAAGAGAAATAGCGACATTTCTAACTTTGAGGATGAGGTATGGAAAGGTGAAACATGAAGAGTAATGGAGAACGGAAAAATAAAAAGTGTCCAGGGGCGGGAATCGAACCCAACACCCTTCTGCTTACCGGGCAGGTGCCTTGTCCACTCGGCTACCCTGGACGTATTTTTCCGTTCATAACTTATATTTAAAGTAACATTTAAAATACAATATAACGCGGCTGATGATTGTAAAACGAAAATTAAAATTATACCGCGAATGTTTCTTTTAAAAATCGAAATTTATATCAAAGAGAAATAGCGACATTTCTAACTTTGAGGATGAGGTATGGAAAGGTGAAACATGAAGAGTAATGGAGAACGGAAAAATAAAAAGTGTCCAGGGGCGGGAATCGAACCCACACCCTTCTGCTTACCGGGCAGGTGCCTTGTCCACTCGGCTACCCTGGACGTATTTTTCCGTTCATAACTTATATTTAAAGTAACATTTAAAATACAATATAACGCGGCTGATGATTGTAAAACGAAAATTAAAATTATACCGCGAATGTTTCTTTTAAAAATCGAAATTTATATCAAAGAGAAATAGCGACATTTCTAACTTTGAGGATGAGGTATGGAAAGCTGAAACATGAAGAGTAATGGAGAACGGAAAAATAAAAAGTGTCCAGGGGCGGGAATCGAACCCACACCCTTCTGCTTACCGGGCAGGTGCCTTGTCCACTCGGCTACCCTGGACGTATTTTTCCGTTCATAACTTATATTTAAAGTAACATTTAAAATACAATATAACGCGGCTGATGATTGTAAAACGAAAATTAAAATTATACCGCGAAATGTCGCTATTTCTCTTTGAAAATAAATTTCGATTTTTAAAAGAAACATTCGCGGTATAATTTTAATTTTCGTTTTACAATCATCAGCCGCGTTATATTGGATTTTAAATGTTACTTTAAGTATAAGTTATGAACGGAAAAATACGTCCAGGGTAGCCGAGTGGACAAGGCACCTGCCCGGTAAGCAGAAGGGTGTGGGTTCGATTCCCGCCCCTGGACACTTTTTATTTTTCCGTTCTCCATTACTCTTCATGTTTCACCTTTCCATACCTCATCCTCAAAGTTAGAAATGTCGCTATTTCTCTTTGATATAAATTTCGATTTTTAAAAGAAACATTCGCGGTATAATTTTAATTTTCGTTTTACAATCATCAGCCGCGTTATATTGCATAATTATTTTTGTAGAGAGTATTATAAATTTTCAGAAAGGACTTATTAGAGGTCTCTTTTTGTATCTTGTCAGCGATCTTCATAAGATCCGGGTCTTTCATTTGTTCCTGTTCCAAATTCTGTAAGACCATTAAACTAGGAATATCTTCCTCAGTGTCCTCACTACAGCTTAAAGGACTTCTCGATAAACAGTCAGCGTCCCGATGTTTTCTTACACTCTTGTACATAACTGTAACCTCAAAATATTGCAAACGAAAGGCCCATCTTGCTAAACTTCCACACGGGTCCATGAGGTTGGTCAACCAACACAAAGAATGATGGTCTGTAACAATAGTAAATGGGCGTCCGAAAACATAAGGACGGAATTGGTTTATAGCCCAAATTATGGCAAGGAATTCTCTTTCAGTAGTTGAATATTTTTTTCTGCTTTATTGAGCGCACTCGATGCATAGACAATAGCTCTTTCCATACCATTCTAAATTTGTATCAAAACTGCTCCTAATCCATAGCTGCTTGCGTTCGTATGAATCTCTATTGGGGATGAAAAATCAAAATGTCCCAAGGCAGGTTCGGAAATTAGTGCTGACTTCAGAGTATCAAATTCACGTTGGTCTTCTAGGTTACAACAAATTTTTGAGTCTTTTTTTAAAAGTTCATTCAAATGTTGGGCTAAATGTGCATAATTAGGTATGAAGCGGCGGTAGTAGGAAGAGAGTCCTAAGAAACTCCTTACTTCTTTTAATGACTTGGGTGCAGGGAAGTCACGGAGTGCTCGGATCTTTTCAGGGTCAGGTCGTATTCCATCTCCACTTACTTCATGTCCAAGAACAGTGATAGTTTTTGCCCCATATTTACATATTTTTTTGCATTAAAGCACAGACCAGCTTGCTTCATACATTTTAATACAATTTCAAGGCGTCGTAGATGTTCTTCGAAATTATATGAAAAAACGATTATGTCATCTAAATAACATAGGCAGGTCGTCCACTTAAGACCTTTCAGCAGGTTTTCCATCATCCTCTCGAACATAGCCGTGGCATTGCATACCCCGAATGGCATTACTTTGAACTCGTACAGTCCATTCTGGAGTTATGAATGCTGTCTTCTCACGGTCCGATTCTTCTACGTCGATTTGGCACTACCCTGATTGGAGGTCCATGGAAGAATAAAATCTAGCCCCCCGTAAGCAGCCTAAAGTGTCGTCGATCCTTGGGAGAGGGTAGACAACTTTTTTTTTTATTTTGTTCAGACGGCGGTAATCGGCACAGAATCTCCAGCTTCCATCCTTTTTTCTTATCAATACTACAGGTGAGGCCCACAGACTTTCAGAGGGCTGAATGATGTCAAGTTTTTCCATCTTGTTTACCTCATCCTGAATAATTTGGCGTTCTTTTGGTGCAACTCTGTAAGGTCTTTGTTTGGTCGGTAGGTGGTCTCCAGTGTTAATTTGACATTGACGTCCTTGATTTGTTTTCTTTTACCAAATTCTAAAATATCTGTATAATTATTTAACAAATTTCTTATATATATATATATTTTTTTTTTGAGATTCATCAAGTGAATCATTTATTAAAAAATCTGAGATTTTTGGGTCTTCAGAATGTTTCGCCTCTGTTTCAACTTGGTTACAATCAGTTAGAGTACATAGTTGACTATCTTCGATGACAACACTATCGCCTACATACATCCCCTGTGGGATTAGTTTCGGATATGGACTCCAATTCACAACCCAAAGTTTACCTCGGTTACTAGTAAGTGAAATGACAGAGGAGAGAGCCGTTAGTTCTATTTCCAGCAATAGCTCTTTTCGACATTCTGCCACCACAATTGCGTCATTAGGGATGTCACGACTTGCAACTTCTATTAGCTGGATAGAGGCGGACTCGATTCTATATTCCACTTCCGAGTAGAGAGGTGAGCAGTTCTCAGGGCTATCCTCAAAATATATTTTTCTAAAAAAGTGTATTATCTGCAGAGTCAATTACTGCTCTGGACAACTTTAAAAAGTCCCAACCAAGAATAACATCGTGACTACAGTCTTCAATAACGACAAAATCTTCCTTTTCCTGTAGTCTATTTAGGTCCAGTTTCAACGTACATCGTCCTTTTGGTCTTACGATTTTACCGTTGGCTACTCGTAATGTTACATCAGTTTCGGCAAACATTATTTTTCCTAGTTTCAGTCTGAACCTCTCAGATATCACAGAATATGAGGCTCCTTAGTCGACAAGGGCATACGCCATTTTCCCTTCTATTTTAATGTCTATGTAATTTTCTTTTAATTCTAATGTAGTCGACAAGGGAGGATTTCTAAATTTTGCGGCCTTACCTCCAAAATAGGACGCATCTTATAGTTTTCCTGAGTCAATCTCCTAGCATATGACGAAAATTGTCCGTTACGACCAGGGTTTGGGGAAGTGCTTCGATAGCGACTTGCATTTTTTTGAACATCATCATTTTGCTCTTGGAAATCGGATCGAGCGTTATAGAAAGTTCTTGGTTCTTGTCTTTTTTGGTAGTATTGGTTTCGCCTTTCTTCGCTTTGTCTCCGTCTATCACGGCAGTAGCAGACGACGTGACTAAGGTGCCCACAGTGGAAACAAATCGGCTTTCCTTCAGTGGTTCGCCATTCGTTTGTTTCGCGTCTTCCTCCTTGTTTTCGGTAATGAGGTTCAGGATGCGGTCGTATCGTTTGAGTATCTAGTTTTAAAAAACTGTCGGGGTCTTTCCTTCTATGAGGGACTTCTCCTAGACTTTGAGATTGGCGCCAGGGTTCTTCCAATCTCCTCCTTTTTTGGTTCCTCTCGAGGAGATGTAGTCGACAAGGGAGGATTTCTAAATTTTGCGGCCTTACCTCCAAAATAGGACGCATCTTATAGTTTTCCTGAGTCTATCTCCTAGCATATGACGAAAATTGTCCGTTACGACCAGGGTTTGGGGAAGTGCTTCGATAGCGACTTGCATTTTTTTAACATCATTATTTTGCGCTTGGAAATCGGATCGAGCTTTATATTACACTACCAAATGCCCGCTGTACCTCCTCACGAACAATTTGCCTAATCATAGATGACAGATCTTCCCTGTCATAATGATAACTGAGAGACGCCACATTTGATAGTCCCTCGTATTTGGTTGGGGTCACTCGCTTACAGTGTAGGGCTTCAATTCGGCGACACTCGGTGACGAATTGCTCAGTGTTATGCACATCCCTTGGGAGAAGTGCTTGGTAGAGCTCCTCGGCTATCCCTTTTATCAGATGAGATATTTTTCCTTCTTCATTCATATGAGGATCTACCTCTTTGCAGAGGCGCAGGACGTCTTGAATGTAAAATTCGGTGCTCTCGCTTTATAATTGTGCGCGAATTTTTAGTATTTTCTCGGCTCGCAGCCTTGAGCTTTCTTTTTTTTTTTCAAAATACATTTTCTAATTGTGACATGAACTCCGTCCAGGTCAGGATGCTCTCCTCATTGTTTTCAAACCATTTAAGAGCAGTGCCTGTCAGATAGAAATAAACGTTGGCGAGACAAAGGGTTTTATCACATTGGTTGTGCTTCTCCACACTTTCATACCATTTTAACCAGCTACGGGGATCTTCAACACCCTCACCAGAGAACATCGAGGGGTTTCTAGGTAGATATGTTGTACAAAAAATGAACCTACCTGAGTTGTTGCTTCTTTCTTGTTGTTCATGTTTGTTTCTTCTTGCTGAAGGGATTCATTTTTTTCTTTTTTTTTTTCTTAAGGGATATCGGTCCAGCTTATCCACCAATTGTAGCGTAGAAATCAATTCTTTGTATATCTGAAGGTGTGAAAGAGTATTTATTGATGACGTCCCGGCGACTAGTCGACAATTATTAACAAATCAACCAAACTATCTACAGCTAGAGAATATCGAGCAAGCAAGCTAGGCAACTAAATGATGATTTAGTAAATGTAAAATTTTAAATCTTTTTCCAAATATTTTCATTAAATAATTAAATCAAATAATAATTTATTTCTTCGCCACAATATCATTGGAAAATCTAAAAATAGCAATTTGAACAAAAATACCTAATTTTAAAAAACACTAAAATTAATTTCATCAGGATAATGCGAGACCTCACGCAATCCTGACTTTGGCGAAGAATGTTGGGTATGGGTGAACATTGATGCCTCAACCTGCGTACAGCCCTGATCTGGCACTCTGAAAATTATACTTGTTTGAAAATATTAGAACATTTGAAATTGATACAATTTTACTTCAAGCTGTTAGAAGGTGACTCAAAGAGTTGGATAAGGAGCTTTACCACAGTGCCTTTTGCAAGTTGGCAACTACGCTGAATCAAATGTGTACTGAAGGAAGGTAGATAAATTGAATGTTTATAATGGAAGTTTTAGGTTATATAGAGTAGAGAGAGTCTGTTAAGAGTTTATATATAGAGAGTTTCAATTTTTAGTTGGTCAATAAAAAGGTTATTGCTAACTTGACCGAAAATTGTATAAAAACCGCTCTAATTCTAATATCGCCCATGTATTATAAACAATTAACATTATCTACTCTTTTATTGAAGCATTTTGAGATTTTCTCTTTTTTTTTTAATTGAAGTGTGTAATATATAAAAATTTGAAATAACTAAAAGAATCAGAGAAATATTTTATTTTTAAATATCTATAATAAAATATATAGCATACTGTTAATATATATTTCTAATTTGTCTATATACATCTTTATTTCCAATAATATATAAACATAGTTGAAATTAAAATATATACATAGGAAAGAATAAAGAGGTTCAATAAACTCTTCGCAAAGGTAATGAGATTTTTATGATTTTACAACACCTCTAACTAAAAGGCATTTTAAAATCTTTGGTAAGAAAATATTAAGTGCGCACATAATATATAGATAGGTTTAATGTCTGTGATTACCAAATATTTACAAATATTTATGAAGATAAAGCCATTTTTTAAAAATTCTATAATATAATTGAAAATTATTAATACAATATATATGCATGTGTTTACCTTATAAAAGGTGAGTTAAGATAAAGAGGCTTTAATGATTAAAAAAAAAATAGAAAAAAAATCATTAAATTTTGTGTTGGTAACATTTTAATTATATTTAGCAAATATACATATGTAATGTTTTAATATAATCAATATTTATAGTAATAAAAACGAAAATATAAAGTGATACTAATAAAGTTTTTTTTCAATATATAATAATAATAATAATATAAATAATATATATTCTATTCCTCTTCTCAATAACGACATTGCAACATTTTCAAATTATATTTCATCTTAAATTTTTAAAATTCTTTGCAATCTTTATATTTCCTTGGAGATTTATAATATTCATATTTAAAATATAAACATTAATATTCACAATGCCAATTTTAGATAGAATATATAACTCCATAATAATTATGACATTATGTATAATTTTTATATGCTTTAATATAGGTTTAAAATCAAAACAACATTTTAAAGTTTAACGATATGTTAAAATATTTGATAACGATTTTTAAAGGTTTTTAGCATCATAATATATAAGCGAAGCGCTATTTACTCCATAGAATGTTTGAACTGCCCAAAAATCTACGTAGGCGAAACCGGGAGACATGTCAATATTAGAATTCATGAACACAAAAGAAATATCGATAACTTAGACCATAGATCCTTAATAGTACAGCACATAAACGAAACTGGCCATTCCTTCAACATTACATCACCGAAAATTCACTATTCCAATATTACCAACAAACACCAAAGACTAATCATTGAATCCATCCTATCAAGCAAATTCCAGAGCCTCAATAGAAAAATTGATTTACCTGAAATTTACAATGTAATATTCCCTGCAGCCACAAAACCCCCCTCAGTATCATGAACTCTGCGATTCAATAAATAATCTTTTATTTCAGATATTTCAAAGGGCTAAACGGCCATCTTTTTCAAAGATCTCATCCCCTCCCGCGGCAAGCCTCGCATTACACTTGAGACACGGGCGTCTCACAAATGTTTATATAGATTAGATCCGAAAACTTTAGTAGCTAATATAATTTTCCTGTCGAAGGGCGGTTGTGCCCGAAAGCTTGAAATAAACGTATTTGAAAGAGACTTATCCCTCAAGCTTAATGATTTGAACAAAATTATTATATATATAAATATTTTATTAGGAATTCAAAGGGCAACTCTATAAATAGGTTTTGCAATATTTTACATTTTACTCTTTAATGAAAACATTTTTTACTTTAAAAACAAAATTTTCATTTAAATGACAACATTTTACATTTCAATAACATTTTTATTTCAAATGATATTTACGATTTTCTTTGAAATCTATTTTCTTTTTCATTTTTTTTTTATCGAAACACATATATTTTAAATGAAATTAGTTTACCCTTTTTTTATTAAAGTAATTTTAATTTAAAAAAGACGTTTTTGATATCAATTATCACATTTTTGATTATAATGAAGATATTTTATTTTTATTAGTGTATTAAAGGTTTTGCACTCTTAAGAACCACAAATTAGAAGTTTTATAATGATATATGTGTGAAAATATCCACATTTTATAGTTTAATAGTGTTGTATATATATTAATTAATTGTTACCACAGAGTGTATGTAATCTCACAGGTAAATAGGCGCTAACCAAAAGAAAAAAAAGTTCCTTTCTTTTAATATTAGTTTCCCTTTTATATATTGTTCTCTCTCTTGTAAATCAATAAATATAATGTTTAATTAATAATTCTTGGAATCAGTTTCATTAAATATTCTAAGCAAAGTCTACAAATAGCGAAAGTTTTAAGAATATAAAGCAAAATCTTGAAGTTTAAAAAGACATTTCAAAGTATAATAACATATTTTATATGTTTCTAACTATATTTAATGTAAAATATCAATATTTTGTAATTTAAAAATATCATTTAGTAATTATATAGCAACATTTTGAATTGAATAACGTATTTTATATTTTTATTCAAATTTCATATTTTAACCTCCGCATTTTAACATGACTTTTAATATCCATTTTATTATATTAAATATTCAACATTTACCACAAATGATTGCCTTCAATATCTTATCAAATATGAAGTGCGAAAAAGTTTTATTTAAAATATAAAATAAGTAAAAAAAAATTAAATATGTACACAGTGAGGTGTTAATGAAAAATTTTCAATTTAAATCAAACTTGTTTTTTTTTTTTAACTTCAAAATATTGATAATCAATTTTCTAGTTTTATTTTTTTTAAACACTAATTGTATTTTAGAAAAAATTAAACTCTGATATTCTACTTTGATAGGTCGTTCTTTAACTTGGAAATTAAAATTTAAAATCTTGATATATTCGCTATTAAACTGTAAAATGTCAATAATTTTCATAAAATGTTGTTTTTAAGCTTTTATATTTGATTCCTAACAGTTCAGACCCTTTAATATACGCACAGTAATAAAAAAGAGTGCTTGAAAGAATAAAAATGCTTTTTAAAATTAAATTTGACCTAATATTTCATCAGAACAAACTAATTTCATTTAAAATAAAGGAGTTTCAATTAAATATTAGAAAAAAAACAACAAAAAAAAAAACTGTTAACCTTTAAAATTTAAATCGAAGATATCGCTTAAAAATAAAATTTGCGCTATTAGAGTTTTAAATGTTGTCTTGAAATTGCAAAACCTACATATCCACACATATTAATCAATCAAAATAACAAATATTTGAGATCATAATAAGCTTTATATTTAGAATGTAATATTAGGCTTTATCTCTTCTTTTATGAAGTAAAAAAGCACCATATGTCTAATAAAATTATTTATGTGACTTTTAAAAGTCATAGATATTAATTACACTGGTCAACAAGATTTTTGCACAAGAGAACCTGATTAGGTTTCTAGTGTAACTTTTCATGCTGAACTCAAAAATGTAATCAGAAATTTCCCATCACATATGGTTTTTGCGTGACGGTCTTTTTTTAGTATTGGAATAAATACAGTAAAAAATGCAAACAATATTACGTAAGCAGTTTTGCATAACCCTTATTACATTACACTGGTTTATCAAAAAATATTTTTCTTTGTCCACAAAGAAATAGCATCTTATCTACATGTCCTGAATCCAAATATACCATTAGTTTTTTTCTATTACGCAATATTTCTGAGATACACCTACTTGAAATTTGGAAATATTGTTAATATATAGGCATATATGAACGAAACATAAAATTAATTACTGTCTAATATAAGGAATCTAAACTATTTTGACGTGTAGGATTCTTTTTAAAATAATTCATTTTTCATCTGTTTAATATGCTTAATCTTTAGCAAATTTATAACTGTGTTCTTTTTAAATGGATTTATATAGATTCAAAGTACTGCATACCGTTAGTACCTTTCTCGAGTGCGTCGATATATTCATTCAGGAAAAGGAACTTATATCAACATTGAAAACTAATAAATATATTCAATTTGAATGATATTATATTAAGTTGAACATCAGTTCGTCATAAATGCGATGGAGAAAAGTTTAAACCAAAACACTATATAACTTGTGCAGTGTTTTCATTTAACATTAAAAAGCTATTTAAAAAATAGTTATAAAAACAGCTGAAATTAAAGCTGGAGAGAAGTTTTAACATCTAGCCCTGCCTCTGCTTCTTGTTGTCCGCGTGTGGGAAGAACATCAACACTCGCCTCACGTACACGACTGCCAGTTTATCCATACGTCGGCAGGAACATTTGCAACAATATTACATATATATTAAATTGAATAATAATATTGTGAAGTTTTAAATACTTACATACACACATTTTAGATATAAATTGAAATTTACTTATTCGAATATATTATTCAAATTTGTGAAATATATGTGCACTTAAAATTCAATATATTTTATACGCTAAATTCAGAAAGCATTTTTGATAAGAATATTTCAATGTAAATCGAATATGTAATTAATTACTCAACTTCAAAAAATCATATTAATTTTATGTGTTATTTTAATATTTTCCGGTACGATTATATACGGTAGCATCTTATTGCTGGTTTAAGGATTATTATTTTCGATATATTCATAACGCTTGCTAATAAAAGAATAGAAAGGGGGATTCCCCTCGCTAACACACACACACACTAATTCTACCTACCTTATATCAATAACCTTTGTTACCTTAACCATGACATCATCGTCTGTTTCTTTTGGCTGGCCTCGCTTTCTAATATTTTCTTCTCATATTGAAATTAACTATGTTTTGCAAAAAAAAAAGTAAAAAGAGCTGATATTTATGGAGCCTACTATGGTTGAAATCTCATCCGAAATAAACGCTGTTAGAACGAGAAGCCTCACCCTCAAATATGTTCACGAAGCTTGTGAGCCCATGGAAGCATCCTGTCAAGTACTATCAAAGGTGTATCCATCAATTCTAACATTGGTGCGCCTGAATAGTGCTTTGCACATTCATGACACCGGAAAACAAAAAGGCGAAGGTTTTTAGGGTGTCCTCGGCCTATTCCACCCCAAAATGAAGGTAAAATAATTTAGCACTGCTTAAAATGACCAGACAAGCCTTCACTTCAGGGCTCATTTTTTTCAGACCTAATATCACTCAATGAACAAATTACAAATATATATTCAAAATATTTTTAAGATCAATTTTATACTTCTATTAAGGGGGTGAAAAATAAAGTATGGCCAATTAAAAATAAATGTTATTATTTTGTTTTCAAGATAGAATTAACAAAGAACGTGTGCAAACGTGTTCGATTGTGCTTTGTGGCGGTCATAAGGCTTATTTAAGTAGTACTAAAAGTCTTCCAGACCAGAAAAAAATTAAATTACAAAATTCAATTTTACATTAAATAGGGCTGCTTGAAGTGTAAATGTCTATATTACACCCCTCAATATATCATTAATGGAATCTTAAATAATCGATTTTAAACTTTGAATGTTAATGCTATGCAATAAAGGTCATATTTTACACAAATAAATTTACTGGCAATGCGTTTCTTTAAATATCATCAAATATTATCTCTACAGACCTTACTGCAATGATATGAGTTATTGAATGAGAGGGCTTGGCTCATCAGTAGTGAACCCTCTCAGAGGTTTCGCCAAATTAATCTCTAGACTGCTCTGATGAGCCAAGCCCTCTCATTCAATAACTCATATCATTACAGTAAGGTCTGTAGAGATAATATTTGATTATATTTAAAGGAACGCATTGTCAGTAAATTTATTTGTGTAAAATTTTAACGATAGATGGCAATAAAATTTGATTTACTAATATATAAAGGTCATATTAAACACATTATAATGTGTGTTGTATTAAAAGTGTGAATCCTTTATATCGGTTTATAAATAAAATTGTTCTTAATAAAGAAAAAAGTATATATACATAATTTTAAGCTAAAAATATCGATCTAATATAAATATGTATCTTTAGAATAGAATTAATATTTAGCGAAATTATAATCGCAAAGTATACATAAAATATATGAACGAAAATAAAATTATATTTGAATAATATGTTATTAATATAGTATATATATAGTCTTAGTGATGATATTAATATGTGTAGACTTGAGGAAAAGTAGATTAAGAAACCCCCATATGTTTACATTGGACATGTTTTATCATGACCATGGGGGCAGGCTTAGATTGAGCCTGCTTCACTGGTTCGACGGAGAAACTTTTTCGTGTGGCCCTCGAGCAAAGCACCTTCTCCAACTGGACGAAGGGAAGGTCAAAGGTGAAGGAATAGAAGAAGGCCATGCCGAAAGCCACGACTAGATGACCGAAGAAGATGTACATCTGCACATCAGCAACATATGGCTTGTCTTCTTTGGTGAACTTTGTGTTTATTTATAATACTAAATATTAAAGTAATTAAATCATTGAATCGATTTTTTTATATAATGTAGCAACAAATATAAGGAAAATAATAGACTGGATAGAATGCAAATTAAAGCTATATTTAAGATTAAAAAGAAATGGTTCAATAGCCCTCCTGAAAAGTAGAATGAATATATGTTTTCTAATAAAAATTCGAAATTTTTCAAAAACAAAATCAGACTATTTTGACCTTCGTTGGGGTTTTTTATTTTGGATTACAGTAAGAGGAAAAATAAGAATCTTAAAAAATTCCTCTGATGGGTGGAGAAAGTCATTATATATTTAGTTATATAACTGATGAATGTTTTACAGCCGTTATACCAAATATATATTTTGTATATAGCAGTGAATCATCTAGTAATTTAAACTGAAATAAAAATTACCGGTATTTTTAATTCATTTAATATCTCTCGTTATCCTGGAGCATGTTATAAAATGAAAAATATTATTATATAAATTTTAGGTTTGATTTCAATATTACATAAATATATAAAGACAATTATGAATTGTATATTCCGTTAAATAATTTTCAAAACAAAAGTATTTCTTAGTTCACATAACCACAGGTTCGGTTTGCAACCCTTTTTCGTGTGTGGCCTCTCTCTCTCTGGAGTAGAAATAATATGAAATTAAATATATTTCTGAGTGTATACTTTTATATAGACCAACTTCACATTTAATCCTATAATTCTCATATGTGTACTAGGTTACTAGGTTGCTCTATTCTAGTCAATGGTACTGTCCACCCATGTAATCTCCCCCTTAATATGACTTGAATGGCTCAGAACAAATTTGTCATCGAACAATTTATTTTATTGCAATTTAATTTTATAAAAACTTATCCAAAAATTTTCAATCGCTCTAATTGTTGGTATTACTAAAAGTGAAGTCTAATTTTATTTATAATTTTCAACTCTCGAATTTACCAAATTTTCCTCAGACATCTGAGACAAACAAAAGCACATATAAGTAGAATTATATGACAAAAGCACTTAGGTTTGGAAGTATTTATGATTGATTTGAACTATAATTTTCAATTTTGATATATTTTATTTCAATATTATTTTTTTAAAATAAAATATTAGGGACACTTTCTATCGAAAAAAAAAAAATACTTCGACCATTCTTAACCTTAATAGCCAAATGTTGAAAGAATAGAGTTTCAAATTGGAGTCCCCTCCAACATTAGCTTCTGTGGAATTGAGACAGTAGACAGCAAAGAAAAGGTGCCTTTAACTTGGAGACTCTATGAATTACAAATATACTAACCTGTGTGGAAGATATATACCTTTTTGAAAAAAATGTTTAAACTACTGGGAAAATCCTATCACTAATACCTGTTATATAACAAAAAAAAAGTCTAAAAGGGTCATTACACAAAGATAGATATTGGAAATCAACAATTTCCTAATTGAAGGCTATAAAGCCTCAAACCTGTGAGGTTCAGGACAATACAAGAAGTGCTCACAACATTCACCAAATATATAAAGAGTAACCAGTTATTTTGCCTAAATCATTGTAAGGAAACCCCATCAGCGATGTTGTAAAAGATGCTGAGTACGTACCACAAGGTATTGACTGAAGTGTATGGGTGTCTGCAGATAGCTGGCGTATGTGTACATCATGATGGGATGAAGGAGGTAGGTCAGCAGGGAGAGGCGGCTCAGGGGCACAAACCCGGGCCAGCTAAGGAACTTGTTCAGTGTCCCTGCAACAACGTCCTTAATGAATCACTAGCAAAACTTTACACAATGTACGCCCTGTGTTATCTCCTATTCTTAGGTATTATTAAACATAATCATAAATTTATTTTGTGTGTGACATTTTTAACTGAGAGACGCCATATCTTAAAAATTTTAATAGCTTTCAAATTTGTTTTGATCGCGAATCGATTTTTATATTTGATTAAAAATGTTATATTTTAAAGTCCTATACTAAAATAAAATAATATAAATATAAAGATTTGAAATTGTATTTAATTTTACTGTATCATTGAGGCAATTTGTGTGCAAATTCATTTATATAAATTTAAAGTTCGAATAAAGATACGAAATCTTCAGTCAAAAGACCAAGAGGTCCCCTTCATTTTATGCCTATGCGAATTAATTAAACAAATTACATGATGTGGCAATTTATATTTAAAGATTTAAAAAAACTTTTTTTTGTGTGTGACACGCAGGTATACTAAGAGAATATCAAAGGTTTATATGCCCACACGCACACAAAGGGTTCGTCAAAATGGAAAGGCAACGTCTCATGGTCACCTGCGTGTCCCGAAGCGCACATGACGGTGACCCAGGCCACAGCCGCAGTCCACAGCGGCCGGCAAACGCTGGCAAATACGGCGCTGGTAAGGGCGTCGGGCAGCTGGCCCTTGTTCCACCACAGCGTACCGAAGATTATTCCAGCACCCGACATTACCGCTAGGATCCAGCCGCAGGCCTGAAATACCTGTACACAATACGCTTATAATTTTCTTCTGAGATGATTCTTAAACGTCTACAATATATATTTTTGTATTTTATTTTTATTGTTATTTTTTGAAGGAACCATAAACTGCGTGGCCTTTCAAATATATTTTAAATATAAATTTATTTAATTATGAACAAAACACAATTTTGAAGAGAAGGCTAATAACATTATCGATTCTACAAGAACTATGGATGCGTCAATTGAATCGATTCAAAAATACAAACTTATATGAGAGATTTTAATATATTTTAGGTGCTTTACCAGAGTAAAACCAGGGTTTTTGAAAATAATGAGGCAATTATGAATAAAAATCAAGTAGATGCCTGTCCAATTCTTTCTTGATACAAATAGACGAGCTAAATATAAAATCTTTTTCAGGATTGATTTATCATACAGTGTGCAGTTCGGTCTTAAAGGCACTCTTAAAAGCTTGAAACGCTTTCTAGGCGAGTTCGAAATATTTATCACGCTTCATCAAAAGCGTCAAAATAATTATATTATTATGCATTAGCGCGCCATCTGTTATAAACATTCGAAACTATTATATACGCGTATGAAGCCGCTGGGAGGGCTCACCACTGATGAGCCAGGGGCCCTCCCATTAATTTTTCCATTAGAGTAAGGGCAGTAGAAATTGCCTAAATTTTAAAAGAATCATATACGTCTATAATAGTTTCGAATATAATAATTAGGCTGACAATTATGAAAGCTATATAAATAATATTAAATATTAGATTTTGAAATAATTAATAGTGTAGACATTTCTATATATCGCGCGCGGCTTTCTTTTATATAACTAACAAAACATAAATTGAATTTAAAAACTATTGTACAAAAAATATTTCTCACAAAATAAAAAAACTCACCGTGAGAAATATTTGTAGTTTTTCAATGCTTTTAATATTTTAAAATTATGATATTATAGTAATATAATAATAATATCAAGAGTGTTCAGCCACCGAAGCGTCTCGTTTTCCTTATTTGCCGATAAGATTCCGAGAACCCCTCGCACCTGTGGTCGCTCCCCCCCAACGGAGTTCAGTGATGATTCACAGGTGTCCCATGAAGCTTCCTGTGACTGGGTTGTAGAGCTACATGACATTACTCCCTCCTTAGAGAAAACGGCGACCCGCTGATTAGCTTGTTCTTCAGGGTCCAGGTAGGGTTTCATCCTAATGACATGAACGATATCCTTGGCTTTCCGTGATCGGGGCGACGGGTCTTGGTCACTTTGTAGGGGCCAACGTATCTCTTCAGTAGCTTTTCTGACAGTACTACTTTTCGGATGGGAGTAAAAACCTACTGAGGTATGTTTCTGGTCGTAAAGTCTACGGTCTTTCATCTGTGGCTGTAGAAGGCGTGATCGGGAGAGTTGACGCGCTTCCTCAGCTCTGGTCACAAGTTCTCCAACGTAGTCGTCTGAGATCTCATCTTTTAGGTAAGGTAGTACGGCATCGATGTAGGTCTCGGCCTCGCGGGCGCGGACAAGAAAGAACGGAGTGTAGCCGGTCGCCTCCTGTTTAGCAGTGTTGTAAGCAAAAGTTACGTAGGGTTAAAACTTGGTCCCAGTCCTTCTGATCAACACCTGTGTACATGGACAACATGTCTCTCAGAGTTTTGTTGAACCATTCTGTCATGCCATTGGTCTGGGGATGGTAGGCCGTTGTAAATCTGTGCACAATTCCGCACAAAGCATTTTTTGATCTCTTTTATTACTTTAGAAATGAAATTTCTTCCGCGATCTGTTATCATTTCTCTAGGAGCTCCATGTTTCAAGATGTCTTCAACCAGGAACTTAGCTGTTTCTATTGCTCCTCCGTCTGGGATCGCTTTCTTTTTACATACCTAGTCATATAATCGGTGCACACAATGATCCAACGGTTTCCATCTTTAGAAACGGGAAATCTTCAAAGGAGATCAACCCCGACCTTATAAAAAGGATTTTCTACAGGTGGAATGGATACAAGTTGTTCAGCCCGACGTCGAAGTAATTTATTCTTTTATTGACACTCCCAAAAATGACTTACATATTGGCGAACAGTCCTATAAGGCCCAGGCCAATAGAATCGTTTCTTCACTTTGTCATACGTTTGAGCGAAGCGCAAATGCCCAGCTGTAGGAAAGTAATGTAAATCTGCCATAGCTTCCGATCTTAAGTGCTTAGGAATCATCATAAGCCAGGGTCTTCCAGTTGTGCTATAGTTTTTCTTGTATAGGATGCCGCCGATAATGCTGTATTCTTTTCTGGTGTAGCCCGAGTTTAAATTATCGATTATTTTAGCCAAATCCGGGTCTTAAGCCTGCTATATATCGACGTTGGTAAGTGACATCACGTCATTTGGTTGGTCGTTCTCAAGCGGGCTCCTTGACAGACAATCAGCATCCTTATGTTTGCGTCTGCTCTTGTAGATAACGGTCACGTCAAATTCTTGCAACTTCAGCGCCAATCTTGCCAAAAGGCCGGAATGATATTTCTGCCCTACCAACCAACATAGATAATGATGGCCAGTGACAACCGTGAACGGTCGACGAAAAAAAAAGTACGGAATTAGCTAACATACCAAACTACAGCAAGGCATTCTTTTTCTGTTGTAGAAAAGTTATGTTCAGCCTTTGTCAAGCTTCTAGATGCATAAGCTATAGGCCGCTCCTTTCCACCTTGTATTTGTAGAAGAACAGCTCCAATACCATGTCCGCTTGCATCTGAGGGTAGATGGGTATCAGCGGATTCATCAAAGTGTCCCCAAAAGGCTCTAATATTAGAGCTGTTTTAAAAAAAAGGACTTCGAACGCTTTATCTTGCTTCCCAATAGAATTGTTTTTCAGTCTTCAGTATGCCATGCAAAGATCTAGCTTTGTCGACAAATTTCTCAATAAACCTTCGGTAATAGGAATATAATCCATGAAAGCTCCTCAGTTCAGAGATATTTCTTGAATTAGGAAATTTAGAGACGGCTTCAACTTTATCTGGATTTGGATGAATTCCATTGGCATCAATAAGTTATCCTAAATTCTTTATCCTCCTTGATCCAAAAAGACACTTTTTGTGGTTCAAGCTTAGTCCAGCTTTCTGGATGCACCATAATACAAGTTGTAGACGACGTAGATGTTCTTTAAAGGTAGGTGCGTAAACCACGATGTCGTCCAGGTAGAAAAGGCTCATGTTCCATTTACGACTGCCTAGAACACTATCTATCATCCTTTCAAACGTTGCTGGAGCATTGCAGAGTTCGAAAGGCATTACTCTGAATTCATACATCCCATCTGGAGTGATGAAGGCAGTTTTCTAGCTGTCATTTTCGTCCACTTCAACTGTGGTCGCCCCCCCCCCCTAAAGGAGTCCAGTGATGATTGACAGGTGTCCCATTGATCTTCCTGTAGCCGGGGTTATAGGGCTACTTGACAATATATTATATGTGTAGCTTGCGCTGTTGATCTATAAATAACATCTTAATATTTTCTCAGATTTTCTATTCAAAAGCTCAATATCTTAAATTGCATTTAGCAAAATAATCAGATATTATAAAAAAGATTCTTCCCTGCTTTTACACTTTGACAAAATCAATAAAGAATCTAGGGCTAAGTTTCTTTTCATTTTTATCATTATTTTTATTATTAATAAGAAACTTAACCCTAGATATCTTATTGATTTTTCAAAAATAATCAGCTAATGTTAGTTGATGTAATGCTTCTTTTCTTTTAAGCTACTATGAAGCGCGTGCGAACTTTCGCTTGAATTTTCCCCTGTTGTGCGCAATACGTGAATTTTCTATGCAAAGGTTTAGTAATTTATTATTGGTGTTTATATTTTACTTTTTATAATTATAATTGCCATAGATTTGCATTGGTTTTCCACACATTCCCAAATATTGGAAATTTCTCTCGAAAATTGTTTCGACAAATTCATATTCCGTTCCTATTCGTTGCAAAGCATCAGCTTTGGTAACTTTATCTGTCCATGATATTTTGAAGCTAACTCCTATAATACACCTTTCAAATATGTCTAGTTTTATTAATGCTTTTATTCTACTTTTCATTTTTATATTAATATCTGTTTCCGCACAGTAGAAGGAATTTGGGAATACGTAACATAATAATGCTCTTAGCCCTATTTTCATATGTGATCATAATAGGTTTCATAAAATAAATGTCTTTTTTTTTTGTTTGTTAAATTCAGTAACAAATTTTGATGTTTGGTCAGTTGATATTTGATAAGAGTGTTTATAACCTGAAAATCGTTGAAAAAATTATCAACTCTAAAGTTCCCAAGGAAAGTGCCGAATCTGTGGATTCTCCATCTTCCATACGCAAGGGTTAAATTAACTGCACCTGAGTCACCAGATGGCTCTGCGAAACAGAATATGTCCTGGAGTAATACCATAGAGAATTAACTATATAAAAGCTTTTAGTATATTGGGGTGCTGTGTGAGAATTGGGCTCACCAGGCTAAAGTTCAGCTTGGTCCGTAGATAAAAGAGGTATCCGACGGTCATGCCAATGCAGTAGGGTGCCAGGTGGGTGTAGGGCTTGTAGCCCACCATGTCCAGAAACTCCGTGATGTCACTGCACACGATTATAAACCCAATTATGTAACTTTCAGGCTTTTATCTCCTATGCATATTTCACCTATATATATAGAAGCATAGGGCGCCTCTCCCGTCAAAACCTGACGCCATCTATTGACCATCCGAGTCTATTGTCTATTGTCAGTCTGATAATAATAATGTGGGGAAAGAGAAATAATCACACCACAAATTGGTAGAGGAATTTGGAAGCCCATCCGAGAGAGAGAGGGAGCGCGAGGGTGCTGCCACTCTGAGCGGCCGTTCGTGTCGCACACCATCACCCAACTGTCTCCAAGGTCCCGAGGTGCCAAGAGACGGACCTCAGGAGCCCCTTGGAATGTCCTGATGTCTAAAGTGACACCCTTCAGCTGCTCATCCCTCTCTGGGTCGACTGTAGGTCCGTTTTATTATTCCAGGAAGAGTATATATTATGACATATGTATATTTATTTATTCAATAAGAAAATAAATAAATGAGCCCGCATAAAATATATAAAATAACCGCATTTAGACTTTGAAAGCAACTTGAAAATTTGTGGATATTCAATTAGATATAATACAGATTTTGTGCTATAATATATTATATTCTATGCCTAATACATTTAGATATTCAACAAAATCGAATAAAACTTTCATTATAACTTTTCACAAATGTGAATAAACAGAAATATTTATTCGAACTTTTTATAATTTAAATAGAGTATTTAAAGAAGTCAAATAGGCCAAGGCGGCTTTGAAGCAACACCACTGCTATGTTGGACTACTAAGGTACGGGAGGACTGACTTACTCCGGATCTGGAGTGGAGAAGAGTCCAACAGGATTCTGATCCATGAAGTAGGTGATGGAACCGACCACGGCCATGGAAACGATGACGCCAAAGGCCAGAAGGAGGCGACCTAGCTGGGGCCGTCTGGAACATACAGTCTATCTATATGTCTCTCCTTTACAAGCATTTTGATGCGCCTAAGGTGTGGCTTTATATAAAAAATATAATAAACAACATCACATCATCCATATAGAATTTTAAGATATTTTCTAATAAATATATATGCTTAATTCAAATTTACTCAAGGGATATAAACGAATTAGTTGTCTACCGATAGATCTGTAGATGAGCCAAAATTCAGAATCGTAATACTGAATTACGAAATATTGGTCAATATTTGATATTTCGTATCGTGAAATCAAAGTAAATTTCGCTTTGATGATTTATTTCATATCTCTCTATCGCTTGCGCATTAAGATGATATTCCAGTATTTAATAGTTTACCCTAAAAAAATGAGAAAATATAATTCGATTTTTCCTACAATTGACAGGAAAATGCAATACTAATATTTTGACAAAGAATTTCTCCTATTGACGCCCATATATATATATATATATATACTAGCCGAATGACCCGGGCAACGCCCGTGTTTTACCCGATTGAATGTTTTTATTCAAATACTATTTGTTACAATTATAAATTGGAGCCGTGGATGTCACTCTTGTGAAATGTCCCGCTCCAAACTTTACATGTACATTAGGTCAGCTGGTATTACCCCTCATTTTCACCGCTAGAGGCGCGAGTGTATTGTCCTTTTGTAAATATACATAATTATAAAGATAGAAGCTTCTATAGAAATAAATAAAATAAGCCGAAATAGCTCAGTTAGGAGAGCGTTAGACTGAATATCTAAAGGTCCCTGGTTCGATCCCGGGTTTCGGCATCTTTTTTAATTTTTAAATTTCTACTTACCGTAACTTGACACTTAACGTGACAGAATTATGCATGACGCTGATAACTGTATTAAATATAATCCAAATTGTGCCTTATCACACACTATTTATTTATTTGGATTAGGTCAATTACCTTGTGTTTATAATCTATAATCCAAATATTGTGCATTATCACACACTATTTTTTATTTGGCCTTATTACCTTGTGTTTATAATCTATGACGTAATGCCGGCGGCGCGCGCCCGTTGGCTGCCGGCGAGCACGTGACCTCCCTGTGCGCGCGCATCCGTGACAGAGGCGGCCGATGAGGAATGAGGAAAGACGGTCGTGACTATATATATATATTGATAATATAATAATAATAATAATTATTATTATCATTAGATAATGATAATGATCATAATGATGATGCGCGCGCATCCGTGACAGCAGCCGATGAGGAATTGAGGAAAGACGGTCGTGACTATATATATTGATTATATAATCTAAAATGCAAATATTTTATTTTTTTTAAAAACATATATTTCATTTTCATTCATTGACTGTTCTATATTTTTTGACCATAGATTTAGAAGATACCACTATAAATATTGTTGTAAATATGTATAGTTAACCCTACCTATTTTTTAAAATCACGATTATAGAATTCATTCTATAAATTCTATATTGCTGTGATAAATAATTTTTATGTGTAAATTTACTTCAAGTAATTCAAAATAAAAACAACTTGAAAGGTAAATAACTTTCTTTTTTCACGACTGCACCTCCTTTTCAACAACAAAACAAAAAATGATTATAACAATTTAAGTCGACAGGATTTGCCTAATTTTTATTAAATTTTATATCAATTTATTTGGAACTTGTGAAATAATGGCAAAAGCAAAAAGAGAAAAAAAAAAATGTTGAATTTGCATATCAAATGATGCCGTCTTTTGTAAAATACAATAATAATTTAAATATTAAAACTTGGATTATAAATTTTGAAAGAAAAAGTGATTCTTATGGGTTTGATAATAGTTGGAAGGTACTTCATTTATCGGATTACTTACAGGATGAGGCTTTAACATATTACTTCGAAAGCCTTTGCCATATTGAGGACTGGAATAAACTCAAAGAAAACCTTATAACCAGATTCCAGAAAACCAAACTTACACCATTGGTTGAATTGATGAAAATCATACAAGAAGAAAATGAAACAGTCACTTAATATTATCACCGAAAAATGCAGCTGATCAACAGTGTAGAATCAAACCTCACCTCCATAATAGAATTATTAAATGAGGGAATAAAGAAAAATTTCAAACCCTATCTAGCTACCATAGACTCCGTAAAACCCTCAGAATGGCTATTAATGGCCACTAAAATAGAAAAAGATTCTAGAAGAACCCCAACAACCCTCTACCAGTACAAGAAATAAGCAATTTACTCCAGTAAAATTTAACCCCATCTCCTCCCAAGCACATAAATCACAACCATTCCCAAGGACATCAGCAGCAACTCACCACCAGCAAGAAGCCAACAAATCCATAAACCTACCTCCATACCCCTGCAAGATATGTTCTATAAACCAGATACCCAACCAGATGCATTTTCATAGGGACTGCCCACTTTAGAAGAATACTCCTCCAAAGCCCATAAACCCAGGTAGAACATTATTATTATTCTCTGTTCTTATAAATCAAATATCTTTACCATGTGTACTTGATACTGCATCATCCATTTCTATTATCCCTTTAAAATACTTAAACCATATTTATTATAAAATATTAGATAATTCCCCAAAAGACAAAATAGGTCAGGTAGAAGGATTTAGTTACCCATTATACAAAATATTGGTTAGGCTTAACTTAGGTAAAATTACAAAGTATCAAGAAATGTTTGTTTTTTTGTGATATTCCAATAGAATATCTTATTTTAGGTTTACCAACATTTTATAAATTTAGATTACAAATAGATTTCTCAAAAAACCTTCTTTTTCAAAATTATAAATTCTTGTATTCCTTTAATCCAAAAACCGATAACCAAAAGTCATATGCTACCACCCTATGTATTCCAGACCCTTACTATGTTAAATTTCATCTCTTCTAAATATTAACCCATTGTATAATTTTAATTCTTTTGATATGCCAATTACAAATGTTAAACATATAGATCATAATTAAAATCCCATTATTGATTCTAACTCTTATCACAGCATGCAAATTCCATGCCCTATTGTCAATTATAATTCATATTTAGACCTTAGTAAAGTAGATATTTATCCAAATTTCTCTGATCAAACAATTTCAGATATTTTGCATAAATATAAGAATGTTTTCTTTAAACACAATTTTGATATAGGATGCATAAGAACTAACCCAATATGCATATCTATTTTAGATAATATTCCAATAGCACAAAAGCCATATAGGACATCTTTTACAATAATGCTGAAATACAAAAACAAATAACTGAATTATTAAAATATTATATTATTAGGTCTTCATCTAGCCCCTATAGTTCTCCTGCATTATTAGTGAACAAGAAATCTGATGCCCCAAATCCCCCCAAAAGACTCTGTATAGATTATAGGAAACTTAATCAAAAAACATTTCCAGAACATACTCCAATTTCACTTATAGAACAAATTGTAGATAGGTTATCACAGTCAAAAATATACACTATTCTAGTTGTTAAAAATGCATACTGGCATCATATATCCATAGATGAAAAAGATAAATTAAAAACATCATTCGTGTAACACAATTAGGATATGAATGGAACAGACTTCCATATGGTTTTAAAAAATGCACCCTCACAATTTGAAAGAATTATGAAATCAATTGTCACTAAACACACACACACACATAACATACACTATGCCTTAAATTATTTTGATGATATTATTATACACTCCAAAACTTATGAAGAACACATTAAACATTTTGAAAACATATTAAACATATTTGAACAAGAAAATATATAACTCAATCTCAATAAATGTAAATTTTTACAAAAAGAAATAAAAATTTTAGGATACACAATTAACTCAGGAAAATATACACCCAATAACACAAATATTGAAGCAATTTTAAAGCATTGCAAAGATATTTAGGTACAATTAATATATATATATATATATAAATTTATTCCCCATTATGCACAAATTAGGGCAACATTAAATGAACCTAGGTTAAAAATGCTGCTTGGTTATGGAGTACAAAACATGAACAAGCATTCCAAACTCTTAAAAATGCACTCATTTCAAAACCTGTACTTTATATTTATGACCCATCAAAACCATGCCATTTAATCACAGATGCCTCAGGTCTAGGAGTAGCAGGAGTCCTGAAACAACCTGATGAACAAGGCATCTTACACCCCATAGCTTATTTTTCAAGAAAACTTCACCCATATGAGCAGAGTTATACTGCTTCAGAAATTGAAAAATTAGCAATAATAAATTCAGTACGTAGATTTCATACATATTTACATATTATACATTTTACATTGCACACAGATCACTTACCTTTAAAATGGATCAAAAATGTAAAAACCCACAAGGTAGATTATTTAGACGGTCCTTAATCCTATCTGAATATAACTTTGACATAAAACATTTTAAAGGATTAAATAATATAGAAGCAGACATGCTGTCAAGAGCACCAGTATCATTTTACCTAACATATAATGAGTTAAAAGAACATCAAACAACAGAACAAATTAGCAATAGTAAATTTAAAATACAAAATTATCTCTTTATAATTAATAGAAAGGGTTTTAAAAGTGCTTATGTACCACAAACACTAAGACACAAATTATTAAACAAAGTACATACAAAACATGGATATATTGGAAGAACTCAAATGACTAAAATAATTTCTCCATATTATTATTGGCCACATATGACTAGGGATATTACTAATTACACAAAGCATTGTGAAACTTGTCAGTTAAATTAATCTGGGATAACAGAATTGTTTTTGGACCACTACAACAGATGCCAATAGCTACACACCTCAATCATATTTTTTCTTTAGACACAATGGGAGGCTTACATAATTATGGGACAACTAGACACAGTATCCATATGATAGTAGATCATCACAGTATATTCCTTTGGACCTTTCCTACAAAATCTGTATCCACTGATTCATATATAACTTGTTTAAAAAATTATTCCAAATTAACAAACCTGAAATATTAATAACTGACAGAAATGCGGCTTTTCTTATCAATAAATTTAAACAATATTTAGGAAAAAATAATGTTAAGCATCTACTCACCAGTGCCCATCACCCAGAAACAAATGCAAAAGTAGAAAGATTAAATTCCACTATCATAAATAGGTTAAGATGTGAATATAATCATAAATCAAAAATTCCTTGGACAAAATATATTCCTAATATTACTGAAAGTTATAATGATACAGTACATACCATAACAGGCTTTACACCTAGGTTCTTATACTATAGAATACAACCACAGTATATAGAACATGACACAGAAACACAAACACCAATAGAAAAGGCAAAAGAATTAGCTAGTGGAAGAACCATAAAATCCCATGAACACAGCAAACAGCTTTATGATATTACACACCCAGAACCCATTTTTAAAGAAGGAGATCAGGTATTAGTAAAAACCTTTATTTATCCAAACACTGGTAAATTAACACAAAGATATATAGGCCCATTTACAATTTTAAAACAACTTTCTCCAGTCACATATGAAATAAATAAACCCAATTTACCTCAAAGAAAACAAACATAAATTAGACACTCTAATAAACTTAAATTATTTTACCCAGAATCAGATATTTTACTTCAAAATAGCACTAATATTGAAAATGACTTAATAGTAAACCAAAATTCTAACATAAAGTTAATATATATTAATGATAAACCATGTTTTTTACAGGAAGGCCATATTTTGGATATACAAATATCAACCCCAATTCCTTTGCCTACACACATAACTTAATGTCACTCCAAATATCTCTCTATTTATCATTTAATTACTCAAACATTAATTAAGAAATACCTTTATATGTTATTTCACATACATTTAAATGTTAATATTTTAGAAAAAAATCTTTTTAAATTATATTTGTGTAAAAATAAACATTTTTACTGCCATTTAATATTTTGAAATACAACAAGCATAATGACATAATCACACATATTTTAAATACCTTTTTTGGCTTCATATAAATTTTTATATCAATATATTATTATTATTTCCTGTATATAGTTCTATTTTAATTTCATTATTATATAAATTATTTATAAACAAACTTTCTTTTGTTTATTTTAAAAAAATATGGATATTGATTTTTATTGTTTAATTTGTAATTATTTCTATAGATATTATGATTTCGTTTAATTAATTATTTTTTTAATTGCCATTTTTATTTTCAAATTTTAACTATTGAAAATCTTTTCACATGGAGGAAAATATTATAAAATCTAAAATGCAAATATTTTATATTTTTAAAAACATATATTCCATTTTCATTCATTGACTGTTCTATATTTTTTGACCATAGATTTAGAAGATACCACTTTAATTATTGTTGTAAATATGTATAGTTAACCCTACCTATTTTTTAAAATCACGATTATAGAATTCATTCTATAAATTCTATATTGCTATGATAAATAATTTTTATGTGTGAATTTACCTTTCAAGTTATATATATATATATATGGTAATTTAAACCAACAACCCTATATTGTATAATACTTATAACAATATTGTCATGTTGTATATAGAAACACATCTATAAATAATTATACGCATGATTGACATGTGTCATTGCATCACCACATGTAATGTACTTTGTACAAACTGAGGATAAATAAATAAAACTATGTAATAGATTAAGAGCTGAGTTAAAGAAAGATTGAGAAGTTCAAAAACGTCTAAAATCGAGAGAGAAATCCAACAACCCTAAAGAGGAATTTGGCAGCCCGTTGCCATCTGGTCCAAAAGGTGTAGAAAATACCCCAGACACCCCCCCCCCCGGTCAAAGTCCAAATTCTCGCATGTCTCCCCCCCTCGACGAAGGTATATAAAACCTCGGTTTGAGCCGAAATTACAGTCACTTCACTATCGGCGCGAGCCCTTGTCGGTTGTAGCCAGGTCCACCTCATCGCTATGTAAAACAGTAAGAACCTTTTCTAACTCCATCTTGCTCTTAGCTCGACTTTTATCTGTTCACGGAACTTTCCTACTACAACTGTGTCTCTTCGTTTTTTGTGTGTGGACATTCCCAAGCTTTCCACTCTGCCTCGACCACGACTGCCTGTACTCTGTGAAAACTGTTAAAGGTCTTCCAAAGTGCAGAGAGGTACTGGAAAACTCTCCACGCCCTGACTGTCCCTCTCGGTTACTACAGGTTTGACCCTCGGTTACCACAGCTATAGCGAGAGTCGACAGGATACCTCATCACAGATAAGTCGACAGGACCTTATCACATATATATATGTAACTTAAAGTTACGAAAGAATGATATTCATGTACCAAAAAAGGAACCTCTCCCATCAAATCGACCGATTTCATAATATCAGTCGATTTAAATGGCAAGGTGCCTCTAAGCTAAGAATGTATACGTCTTATTACTCTTTACATATTTAAACTGTAGTGTATCTCCAACATAAATAACTTCAAATGAATATAATAATGTCCTATTCAGTTATTTATGAATATTTATGATGCTTAATTATTATAATGTGCATACACACATATTTATATGCATATCCGTACATGTGCGCGTTTATCATAATTATCATGATTTTTAAATGATCATGCTTCAGAAATAGAAAGGAAAAACTAAATTTGTGTCATTAATAACAACGATTTATATAAACTCTAATATTGTGTTATGTGATGAATGAAGGTAATTTAATTTATTTTATCATTAAGATTCTTTGGGTGAAATTATTAGTTAAGTGTCAATTTACGACAGGAGCTTCTAGCGGCAGCTGCGAGGAAGCCTCGGAGACATCAGGGAGGACCGGGATTACTGGATGCTCTCACCACTCTTCAAGATTTGGCTGCGCTGGTGGTGTCAAATTATATTGACAAACATAAGCAGTTTTAATCTTCTCAGTTAATGCGGAAGGAATGTTGTTTATTTGTTTAGTGAACTGATCTCCCATGCCTTCCCATTGGACGAATGAGCCATGTTTGTACATAAGAGAGGGTTGAAACGGGATGCGAGGAGTCGTGGAGTGGTGATCGAATTGAGGCGCTTAAAGCGTTTTCTGTGTGCTTGTCTGGTGATCTCTTCACATACCTGTGTATGTAAATAAAAGATAAGTACTGTTTTTATTTTATTTAAAAGATTTTGAGTTTTTTTTTTATTTACCCCCTTTTTGTTGTTGGTGTTGTACTCTTGAATATACGTTTTTCTGTGTTTAAGTTACTCTTACTGTAGTCCCTATTTTATTGCTTTTTTGTGTGATAACCCGTAAAATTAAATTTTGTCAGTGGACGTAGCCATCTATTACGACGCCGCAAATCTGCTCACCAGGGTCGCTAACCACGGCGACCGCATCGAGAGCAGCCGACTCGACAGGATCGTCGTACCTGCGGTCTTACTGGATCGTGTGATTGCCTACACGACCACCTATTACTATCTCTCCGACCACCGCGCCGTGGTGGGCCTGCTTGCCGCCTTCCCCTAGCCTTGCATAGCCGCGATGCACCGTTCCGGGCTGGTGCAAGAACGCCTGGCTGGTTACGTCAGGGATATGGAGTATGCCATCAGCAAACTCGGTGACATGATCAGCTGGGAGAGATGGATGGACATTAAGGAGGGCTGCTTGCCGAGACTAGATCTCTTCACGTCCCTCGCGCCACTGCTGTTGATAACGGTTACGTCGCCCGAGCTTAAAGATACTTCGTGGCGCCGCTGGAATCCTCGTCGGTCAGGGCTGACTATGCGTCCTTTCCAGACATCTACCGTGTGATGCATCTTTGTCGCCCTGTCATAATCGTCAGAGACGACGATGGTCGCGTCATCGAAGGCCCCGAGTTCCGGGGAAAGGCCCTTGTCATCTTCTGGCCCCGCTTCGCCCTCGCGACCCGTGATCTGGCTGCAGGCTCGGCCTTCACCGAAGGGACAACCAGCCCATCTTATTGGACGAGGACGAAGCACTCCACCGGGCAGATATCACCGCACCTGAGGTAGGAGCCGCCATCCACCGCCTCCCTTGCGGAAGAGCTCCCGGCTGGGACAGCCTATCCTACGAACTCCTCCCCGTTTACGAAGATTTCTTCACGGATTTTCTGCGGCGTGTGTTCGCGGCCTCTTAGCTCCGCGGTGCCCTGCCTCCTTCGATGCCCCGAAGTGCAATATGCCTGATTCCCAAGGCCCACAGCGATCGCAGCCTAGATGATTATAGGCCAATATCGCTGCCTTCGGCCGACTACAGGGTGCTGGCAAAGCGCTTCAAACCTCACCTACCAGTCCTGGTGCCGGAGTGCCAGACGTACGTCGTCTCTGGGAGGTCCCCCTCCTAGAACATAGCCCAGATCACCGATGCCGTCGAGGAGGCTACTGCTGGGGGCCCGCCACTGGCCATCGTCTGCGTCGACCTCGAATCCGCCTTCTAATGCTGTCCCTGAGCTTCTCACCGGCCTTTGTGGGCTGGATCCTGATCCGGTACGCCGGGGTGGACGCGACGATACGGGCTGGAGCATTCCAAAGGGCTGCCTCAATGGCCCGAGAAAGGACTGTGCCGTCAGCGCCGCTTTCTTCAGCCTCGCAACAAGACCACTGCTACTACGCATACGACATCATCCTCCCTGTCTATCGCGACGAGCAGTTCGCGAAGGTCGCGACCGTCTTCGGAGGACTTCCATCGAGCCTCTGGGATCGCCATGAACTACGGGAAGAGCGCGGGTTTCTGGTGCGGCGCCTGGCCCGAACGCGGTGCCTCCTTGTCGAACTCTTCGATCCAGGTCCTAGGGAAATTAATCGCCCCCAGAAGCTCCGTCGTCCACCGGGAACACCATCTCCTGGCCCTCCTGAAGTCTGCCTGCCGGAAATGGACGCCCTCCACGCGCGGCCTCTCCCTTGTTGGGCGAGTTAGAGCCGCCAACTCCCTGGTTTTCTCGACCATCCAGCACCACTTACACGCTTACCTGCCTAAATCTACGACTATATTCAGGCTGCAGGCTCGTGTGGCGAGATTCATGTGGGGCCCCGATAATACGGCGTGGCTTCCTGCTGGCGTCCTAGCAAGGCCCGTAGGCGGAGTGAAAAATGGCTTCTCGTGGCTGGTGACGAGTGAAGCCTGGCTAATACATCCACCTGACAGCACCAAACTTCAGCCCCAGCGTCTCCGGCTGCTGAGAATTTGGGAAGAAATCTCGAGCATCCTGAGTCTAAACCACCGAATGACCTCCACGACTCAGATGCTGGATATCCTCATCATCGGCAGCTATATCGGTTCCTCCGCCCACCGAACCTCCTGGGGGGATTCCTCTTGGATCCATGTGCACATCCTCTAGAGAGGGAGACGGATCGCGAATGACCTCTGTAGGTAAGAATAGCTGAACGGTTACCCAGGAAGGAGCCATACATGTTGAGTAAAGAGGAAGGAAGGTTCAAGGAATGTAGGCGATGGGATAGGGCGGGGATCCAAAGTTGATTAAAAGCAGAGGTGATGACCAGGTTGAACAATAGGTAGTATTGGAAGTCGTGTATTGCCTTCTTAATTTTTCCCTTGAGTAAAAAAAAAATGCATCGACTGTGGATATCCCTCGGCGGAAACCAAATTGAAGAGGATTTAAGAGAGAGTTGGTTTCCAGTAAATGTGTGAGGCGGTGGCATAAAAGGCTCTCGGGTATCCTACTAAAGTCGGAAAGTATGAAGATTCGCCTATAATTTTGCAACATGGCTGAAACTGCTGCTCAGGTCTTCATCTGAAGAGGCCCGCATGAGTACCATCCTCTTTTCATTTGGTCTAACCTTTATGGTTATCATTCCTCCTAATTGGGTTCATTGAATTAATATATTATTAATATCTTATATTGTATCCTCCATTTTTATACTAGATTGTATTTTTAAGATAAGGTATATGAAAAAAAATTACACAAAAAAAAAATATATATATAAAAATTGAAAAGTCTATCCTCTTTCACCAAGAGAGGAAATAGAAAAAAAAAAACTATCTTTCTCTACTTAGCTTAATTTTAATATTTGGAAAAGTATTATCATGGTTCTATCTTTGCTATGTTCTATAAAACGTTCCCTTAGCTTATTCCTTCTTTTTACCGAGCCTATGACGTTTAACAGCTTCTTTGCTGGGGTCTAATTTTTTTTTACTATTATATGCTAACTACTTATTTATCCCTATATATATAAAGGTCAGTCTATGTATGTATGTTTGTCGGCTATGCACGTCCACAATACGTAACTAATCTGACTGAAATTTTAACAGTATATATAATAGAATCTGTAAAAATTCACTGAAAATTTCAGGTCTCTATCCCAAATATTCTTTGAGTTATTTGCAAATTTGCCCTTTCGCTCGCAAGCAGCGCCTCTAGCTGTGAATATGGGAGGTAATATCAGCTGACCTAATGTACTTGTAAAACGTGTTTTAAAAGGACATAGAGAAAAATCTGTAATAAATATTTATCGCATTTTTAGCCAAGAAAAATTGAAATTGACAGGTTATGGGCAAAAATAGTTTTTTAGTCAGAAAATGATGATGACAAATTTCTGTATCATGTTTGATTATCAGATACAAAATTATATTGGGAATAATTCTAAAAAGCAGAGACAACGGGTGAAGCCAGTTCATTTTTAGTATGCAGGAACAAAATTGTAACAGAAAAACTTTCATTCGAGCAGAAGACACAAAGCCAGATCATCTTTCTATAAAAATATCGCTTCTCAGGCACAAAGTTTGGAGCGGGGCGTTTCACAAGAGTGACATCCACGGCGTCAATTTATATAATTGTAACGAATAGGATTTGAATAAAAACATTTAATAGAGTAAAACCCAGGCGTTGCCCTGGTAATTCGGTTATTTATATATATATACAACAATCCTCATATGTTTGAACTGAACAAAATATGTTATATAAATTTTGAAATTCTCTTAACGGTATTATTCGATACAGAATTAGCTTGCTGTTCTGATTCAAATATATATATATATATATATATATATATATATATATAAATTCAAAATCTGTATCTTTCAATAATTTATATTTTACTTTCTCTACTTTTCCAAAAATAAAATTACTATTGATATATCTTTAAATATATATATGGTGAGTTATTCAGTCGACTTAAGCTATGGTGTGAGATTCTGTCGACTCTCGCTATACTGTGGTAACCGAGGGTCTCACGCTGTGGTATGGTAACCGAGAGGGGCAAACCTGTAGTAACCGAGGGACAGTCAGGGCGTGGAGAGTTTTCCAGTACCTCTCTGCACCTTGTAAGACCTTTAATCATTTATGATTTTTATTATGTCATTTCTTCCCTCCAAGGATAAAAATTAGGGAGTAATTTTCAAAGTAAAAAAAAAAGTATCATTATTATTTACATAGATTATCAATTAAGATGGAGGATACCAATTGAAACTATATCAATGATTCTCTTTATTCATTCTACATATTCTTATTTGTACCTTTGTTTGACAGTAGCTGAAAACTATCCAATCTTATTTGAATTTATAGGTGTCTCCTTCCTATAATTCATAAGGGGATTTACCTCATGAATTGAGTAGGCCTTCTCAGGCTCTCAAGATTCAAAAGGTATTTTGCCACATGCCAAAAAAATATATATCTTTGAAAATCACAAATTTATTTCTCATAATGACGAGTGGTATCCAACATCTTGTTTCACATTTATTTGGTTTGATCAGAATAAAAACATAAAATAATGGGTTATTTCCACATAATGAAAAATATTTACACATGAAGTTTTATTATTTACATTAAAAAAAGAAGCTTGTAGCCCATGTATAGTAAAAATAAAAAATTTTCTCTTCGTTTTATAACTATTTACAATTCTATAAGAGAAATTTTCATGATTCATGTTATAATCAAAAATCTTTTACGTTTGCTCTAACTTCTAATATCCAATGGCAATTGGCCTTGAAGCACAACTATCCTTGAACGCTATTCGTCGATTTACCAACCTCAATCCTGAAGTAATCCGCCTCCTAACGCATCTGTGTCGAAAGTCGCTGCAGCTGGCCAGATGGAGATTGCACCTCAACTTCAACAAGATTTGCCAAAGGGCCCGTTTCATCCCCCCATCTCTCAGAGTCGCAGATCCTGTGGGAAATTCTCATTCGAACAGGGTTATCCTCCGATCCCAACGCCAATTACTATGGGCTAGAACCCAGGGATGTTATTCGCGAATACGCTGCTTGTCCAAGACCATTAAAGGCGTCATTTCCCAAGTCACCAATCTCATATCCCAATCCAATATGGTTGAACTCCTTGGTCTCCTCACCGCCGACATCAGACAGCAGGACAGCATCATTAAAGGGCGTCAATACAAGAAGCTATCCTTTTGGATCAGCAAATATGGCTTCCCAGAGGAATTTCACCCCGACAACCAACCGGTTCCCACTCTCCTCAATCTGTCATCTACAGTGTTGTCTCCTTCGCAGACCGAGGTTCTTTCCTTAGGCCTCAAGTACCGTCCTCCCACAACGCCTGACATTCCCAGAATTATTTCTGGTGTTGAGCCCGCCATCAGCTCCCTTTCCCACACAGCCCAATATGACATACGGAGTTCCATAGCCCATATCCTCCGGAAACCCACCCCTTCTCAGTCCCAATCCCCTTCTCAGTCCCAATCTCTTGGTAAGTACCGCTCCCTGGCTACCATAAGGCGAAACCCTAACATTATAGTCACCAGATCGGATAAAGGTTCCCAGACCGTCGTCTTGGACACGGCTGACTATGCCTCCAAGATGACGGAGATACTCAGCGACCGCAATACATTTGTTCCCATTACACAGTCTGACGCATCTGCCTCAACTAAATCTTTCAGATTGGGGTTATTGCGTTTGAAAAAATCGGGTCACATAACACCGGATCAATATAGTACTTTCACCTCCGACCTTAATAATACCCCCTATATCTATGGTCTTCCTAAGACCCATAAGCCTGGCATCCCCCTACGCCCCATCATAGCCTACCATCTTTCACCTGCCTATAAGCTGTCCAAATATCTGACTGGCTTTCTCACACCTTGGGTGAAGGCCAGTCCACAATCCTCTGCCATTAGGGATATCCCTTCATTTGTGCAATCCGTTAACTCTCTCTGCCCTGTCCCCAACACCGTTATGGTGTCTTATGATGTAGTTGCCATGTATCTTTCCCTCCCCCACCAGCTTATCATTAGGCACTTGACTGATTTCTTACAGGATAACCAGGTAGATCACCGTACCGCAGAATCCATAGTCGCACTATCCTCACTGTGTTTGGACTTTACTACTTTTACATTTAACAACCAGTTGTTAAAACAAATCAGAGGCTCGCCCATGGGCAGCCCACTATCCTCCCCACTTGCAGAAATAGTCATGGCCAACATAGACCACTGGGTCCAACAGCAAATTGCACCGGGCATTCACATGTGGCGGAGATATATTGATGATATCTTCTGCATATGTGATACCGGACAAGAAATCAATATTTTAGATTCTCTAAACTCCTATCATCCCGAGATCTCTTTCACCCTAGAATTGGAAAACAGGTCCGTATTGCCGTATCTTGATATACTGGTCATACGTACTGCCTCTCATTTCCACACCACCGTATACCACAAGGTTAACAATCCCACATTTTATACAGACTTCAAATCTTCTTGTCCCCTATCGCATAAAATAAATACTGTCCGTACTCTTACCAAGAGATTGTTCACCCACTGCTCCCTTCCACTGTTTAGAACCATTGAATTTTCCCTAATCATTAAACAGTTGGCCCGGTCCCAATACCCCCCCCCATTTCATACATAAGTATAAATTTGACCCTTCTTCCGTTAGACCTCCTGCAATTACCAGAAACAGTTGTTTACTTCCCTTTTCCACCCAATCAGTCGCCATCTCCCGCATCCTCAGAACGCACGGAATTAACACCCATTTTACTAATAGCAATAGTATCGGCGCCATCCTCAGACACCCTATCACCAGATTACCTAGATCTACCGTTGCTCGGTCTTCTGGTGGCTCGGTCTACTCAGTCTCTTGTAACGATTGCAGTGCATCTTACATAGGCGAGACTGGTAGGTCCGTGGCCATCAGGATGACCGAACACGGTAGATGCATTGCCAACAAAGACAACAGGTCGCTCATTTACAACCATATTAACACCACCGGCCATTCATTCAACCTTTCCTCCCCTACCACCCTGTACTCTGGTGTCAATACCAAGTACCAAAGGTTGATCATTGAAGCTATTTTATCCATCAATAACCATAGTATTAACAGACACATCGACATACCATCGCAATATTTAGATATTTGTAATAACCTATAGGCCGTTCACTTCTTTCCCTGATCTTACTGTTAATCCCACCGCAAACAAACCACCCCCCCACCCAGACACCTACCCCTATATAAAAATTTTTTTTTCCTTTGTCCGATGATCGCGCTGATGGCGGGCCATGCCATAGTTCCTCACTGTTGGTGTTTTTTAATATAACATCACATTGGTTTAAGTTGTTTGACATCCATAGATGATCATATGTTCTTCTATAAATTGCAATAGTCTTAGTTATGTTAAATCTGTCAAAATATTTTTAGTTTTTTATTTTAATTTTTAATTAGCATCACATCCTACTTTCGTCAAATATTTCTATAAAAAAGCCTTATTTCCATAACTTAATCTGATATAGTTAACTCGTATATGGTTATGTATGCAGATTCCTCACATATCGATACTATATATAGCGTTATTTTCTCTCAATATGTTGTACCCGTCGAAGGGCGTGAAGCCCGAAAGCTTGTAGCCCATGTATAGTAAAAATAAAAAATTTTCTCTTCGTTTTATAACTATGAAATGTTCCATATAAAATTTGTGAGGGAAAATATATAGAATCATATGAGTGAATTTCTCAACAAATAAAATCAAAATGTAAAATATTTACAACAATTGAAAAGAAAAGTGTCAAGTTATATCTTATGTGTGCACAAAAATTATATTCTCAAGGCTAAATATTTAGGCGTAGTTATTTTTGGTATTGTCTTATTTATATTAAGATTTCCCTACCATTATTTAGTAAGAAGAGGGATTCTACTTTTCAGTACCTTAGGTGCCACTTGTTGGCTTGGTTTTTTCTCTAAAGTGGGTATTTTACTTTTTGTCAGTTTTAACTCAAATCCTTCTTTTGGGTAGTATGGCCTCAATTTGGATGAATGAATTACCATGGTAGTTTTTCCTAAATTAGATTGGGGTTTATCAATTTCATAATTGACTGGGGATATCTGTTTTAAGATTGTAAATGGCCCAGACATTGGAGGCATTAATTTTCGGTTATCTGGATGGTAAAAGGTTTGTAACCAAACTTTATCGCCTACTTTAAAGGTGGAAGGTTGATAATGTTGATCATATCTAATTTTATTTATCTGATGAAATTTTAATGTATTATTATAGGCATTTGTTCTGGCAGTGTCTATAGGGGGGTAAAATTCTGATTCTTTTACGGGGGGATCATAAGGGAGCTTACCATACAGAAGGTAAGTAGGAGTATAGCCTGTTATGGAATGGGGAGTATTATTATATTCATTTAGTACTGAATCTAACAATTTCGTCCATGGTATTGATTTTCCTTTCAAGTTATTGAATTTACATCTTAACCTGGTTATTATGGTTTGGTTAAGTCGTTCATTTAACCCATTACACTGAGGTCTTGATGATGAAGTCAATAATTGTTTAATGTTATTGTTAATCAAATATTTTCTAAATCTTGGTGAAGTAAATGATGGTGCCCTGTCACTTAAAAATTGTTTGGGTTTTTGTATTTGAAAAATTTTGTTTAGGCAATTTATATATGAGTCAGTAGTTTGACTTTTTGAGGGGAAAGCCCAAATGTATCTAGTAGCATGATCTACGATGATGTGAAGGAATTTCTTTGTGGAATTATAGTAATTTAGTCCACCTACTGTGTCTATAGACACAAGATCAAAAGGATCCTTAGCTGGGGGGAGACTTTCCAACAGACCAAATTTCTTCTGGTGAGATATTTTATTGAGTTGACACACCTCACAGTGTTTTACATAATTAGAAATATCTTGAATTAGGTAGGGCCAATAATAGATAGGGGAAATTAGATTTAACATTTTAGATACTCCTATATGGCCGTAATCTTGATGAGCTCTTATTAATACTTTTTCTCTTAATGATGGTGGAACAACACTTTTGATTAATCCTTTTTTCTTTATTGTTAAAAGTCCATTAAATTTAGTATATTTCCTATCATTGATGTTATCATCAAATTGAGCTTGTTTTAGTTCTGGGTCAGAAACAAAATGAGCTATGGGGTATCTGCTGAGAAAATCAGCTTCTTTATTTTCAGTTCCTCTTATGTGTTTTATCTCAAAGTCAAACATTGAGAGCTTTAAGCTCCATCTAAATAATCGTCCTTTTGGGTTCTTTATGTTCTTCAAATACTTTAGACAAGCATGGTCTGTATGGATGGTGAAATGCACGCCATCTAAGTAGGGTAAAAAGAAATCCACAGCATCAATAATAGCAAGGCATTCTTGCTCAGTTACACAATAGTTTGATTCATAAGATGTCATTCTTCGGCTTCTATACGCTTTTGGCTTTAAAAGCCCATCGGGTTGTTCTTGTTTTAGGATAGATCCGATCTGTTCTTGGCTAGCATCCGTGTAAAGGTGTATGACATAATAAAAATCATATTTTTATTATTCATTAATATAATTATAATTTAAATAATCATAGAATTAACACAGAGTTAATTTTTTAAAATTCTTAACAAAAGGAGTACAACGCAATATTGTTTTTTGTTTATACTTAGAATATCATATAGAATTGTATGTATGAAAACTGTTTGTTCTTAAAAATATAATCATTAAAATAAATTCAATTTTGGATATAAAGTTATCATTTTAATTCAATCCACGACTGCATGAATGAATTGGTAACGTACCTAAAATACATCTTTTTTTACGACATCTTTATTAATAGTCGACAGGATGTATTTTAACCCTGTGCGAGAAGAATTCCAATAGATTTCAAAGCCATATATTGCAACTAAGATATTTGGGAAAAGATATAGATAAAAGAATAGCAATTATGGAAGTCGAAACTTTAATTAAGAAATTAAAAAGGATAAAAAAAAAGTATAAAAGGCATTGAAGAAAATATCGAATCCATTGTGTCTATGGTAGATGTAAATGCAACGAAATGCAAACTAGAGTATGCAAATAATGATTTGATGAAAATGAGTGATATTTTCTTGCAGCAACTTGAAGATGATGAATTGAATGACGAAGTGGAAAATTGCATAGATAAGTGTATAAGATTAAAGTGTGAATTGGATTTAAGGCATAATGGGCAAGAAACATCTGAGAAAAAAGTAAATTTACATGTTAAAATGCCTAAACTTGAATTGCCAACTTTCGATGGTAGATTAGAATCATGGCTTTCATTTAAGGATCTATTTTTTTCTGCGGTTGGTTCTAACTCACAAATACCTAATATTGAAAAGTTACAATATTTAAAAGGCCAACTGAGAGGCGAAGCCCTAAGACTGGTAAACCCATTTCCAATTACAGCCGATAATTATGTTGAGGTTTGGCAAACCTTATTAACAAGATATGATAATCCAAAGGATCTGATTTTCACCCAAATAGATAATGCATTAAGATTACCAAAGTTAGCCGATGACAACCATAAGTCAATGTTTAAACTTCTAGATAGTTGCAACGAGATAGTAAGAACAGTGAAGGTATTAGGTTACCAAATCGATAGTTTATCTGATGTGTTTCTCGTCAAGATCATACAAGATAAGCTTGATAAAACCTCAAGAAAACAGTGGGAATTGCAGAACAACCCAAGGGTTGTGCCTTCAAGTAAGGATTTAATGGAATTTCTAGAAATTCACGCAAAAAGCTTGCAGAATTTGCCAAATAAAGATGCAAATGTGGAGGAGTCATCTATTAAAAGGGAAACAGCCCCAAGAATGGAAGTACAACAAAAGCAATGGGGACATCCAGGAAGAAGCCCTATGGACTATAGTTCTAAAAGACGCCCCTGCCGAATTTGCCTAAACAGGGGACATGCCGGACGCTTCCATCCTGAGAATAGGTGCTGGTTTCGGGAGAAGGCCGTACAAGCCTCCCCAGCTGCAAGCTTCATGTCCGTGCCGTCTCGATCCATGGATACCTTGACGCAGACAACAGCCCCTTCGAGCGAATGCCGACCAGCTCCGCCTCAACACTCCTGACGCCAAGGTCTGTATATAAATCTAAATGTGAATAATAACAGTATTGTAGCTCTCATGGATACTGGCTGTACCTTCTCTATAATTCCTCAACATATGATAGATAAGATTCAACCAAACTATGTTGTTTTTAATAATTTACCTCTTATTAAACAGACATCCGGTATGCTAAATATAAATTCAAAAATTAATGTTAATACAACTATAGGATCTATTACTAGAGATATTGATTTTTATTCCTCTGATATTGATTTGCCATATGTATTGCTTTCTTTACACCATATAAGATTATTTAAATTAGACATTGATTTTCAAAGTTTTACAATTACTCAATTTGGTAGAATTCTTAATGTTAATTACCATAACCCTAATAATAATAATTGTACACATCATAATGTGATTCCTTTATTTAAATCTATTATTCCTCCTGATGAAAATGATTTTAGAAATTTTAATAGTGTAGAATTTGATGAAAAACTTTCACCATATGAAAAATCTGATTTAATTAAATTAATTAAGGAAAATAAGGAAGCGTTTGCTGCCCATAAAATGGATATAGGACATATTAAAGCAGATCCAATTAGAATTAAACTTACCTCGCAAACACCTATTTCATTAAAGCCTTTTAGACCTTCCTTCTCGGACAACATTGAAATTAAAAGACAGATTGAGGAACTTTTAAAATATAATGTCATTAGACCATCTTATTCCTCCTATGCATCCCCTGCTATGTTGGTGAATAAGCGAAATGAAGGTAAAATTCGACTAGTAATAGACTACAGAAAATTAAATGATATAATAAAAAGAGATTCTGAGCCCATACCAAGAATAGATTCTATATTAGATAAGCTTTCAGAAGCTAATATCTTCACTACACTAGATCTTTTATCAGGTTATCACCATTTAGATATACACCCAGATGATAAAGAATACACAGCTTTTACTACCACTCACGGACTTTACGAATTTAATAAATTATCTTTTGGATTAAAAAATAGTCCAAGTCAATTCCAAAGAGTTTTAAGGCAAATTTTAAATAAATATGATGTTGATTTTTGCATGAATTACTTCGATGACTTCATTATATTTTCAAATAATTTTCAGGAACATCTGACCCATTTAAAAGTAATTTTAGATATTTGCATAAAGGAAAATATTAAGCTAAAACTAAGTAAATGTAAATTCGCTACTTATCAGATTTCTTTTCTAGGATATGAAATATCAAACCATCAATTTTCACCCAGCACTAATAATATAGAAACGATTAGAAAATTGAATTCCCCAAGGAATAAAAAGGATTTACAACGAGTTTTAGTATCTATTAACATTTATTCAAAATTTATCCCTAATTATGCTAAACTCAGACTCCCTTTGAATAATTTGTTGAAAAAAGATGTAAAATGGAAATGGGATGAAGAATGCGAAACCGCATTTTCTAAATTAAAAAATATGATAACCTCAAAACCTATATTAGCTATCTATAATCCCAAATATCCTATACACTTTTACACGGATGCTAGCCAAGAACAGATCGGATCTATCCTAAAACAAGAACAACCCGATGGGCTTTTAAAGCCAATAGCGTATAGAAGCCGTAGAATGACATCTTATGAATCAAACTATTGTGTAACTGAGCAAGAATGCCTTGCTATTATTGATGCTGTGGATTTCTTTTTACCCTACTTAGATGGCGTGCATTTCACCATCCATACAGACCATGTTTGTCTAAAGTATTTGAAGAACATAAAGAACCCAAAAGGACGATTATTTAGATGGAGCTTAAAGCTCTCAATGTTTGACTTTGAGATAAAACACATAAGAGGAACTGAAAATAAAGAAGCTGATTTTCTCAGCAGATACCCCATAGCTCATTTTGTTTCTGACCCAGAACTAAAACAAGCTCAATTTGATGATAACATCAATGATAGGAAATATACTAAATTTAATGGACTTTTAACAATAAAGAAAAAAGGATTAATCAAAAGTGTTGTTCCACCATCATTAAGAGAAAAAGTATTAATAAGAGCTCATCAAGATTACGGCCATATAGGAGTATCTAAAATGTTAAATCTAATTTCCCCTATCTATTATTGGCCCTACCTAATTCAAGATATTTCTAATTATGTAAAACACTGTGAGGTGTGTCAACTCAATAAAATATCTCACCAGAAGAAATTTGGTCTGTTGGAAAGTCTCCCCCCAGCTAAGGATCCTTTTGATCTTGTGTCTATAGACACAGTAGGTGGACTAAATTACTATAATTCCACAAAGAAATTCCTTCACATCATCGTAGATCATGCTACTAGATACATTTGGGCTTTCCCCTCAAAAAGTCAAACTACTGACTCATATATAAATTGCCTAAACAAAATTTTTCAAATACAAAAACCCAAACAATTTTTAAGTGACAGGGCACCATCATTTACTTCACCAAGATTTAGAAAATATTTGATTAACAATAACATTAAACAATTATTGACTTCATCATCAAGACCTCAGTGTAATGGGTTAAATGAACGACTTAACCAAACCATAATAACCAGGTTAAGATGTAAATTCAATAACTTGAAAGGAAAATCAATACCATGGACGAAATTGTTAGATTCAGTACTAAATGAATATAATAATACTCCCCATTCCATAACAGGCTATACTCCTACTTACCTTCTGTATGGTAAGCTCCCTTATGATCCCCCCGTAAAAGAATCAGAATTTTACCCCCCTATAGACACTGCCAGAACAAATGCCTATAATAATACATTAAAATTTCATCAGATAAATAAAATTAGATATGATCAACATTATCAACCTTCCACCTTTAAAGTAGGCGATAAAGTTTGGTTACAAACCTTTTACCATCCAGATAACCGAAAATTAATGCCTCCAATGTCTGGGCCATTTACAATCTTAAAACAGATATCCCCAGTCAATTATGAAATTGATAAACCCCAATCTAATTTAGGAAAAACTACCATGGTAATTCATTCATCCAAATTGAGGCCATACTACTCAAAAGAAGGATTTGAGTTAAAACTGACAAAAAGTAAAATACCCACTTTAGAGAAAAAAACAAACCAACAAGTGGCACCTAAGGTAGTGAAAAGTAGAATCCCTCTTCTTACTAAATAATGGTAGGGAAATCTTAATATAAATAAGACAATACCAAAAATAACTACGCCTAAAAATTAAGCCTTGAGAATATAATTTTGTGCACACATAAGATATAACTTGACACTTTTCTTTTCAATTGTTGTAAATATTTTACATTTTGATTTTATTTGTTGAGAAATTCACTCATATGATTCTATATATTTTCCCTCACAAATTTTATATGGAACATTTCATATTCGAACATTCTTTTTTTAATGTAAATAATAAAACTTCATGTGTAAATATTTTTCATTATGTGGAAATAACCCATTATTTTATGTTTTTATTCTGATCAAACCAAATAAATGTGAAACAAGATGTTGGATACCACTCGTCATTATGAGAAATAAATTTGTGATTTTCAAAGATATATATTTTTTTGGCATGTGGCAAAATACCTTTTGAATCTTGAGAGCCTGAGAAGGCCTACTCAATTCATGAGGTAAATCCCCTTATGAATTATAGGAAGGAGACACCTATAAATTCAAATAAGATTGGATAGTTTTCAGCTACTGTCAAACAAAGGTACAAATAAGAATATGTAGAATGAATAAAGAGAATCATTGATATAGTTTCAATTGGTATCCTCCATCTTAATTGATAATCTATGTAAATAATAATGATACTTTTTTTTTTACTTTGAAAATTACTCCCTAATTTTTATCCTTGGAGGGAAGAAATGACATAATAAAAATCATATTTTTATTATTCATTAATATAATTATAATTTAAATAATCATAGAATTAACACAGAGTTAATTTTTTAAAATCCCTAACAAAAGGAGTACAACGCAATATTGTTTTTTGTTTATACTTAGAATATCATATAGAATTGTATGTATGAAAACTGTTTGTTCTTAAAAATATAATCATTAAAATAAATTCAATTTTGGATATAAAGTTATCATTTTAATTCAATCCACGACTGCATGAATGAATTGGTAACGTACCTAAAATACATCTTTTTTTACGACATATATATATATATATAAATTCAAAATCTGTATCTTTCAATAATTTATATTTTACTTTCTCTACTTTTCCAAAAATAAAATTACTATTGATATATCTTTAAATATATATATGGTGAGTTATTCAGTCGACTTAAGCTATGGTGTGAGATTCTGTCGACTCTCGCTATACTGTGGTAACCGAGGGTCTCACGCTGTGGTATGGTAACCGAGAGGGGCAAACCTGTAGTAACCGAGGGACAGTCAGGGCGTGGAGAGTTTTCCAGTACCTCTCTGCACCTTGTAAGACCTTTAACAGTTCTCATAGAGTACAGGCAGTCGTGGTCGAGGCAGAGTGGAAAGCTTGGGAATATCCACACAAAAACGAAGACACAGTTGTATTAGGAAAGTTCCGTGAATAGATAAAAGTCGAGCTAGGAGCAAGATGGAGATAGATACTGTTCTACATGGTGGATGAGGTGGACCTGGGGTACAACCGACAAGGGCTCGCGCTGATGGTGAAGTGACTATCAAGTGACGATATATTTTCGGCTAGGGCAGAGGTGTTATACATCTTTGCCGAGAGAGGAAGTATTGAATTTCAGCGGATGCAACAAGAGTGTGGATCGGAATTTTATACTCTGGGAAGGCCCTGGCAGTTTCCTATCTTTAGACCTTGTTGTGGGACTGCTACATCTCGATCTCTGCTGTTATTAATTTATCCTCGGTTTTTACAAAGTACATTACATATGGTGATGTAATGACACATGTCAATCATGCGTATAATTATTTATAGATGTGTTTCTATTATACAACATGAAAATCTTGTTATAAGTATTATACAATATGGGGTTGTTGGTTTAAATTACCATATATATATATATATAGATGGATAGATACAATTATAATAAATATTATAAGAGAGGGGTTAAAGTGAACGATCAACGAATATATATAATCTACATTTCAGAAGAACTGATAATATACTAACTCACCCTTCTTATAAATTTTGAATCTTTAAATATACACCCATCTATCTATTTTGACTATATATATTAAAAATAAATAATCATCAAAAAATATTTTAGAAAAGTTCGAATTCCCTTCAAAATCAAGATATTCCTTTTAAATGCTCAAAAAGGAGTATTACCAAAAGAAACTTAAATAACCCGGTGTTTGTCTCGAAAAAAAGGATATATATACTTGTAAGTTAACTATTATTTATTTATTATTTTAAAAATGGATATATATACTTGTAAGTTAACTATTATTTCACAAAAAAAGTCGGTGGACGAGTGGGTAACTCCCTCGATTCCCGACAGTCATGAACCGGGATTGAATACCGCTTTAAAATTTCGTTTAATATGTGAATAAACTTCACATATTATTCACTGTTTCAATTATCATGAACTAGGTTGCTCTCGTTGAGCGGTACCTATTAATGTGATTTTGAACCAGGTGAACCAACTATTATTTAAGTACATATTCATTAATAAATATAAAAATGATGAAAATTATTTAACAATATTCCCGAAGCATTATCAAATTATACGATATTACTGAAGAATGTGAGGTTGGCTATAGCAATTACCTACCTATATAGGGCGATAATGACGACTGGAGAGAGCAGGTAGAACTGCATCTCACAGGAGAGATACCAGCCGTGAGGGACACACTGCACATACTCAGCTCATTTCACATCTATAACTGGCCGTTTTGTTATATATATATTTAAAATAGCGCAATCCATAAACAAATCTTTAATTAAAAAGGCATATATTGTTATAACAACTTGATAAAGGTAAGCGTTCAGCCAACTGAAATATTGGTAAAATAAATGATACTTTGATCCAATATATGCATTTTTAATTATATATATATTGAAAATAAAAAGGGCATATCCTGACTAGGAGCACATGTGATTTTCAGAAGGCAGAGCGCCATCTCGTGGAACAGAAATCAACTAATCATTGATTTAGTCTGTTCCCTGATATTTGGCCAACCCAATTTCTTGATAAATCAAGAAAAGCCATCCACGAACGCGTGCTGAACCCGCAGCTGACCGCTCTTCGGATCTTTATTTTGACGTTACCATTTTTAGTTTAAATACAAACAGGGATGTACAGGTTATATTAATAAAGATATAGCATATATACAAAATATGTGGGTGGTAGTAAATAGGAACAGTGTATATTTTAATAGAAGGATATAATATTAAAGTATCGGTTCAAACTTTTTGGAAGATATGTGAAATATACTAAAAGTGCCATTATTATACAGTTTAAAATATACTATAAAATGTGCCCCCGGTGATGAAGGTTTGCTTGGGGGAAATGAAATAACATGACCTAATAAACCTATTATAAAATCAAAAGAAATAATTTGGGCACAAATTAGTTAAAATTATTATTAATATAGGCGAATAAAATAGGACAATAAATTAATGATGACGTCTCAATAAGATATAGATAATATAAAATGAGAATATACAATGATATATAATATGATAAAATAAAAATATATAAGAATAAATAATAAAATTACGAAAATATGCAAGTTAAAATTATAATGCCGCAAAAGTAATTTACCTATAGAAAAGAAATTGAGAACCCATTGAATGAAAAAATAACTAAAGGAAAAGCATAAAGCTATTAAGTTGAACTAAGATTATAAGTTGACGCAGAGGGTTGATGAGGGTATAGGGGATGTCTGAGTATAATCCTGGAAAGAAATAGCTTAATTAGTTCTGCAATGCAGTACGAACTTGTGTTAGTGAGGTACTGGCTTCATTAACATTCAAAATGTTTCGTTTGCATCATCAGTTCAGACTAGTAGCTCCCTACTATATAAGTAGGTCGAGGAATGTGGAAAGAGATAGGTGAACGCAAGAGATATACTGCTGCCAATGATGATGATACCCGACTTTTATGATGAAAAAAAAGATGATTAGTAATAATAAGAATGATGACCGGGTAATAAGAGAGAGAGAAAAGAATCTAACTGGATATCATTAACTCACTATTGGGAACGATATAGCGAGGAAGGATGTATCCAGTTGGATTAATCAAATTAAAAAAATCTGGCGAGCAAGAATCTCTCGAGGGGAATATATGAGATTGGGGAATGAAGAAAGGGAAGGTGGCTGCAAGGGTTGTTCTGTTTCCAATGATGATTTCACCCGACTTGAATGATAATAATATATTTTTAAAAATGATGAGTGGTAATGATGAGCCGGGTGATAAATTTTCAACGGTGATATTATGGATGAAATATATTTTGATAAAGGATAAAGGGGAGAGCCAGAATATGAAACTATTGGACGTAGAGGATTGTTGGCTTTATGGATCTTTGGTAAGCCATAAAAAATTGGTAATTCGCTATTTGTTGCCTTTAATTTATCAATTGATTTGTTTTACAACTTATTGGTTCGTTTTATATGGTTTAGTCTCTTATTAAATTCTTTGATTATGTTTTGTAGGGGATTACTTGTTAATTCCTCATTAGTTTCTTTGTCTTGAAGTAGCTGATTGATTTTGGTGTCGTATTCTGCAGCATCCATAATGACAGTATTTCTACCCTTATCTGACGGCGAAATGACAATTTCTTTGTTTTATTTTAGGGATATAATAGCATTTCTTTCATTATGATCCAAATTATTTTTCTTTTGTATGTTTAGATATTCTTTGTATGATTTCGGTTCATATCTTTGATTTATCCTCTTCAGATAGATTTTTTATTGATGTCTCTATTGATGCAGGCGTCCTAGGTATGTTAAGGGATTGGGACTGAACAAAGTTCATGCCTTTCGATAGCAGCGATATAGTTTCTGGGAGAAATGAATGTTTTGATAGATTGATGACATTATTGATTCCTTTTCAGTTTTTGCTGAGTTCTGACTCCATCTTTTGAGTTTTTGTGTTTGGTTGTTACAAATCTTCATTTTTCTATTGAACATTTTTTATTTAAACATTCGGTAAACAAATTAAAATGATAGCCATCAACTTGATGTTTCAAATTTCAAACGCGTTAGTGGTTGACTTTTATATGATTTATCAAGAAATTGAGTTGGCCAAATATCACGCAACAAGTTAAATAAACGTTTGGTTTATTTTTGTGCCACTAGTTCGCGTTCTGCCATCTAGAAATGCTCATGTGAGCCTCGTCAGGATATAATTTTTTGTTTTTAATATCAACACACCTGACATTTTAAAAATATTTTTATATTTTTTTATTTTTTATTGATTTTTCACATATTCTATTATATATGAATACTTTTGCGGAGGAAATCGATCTATAAAATAAAGGCTAACTCATAGAAGAACCTAGGACTCATCAAGATTGTAAATAGAAATGCATCTCTGAGAATACTGAAAATCGGAATACTATCGACCAACCTATGGGTTAAGGAGAGAATAGTTAAATTTAGTTCATTTTTAAGAATCTTTTTAATTATAACTTTCAAAAATCTCAAGAAATAAACTAATGATTTCGGAATAATTGACACAATTGAATTAAAACAGGCAAATATTTATGTAATATATCCAAAGTTATTACACTGCAATATTTGATGTATTACACTGTTGTAGAATCCTGTCGACTCTATGTAATATAATCCAAAGTTATTACACTGCAACATTTGATGTATTATACTGTTGTAGAATCCTGTCGACTCTATGTAATATAATCCAAAGTTATTACACTGCAATATTTGATGTATTACACTGTTGTAGAATCCTGTCGACTTAACCGTTCTGTGACAATATCGTTGCGGAATTTCTTGTTGTTCGATTTGAATGGTGAGGATTGGTTGAAGCGCAGTCGTTGAGTGGCAAGTGAAGCACACAGTTAGGAATAATCAGGACACGTGATGGGGTTTGAAAATAAAAGGCAACTGGGTTGGAGGAAAGAAAGCTTGAGAAGGCGGAGCGAGTTTTGATTGTTAATTATCTGATCACATGGTGGTGATTGTACTTAGCTACGGGATGAGCAGAGGGAGAGAGGTCCAGAGCCGATGTCACCTTGTTGGAAGCCAAAACTCTACTGATCCGAACTCGGTGGAAACCAGGTCACTACTGACAATTCTTGCTTTTCGATTTAACACCACGAGTTGTCTTCCCTCCCATTGGTCGAAGGATGGAACGTGCCCGTTTTTCTATTGGTTGACCTATTTAGTTATTCCTTCCTAATTGGACCGGCGGCTTTCTTTGGTGAAAGATATGCCCGGCCTGATAGGAAGTATCGGGTGTTAGTTCGACTCTATTTACTACCGCGTTATCAAAATACGTCCGGTCCTGTCCGGAAATATTGGGCGTCTCTATACTAATATAACTTCTGCGGATACCAGATACGTCCGGGCTTTGCGAGGAAGTATTGACTGTACAAGTTATTTATACTTGTGCCCGCTTTTAGCCTGCTTCCTATGTCTTGTTGCCACTTTCTTTCCTCCAGTTACCTTATTCTTTATTAAATCTTTGAAAATCATACATTGTACATGCATAGTGGGTCGGGGGGCATACAATTATATACAAATTATGACAGATGCGCCCCCTACATGTGAAGAATTCAAGAAGGGGTTAGCCTGAGAGAATTCTGTAAAGTGAAAAATAATTTTGTGGGAAAATTAGTTGTGGGTATTGAGAGGTTATATACAAGCATTGGTGGCGATATAAGAAGTAAAATAGAATGGTGTTGATGATATAGGTTGAGTATAATTAATAGAAATCAAAAAAATTTTTAATTGTAAGAAATCAAAATGAATGCTATGGTACATAGTGGATTAAAAAGAAAAGAAAATGTGCCTAACTAATTTCTACTCGAAATTGGAAAAAAATCGAGGGAGTTCTATTAGGGCTTTTGAGAAATCAAAAATAATATAAAAATAAAAAGTTGGACGAAATCAAAGTAAAGGTTTGGTTGCATGTTGGAAAAAAAAATGCTTTGATGCATGGTGAAAAAAAAAGGAAAAAATGCATAACCATATTCTTGCTCGAAATTGGGAATGGAATTCGAGGGATTTTTATTAGGTCTTTTGAAGAAATCAAAGTAAAATAAAAAGTTGGAAGAAATCAAAAAATAATATAAAAGTTGGAAGACATCAAAGTAAATGTTTGGTTGCATGGTGAGAAAAAGGAAAAATGTTTTGTTGCATGGTGGAAAAAAAGAAATATAAAAAAAGAATGTTTTTGTAAATCAAAATAAAATATAATATCCAATTTTAAAAGAAAACCAATGAGTTTTCGTTGATTTGAAATTATGATAATATAAACTAATTGAAAAAAAAAAAGATAATTAATGATTAAAAGTGATAATAAGTTGAATAAATTGATAAATTGATTATATTTTTAAATTTTAATTGAGAGAAAATAATGAAAATGATTAATATGAAAAATAAGGTGTATTGGTTTGAACCCTTTTGTATCTACATGCCCTATAAATTTTTTAATTGCTCAATTATGCCCTATACATTTTTTGTCTTTGTGTGTGTTGTGAAAAATGTTAGAAGTCTGTAAAGTAATTGATTTGTTATAATAGGGATGGGAATTCATTTAGAATGTTTGTGTGTCGTCTTGTGGGTGTGAAATTGGAGATCGGAAACGAGGCGCTCCTTTCTGTTTGCATAGGCCGAATTTATCGCCGCGGAACTACGCTTCCTGTCGCGGTGTCTCAAAATTCTCACTTCCTTCCGCTTATTTATTTTTGGATGCGGTTCGGATCTTGTTTTTGGAGCGTGGCTTCTCCGGCATTGGTTGGTCATCTTTCAGTTACTTCTATCTCCTCGGAATCTATTTAGATTTTCTGCAAAAATGTTTCCTAAAATTATGAGAAGTTTTATAAATGCTTGTCCAAAATTAAAAACTGCCTCTTGTAGTTCGAAGATTTTATGAGCGGGCATGGTATAGATAAACAAGTAATTAATGAATAAAATTGGGATACATTTGTATGGTAGAACTAACATACAAAGGATGAAAATCAGATGAAAGATAGGGTATTGCCCCATGTTCTCCCATATTTTTGTAAATGGGGACTCTGAAATTTTTGTTTGAACCTTATTAATTGTAGCATTTAAATAATTGGTAGGTTCGCAGTTCTCCTGTTTGATCGTTAATGGTTTTATTAGCGATATGTCGGTGGTAATTGATTTAGGTTGAGCTGTGTGATCGTTTCTCTGACGTGGGTGGTGTAATTTTGGCATTGTTTGTGTTGTGTGTACGCTGTGCTTTATGTACGAATTCTGTTTTGCTTTGGGGCCTGTGTCGGTATTTTTACGTGAAGGTTGGTTGTATTCATCGATTCTTCTAGCGAATCGGCAGGTGGGGCAGGTTTTTACCTGTTTTGCGATATCTTGTGTCATGTTCTGCCAATAATATTGTGACGAGATGAGTCTCGTCATCTTGGAGATGTTTGGGTGGTGGTGTTGTGTGTGTACGGACTTAAGAAGTCTGGTTGTAAGTGAACTTGGGACTATAGTTTTAAGTACTCCTTTTCGGGAGACGGTGCGCAGTTTATTGTGATCCATAGTCACGCGAGATTTTCCCGGTGGAGAAGACTGTTGGCTCTGTATGAGTGGCGCATCTAGAAAGCCACAAAATGGGATACGAGTTACAACGCCCGTTTCATATTGTTGTACTCCATTTATGCTACGGACCTCATATTCGTATCTTGACAGTCTTAACCTCCATCGAAACAATCTGCCTGACGGGGCTTTGATCTCTTTCAACCACTGCAATGCAGGATGGTCAGAAAGTATTGTAAACTTTCTGCCCATTAGACAGGCGCGGAAGTTATCCACACTTTCCACAATGGCTAGGCATTGTAGTTCCAAGTCTGAATAATTTCGCTCGTGACCACGCAGAGAGCGGCTGAAATGTTGAACTGGGTATGTCTTCCCATCAGGGTAGACTTGTTTAAGAATGCCTGCAATGCCGAATGTTGAGGTGTTACCGTACACCTGGCATGGCAGACCTTCTTGGTAAAGGTATAATGTGGGGTGTGTGGTAAGGCTTTCTTTCAGGTTAGTGAACGCTTTCTGGCATTCGTCACTCCAGATCCACACGACATCCTTTTTTAGAAGGTTGACAAGTGGCGTCCGCAAGCGGGCGTGGTCCGGAATGAACTCTTTATAGGCGTTCACAGCTTTTAGGAAAGATCGCAATGTTTTTCGATTGTGTGGTTGTTTGGTGGCGTGAATTTTTTCTATGTTTTGTGTAGACGGGATGATTGTATTATTCTTAACGATTGTGCATGCGCTTGTTGGTTGTTGTTGTCTTTTGGCGCGCGTGTTGCGTTTGTTGTGCGGGTTGTGCGTGTTTGTTGCGTGGTGACGTATGGGTGCGTGTATGTTGTGAGGTACATTTGCGTAATTATGGCGTGGCGAAGTATGGTCATGTGTGGATTTTGTGTGGTAAGTGGGTGAGCTGTGTCGGTGTACGGACACTTTTTTGGGCATTATTGGAATTGTAGGTTGAAGTCGTGGTGGCTTTATATGTTGTGGGCATGAAAAGTTGCGTGGTGTGAGATTAGAATGGTGGCATGTAAATATTTGAGGTTTGGGCAATGAATGCAGGCAAGGGTTTCCATGTGTGAAAGCTTTGTGTGCTGTACGAGTCCTCTGGGACAGGTTTTGGTCTAGCCCGTGCTTGCATTCATTTGGTACATGTTTATATACATGGTTAAAGGGGTAGGTAGGGTTAGATAAGAGTTCAAAGTCAATTCTTGACGCCATAGGGGGGGTGCCTACCTTAGTCTCGAAAAGTCTGCTCGGCTGGGGGGTCTCTGGCTTGACTTGGTTGTTGTGGGACTGTTTGCACTGTCCGCACTTTTTCGTGGGCCGTCGGGACTGGTCGATGTCGGCATTCGCTGTGCCAGTGCCTCGCGCCGCAGAACTTGCAGTTGGACGGCGGAAGAGGTGCATTCCATGCACCTGGGTGTCGGGGTGTGCTGTGATACGGGTACGGCATGGCGGTGGATGACTCCTCGGTGGTCGGTGTCCGGTCTCGGTGACACTTGCCTGGGGTGGTGGCACGTGCGTCGGCTGCCGCGCTCATCTCGCCTTTCGGTCGGCGGGGGGTGTGGGCTGCTCCGGGGGTGGCGCTACGGAACGTCGTTTGTAGTTGAGTGGACCTTGCTCCTTGAAGTGCGGCGGTCAGCTGCAAAATTATTGTCGCCAGGGTGTGTTTTGTCGCTTCGCTCGTTGCCAGTTTCTTCCCTCTTTCTTTCGTAGGGTTGTCCGTTTTTACGCCTATGGGATCCTGATTAAGCTCCATAATATCTTTATCCTGTCGACTCTATGTAATATATCCAAAGTTATTACACTGCAATATTTGATGTATTACACTGTTGTAGAATCCTGTCGACTCTATGTAATATAATCCAAAGTTATTACACTGCAATATTTGATGTATTATACTGTTGTAGAATCCTGTCGACTCTATGTAATATAATCCAAAGTTATTACACTGCAATATTTGATGTATTACACTGTTGTAGAATCCTGTCGACTTAACCGTTCTGTGACAATATCGTTGCGGAATTTCTTGTTGTTCGATTTGAATGGTGAGGATTGGTTGAAGCGCAGTCGTTGAGTGGCAAGTGAAGCACACAGTTAGGAATAATCAGGACACGTGATGGGGTTTGAAAATAAAAGACAACTGGGTTGGAGGAAAGAAAGCTTGAGAAGGCGGAGCGAGTTTTGATTGTTAATTATCTGATCACATGGTGGTGATTGTACTTAGCTACGGGATGAGCAGAGGGAGAGAGGTCCAGAGCCGATGTCACCTTGTTGGAAGCCAAAACTCTACTGATCCGAACTCGGTGGAAACCAGGTCACTACTGACAATTCTTGCTTTTCGATTTAACACCACGAGTTGTCTTCCTTCCCATTGGTCGAAGGATGGAACGTGCCCGTTTTTCTATTGGTTGACCTATTTAGTTATTCCTTCCTAATTGGACCGGCGGCTTTCTTTGGTGAAAGATATGCCCGGCCTGATAGGAAGTATCGGGTGTTAGTTCGACTCTATTTACTACCGCGTTATCAAAATACGTCCGGTCCTGTCCGGAAATATTGGGCGTCTCTATACTAATATAACTTCTGCGGATACCAGATACGTCCGGGCTTTGCGAGGAAGTATTGACTGTACAAGTTATTTATACTTGTGCCCGCTTTTAGCCTGCTTCCTATGTCTTGTTGCCACTTTCTTTCCTCCAGTTACCTTATTCTTTATTAAATCTTTGAAAATCATACATTGTACATGCATAGTGGGTCGGGGGGCATACAATTATATACAAATTATGACATTTATATAGGATGACCCTACATCAAACAATAATATTAATTCCTGCTAGCAAAGAAAGGCATACCACCAGCAGAGTTATCATAAATCACGGAGGAGAGACTCACAGAGCGAGAAGAGCTGATCCAGTTGGAGACGTATAGGACATTGGTCCACCAGTATTCCCGACAGCCCTGGAAGTAGGGCTCCGTGGTTTCCTCCCAGATGGGGCCTGAGCCGTACAGCGAGCCCTGCAGGATGATGGCCGTGGCTAGCAAGAAGGCGGGAGTCAACCTGGGTGCCAGAGTCACAAGTTAAGTTTCTACTAATCGAATAGATTATTGGTATATAATCGGTGTAAGGTTGACATGTCAAACAATAACTTTAACAGTTCCTAGCATTAGAAGGTCACAAAGGTTTTCAACTATTTAGACTTGTAGGATTGTTGCGTGATGTGTTGGTGTGGCTTGTGGAAAGGCTGCTGATAAAATTATAATTAAAATTAATTTATTTAAAGCCAGAAATATAAAAAGAGAAAAGAAACAACGGTTGAAGTAACGGCCGTTGGAGCAAGCCTAGATGTTTACCGCTGAGTGGCCAGAGTCTCTGATGACGTCCCGCGCGCATGCGTAGTCAGGTTGACGCTCGCGGTTGCCGATGCCGTCCACTGCCCCCTGTGTGTAGTGGAGCTTTGTCAAAGTGTAGTCGCCACACACCCGATAATTTTGGATTTTCTTCGGGACTTACATTTTTGCTTCATGTTAATAGAATCGAGGTGAACATAAACCATGCTAGATCAAAGAGAAAAAGTTTCTTGAACTTTCGGAAGTGTTTTCCAATGTTAACCGATTTATTCTCTTCAATAACAGGTCAATACTTCATTTAATTGTGCATATACATTTTTAGCTTCAAACGTATATAAAATGAATAGAAAGAGTATAAATATATATTTTTTTTCAAATTTCTGTTATTTAACATATATATATGTGTTATTTAAAAATATTATTTTATTCAAAATTATATTTCATAGATTTAAATATTCTGTTAAATCGACCGCCAGAGGTCACGCTTTGCATATAAAAACTCGTTGTTGTTTTTTCCCGATGGCTTCTTCCTGACAAGCACGAGGCGAGAGCCTCAAGCTGCCCCATCCTGAAGTCTAGGGCCCTCAAGTTCTAGGCTTCAAGGACCTTCTGCCTCCAATTCCATCTGCCACTTCTCCTGGATTCCTGGCCTATTCAACGCACCCGCCTCACTGCACCCTGGCGCTATTCCCCTTCTTGCTCAACGTTTCCACCACCCCTGCGAGACTCTCCTGCCGCCAGATCCTAGGGTCCCTTGCCACCTGATATCGAGTTTGGGCTCAAAAATCATAACTTTTGGTTAGTAGCCCGTAAATAAAGATATTTTCTCTCTCTCTCTCTCTCTTTCCCGATGGCCGAGCCCTGGGCGTTCGCGGGAGAATCGTGGTTGATGGAGTAATCCTCAACTTCGAGGAGTCCATCCGCGCCCGCGTCTGCTTCCGCTGTTGTGGCTTCGGCCACAACTCTGCCCAATGCTCCAGGGTTCCTAAGTGCTTCCACTGCGGTCAAGACGGCCATGAAGGCCGCGCCTGCCCATCCATTGCTGACCAGCGCACCTCCAAATGTGCCAACTGCTGCTCCAAGGGCCTTCCTGACAAGCACGAGACGAGAGCCTCAAGCTGCCCCATCCTGAAGTCTAGGGCCCTCAAGTTCTAGGCTTCAAGGACCTTCTGCCTCCAATTCCATCTGCCACTTCTACTGGATTCCTGGCCAATTCAATGCTCCTGCCTCACTGCACCTTGGCGCTGTTCCCCTGCTTGCCCAACGTTTCCACTACCCCTGCGACACATCTCCTGCCGCCAGATCCTAGGGTCCCTTGCCACCTGACATCGCGCTTGGGCTCAAAAATCATAACTTTTGGTTAGTAGCCCGTAAAACCATATTTTCTCTCTTTCCCGATGGCCGGCTCAAATTTTTGGTACATTATGTAAATAAGTTTTCCATTTTTTTTTTATTCTTACGCCTTAAGCCAGACAATACCTTCATAAAATTATGTTCTTATATATTACTTTAGCTCAATTAAAACAATCTGTGATTAAAACTATTTTTGTTATTATACTTTAAAGACTTTTGCCACGACTGCATTACCATAATCCTCAACATGATCTAAATTCAAGTAGAAAATCTCTTTTTTAAAATTTATAATATATATAAATATGGTAATTTAAACCAACAACCCCATATTTTATATAACTTATAACAAGATTTTCATGTTGTATAATTGAAACACATCTGTAAATAATTATACGCATTATTGACATGTGTCATTACATCACCATTTGTAATGTACTTTGTACAAACTGAGGATAAACAAATAAAACTCTGTAATAGATTAAGAGTTGAGATAAAGCAAAAAGTCAAAAACGTCTAAAATCGAGATAGATTTAGAAGTCCCACAACAAAGTCTAAATATAGATAGGGAAATGTCAGGATAGCGCCAGTTTAGAATTTCGCCAGCCGATCCACGCTCTTGTGCATCTGCTGAAATGCAATACTTCCTTTTCTCGGAAAAGATATATAAAGCCTCCGTCCTAGCCAAAAATATAATCACTTCACCATCAGCGTGAGCCCTCGTCGGTTGTCACTCAGGTCCACCTCATCGACCATGTAGACCAGTGTTAAAACTGGTTTTTGCATAGTTTTGAATAGTTTTTGCATAAGATTTTTGCATATTTCTTGTATAGGTTTTTTACATGTTTTTACGTGTTTTTTCGTTTTAGAAGGTTAATTTGTTTAAGTTTGATTTTGTAGTTTTAGGTGGTGTGGTCACGTGCAGCAGACCCTTTAAAAAGAAGGCGCGCGGAGAGATTGAAAAAGCAGTCAGTCTGAGTAGAAGCAGTCAGTCTGAGTAGTAGCAGTGAGTCAGTCTGAGTAGTAGCAGTGAGTCAGTCTGAGTGTGTAGAGAAGTCCCTGCCCATTAGAAGTATCTGCTGACTAGAAGTATCTGCTGACTAGAAGTATCTGCTGACTAGAAGTATCTGCTGATTAGAAGTATCTGCTGACTAGAAGTATCTGCTGATTAGAAGTATCTGCTGACTAGAAGTATCTGCTGACTAGAAGTATCTGCTGACTAGAAGTATCTGCTGACTAGAAGTATCTGCTGACTAGAAGTATCTGCTGACTAGAAGTATCTGCTGACTAGAAGTATCTGCCCATTAGAAGTATCTGCTGACTAGAAGTATCTGCTGACTAGAAGTATCTGTTGACTAGAAGTATCTGTTGACTAGAAGTATCTGCTGACTAGAAGTATCTGCTGACTGGAAGTATCTGCTGACTAGAAGTATCTGCTGACTAGAAGTATCTGTTGAATAGAGATAAGGCCTGAGCTAAGGAGGAGATAAAGTGCGTAGAAAGAGGGGAGCTGAGTCGGGCTTGCCCAGAGGGCTGCAAAAATTACTCTCTCCCTTTTACTAGAAAAGGTTCATTTCATTTTGTATTTACTCATCGTGTAATAAAGCCTCATAATTATTTAAATCAGCAATAAGGGTGATAATTTCTTTCAAAGAAACACCTGCCTATCGCTACCTCCATAGTTTGGATTTCTTAAATAGATTTATTATTATTATTATTATTTTTATTTTTACAATCTTTTTTGTTAGTTTTAACATTTCTGGTGAGCCGGACGCGATAGGCTTGGTGGTGAAATGGAGGAGGTGAACAAGAGACGTCGTAGGGCGGTGAGAAGAAACTTTACAAGATTAATTAATGATTTAAATATCGAACTGAAAGAGACTTCAATTGATAGTAGAAGGGTGGATGTAAAATTCAATAGGATAGAGGTTCTCTATGTAGAACTTGTGAATCTAAACGTGCTATGCCAGTCAGTCCTATTAGCCAAAGATGAGGCTAGTGACGAAGAAGTCGATAGGGAATTTCAGGAATGTGAAAAATACATCTGGGAGAAATTTATTATGGAGCGAAGAGTTAGGGCTTTGCGTGAGCAGGGGAAAGATGTTCTTTCTATTGGTGGTGGAAATAGAGAGGCAGATTTAAAGAATAAGGGAGATCTACAAAACTTTAAGGGCAACTCAAGGGATTGGTTCTCAAGGTGGGGGCAATTTGATAAAATTAATGCTAATGGAAATATGAAGATGTAGATTTAAAGAATAAGGAAGATTCTGAAGCGAAGCCTAATGACGAAGGAATGAAAGATTCTGAAGATCAGCCTGAAGGCGACGGAAAAAAGGATTCTGAAGCTGAGCTCAAAGGCGGAGTAAAGGATTCAGAAGCGGCAGTTAAATGCAATGAAGTGAAGGATTCTGAAACTGCAGTTGATAGCTTTATAGGTGTGAAGGAAGCTGAGGCTGAAGTTCAAGCGTCGAGGAAATTGGTGGAAGCAAGACCAACTGGAGATACGGAATCTAAAATAAAGGGTAATTATAGGGAAACAGAAGCCCAAGATTTGAAAACCATAAATAGATCTGATTATGCAGAGAATAAGGACGATAAATACAACAAGGGAAAAGATCATGATGGAAATGAAGCGAAAAATATAAATGAAGAACATTGTACAGAGTCAAAGAACTTGGAAGAAGTAAAGCAGCTAGATGTAGAACAGGGTACTGATTCAAAGGTGGAAGAAAAGTTAGATGCAGAACAGGGTACTGATTCAACGGTGGGAGAAAAGCTAGATGTAGAAAAAGGTACTGATGCAAAGGTGGAAGAAAAAATTATTGATCCAAAAGATTGGTTGAAGGAAGGGCTCGTCGATAGAGTTAATGAAAATCCACCTGAACTAAAAGGACACTATTTGCCCCGTCACCTTTTGTTAAAGAGTGAGTCCAAAACGACGCCTATAAGGCCAGTGTTTGACGACGCTTCCTGTCGAGGACGCAACAGACTATCCTTGAGGCGATATTTGAAAAGGAGACCCATTCTACTGAGGAGAATCCCGGAAATAAGGATAAAATATCGGGAGAACAAGTTCGGAATTTTGGCCGACATGAGGAGATATTTCCAGGTGATGGCCATCAAGGAAATGATTGGGACTACCTCCGATTTCTTTGGAAGAAGAAAATGGACAACTGATGGTTTTTGGGAGGGAAATGGTCGTAGTGACGATTTTAGTTAAGTGCCCCGTACCTCAAAATCCGGAAGAAAAGTCAAAAGGTGTCTACAGAGGTAAGACGACGCCACTTCGTCCTGTTTTCGATGCTTCCAACGCTGATTCCAAGAAGGCCTCTGCCACTTCCTCCCAAAACAAGAAGTCAAGGATGAAATCCATGGACCTGGATGTTGAGGCCATGGTGTACAGTCTTTCAGTAACAGAGCTGGACAGCCTCTTTTGAGAGAGAGGGCAAGATGGTGGCTCAGGACAAACTGGATAGAGAGATAAATTGAATGGCGGGTTTTCGTGAGAAACCGAGTCAAGGGAATTAAAGTTAGAGCAGATGGCAGTGTCGAGAATCTCAAATGGAAAGCTACTTGGTGAAATTCTTTCAAAATCTGAGAGCAGAAGCATAATGAGATTTGATGAGCTCTTCTGGGGTAGAAAGTTGGTTCCTGTTGGAAAAGGCACATGGCCAAAATGTTTTTTGAGGGATGTTACTGATAATGGCGGATGTCCTGTTTATAGAATTGAACAGAGATTTCAGAATATAGGAACTCTAATATTGATCATAGAAAAAATTGGTCTTATATTTCTCCTAGAACGATTAAAAAGGAAATAAATATTTTTGATGTTTTAAGAACCTTACAGGGTAGTGCTCAAGCCAATCTTTGTTATCCTAAAGTTTTTAGGATTGTTCGTGATTTGGAATCTAAATATTTTTCAAATATTATGTAAGATAGCGAAAAGGATAATAATTTGGATTTTAATTATATTAATTTATCTTATTTTGTAGTTTTTGTTCTGAATATGGAAGGAAATCTCTAAGGAAAATATTGGAAAATGGAAAACTTTTGCCAGAACAATTAATGAGCATTCTTTGTCAGATTTGTATTGCGGTGGGTTATGCTGAGCAAAACATCGGATTGGTTCACAGTGATATAAGTCCCAGGGATATCATGATACGGCCAACTTCTCAAAAGGTTTTGAACTACGACATTGAGGGAGAGAATTATGAAATCCCAACCAACAACTGCATTGCCAAGTTGAAAGATTTTGAGATATCTCGACTCGTAAAGAATGATAATCCAATTCCGAATGTTTTTTAAGAGAATGGTTCTCAGCTAATTTGGACCCATAATGAAATGCGAGAATTTAACTCTGCTTATAAAATACGTACTGAATTCATTGATGAGATATTTGGGGAAAATTTTGATTGTAGGAATCAATTCAAAGAACCAAGGCTAAGATGGCGAACAATATTTTTAGACAGGCTTCATAAAAGAAAAAGTATATATATATATCTCTGGATACTGGGGCCATTGTATGGGATTAATTTTGACAATAATACTTGTCAAAATTAGGTGGGAGAATGTTAAAACTGGTTTTTGCATAGTTTTGAATAGTTTTTGCATAAGATTTTTGCATAGTTCTTGTATAGGTTTTTTACATGTTTTTACGTGTTTTTTCGTTTTAGAAGGTTAATTTGTTTAAGTTTGATTTTGTAGTTTTAGGTGGTGTGGTCACGTGCAGCAGACCCTTTAAAAAGAAGGCGCGCGGAGAGATTGAAAAAGCAGTCAGTCTGAGTAGAAGCAGTCAGTCTGAGTAGAAGCAGTCAGTCTGAGTAGTAGCAGTGAGTCAGTCTGAGTAGTAGCAGTGAGTCAGTCTGAGTGTGTAGAGAAGTCCCTACCCATTAGAAGTATCTGCTGACTAGAAGTATCTGCTGACTAGAAGTATCTGCTGACTAGAAGTATCTGCTGACTAGAAGTATCTGCTGACTAGAAGTATCTGCTGACTAGAAGTATCTGCTGATTAGAAGTATCTGCTGACTAGAAGTATCTGCTGATTAGAAGTATCTGCTGACTAGAAGTATCTGCTGACTAGAAGTATCTGCTGACTAGAAGTATCTGCTGACTAGAAGTATCTGCCCATTAGAAGTATCTGCTGACTAGAAGTATCTGCTGACTAGAAGTATCTGCTGACTGGAAGTATCTGCTGATTAGAAGTATCTGCTGACTGGAAGTATCTGCTGACTAGAAGTATCTGCTGACTAGAAGTATCTGCTGACTAGAAGTATCTGTTGACTAGAAGTATCTGCTGACTAGAAGTATCTGCTGACTGGAAGTATCTGCTGATTAGAAGTATCTGCTGACTGGAAGTATCTGCTGACTAGAAGTATCTGCTGACTAGAAGTATCTGCTGACTAGAAGTATCTGTTGAATAGAGATAAGGCCTGAACTAAGGAGGAGATAAAGTGCGTAGAAAGAGGGGAGCTGAGTCGGGCTTGCCCAGAGGGCTGCAAAAATTACTCTCTCCCTTTTACTAGAAAAGGTTCATTTCATTTTGTATTTACTCATCGTGTAATAAAGCCTCATAATTATTTAAATCAGCAATAAGGGTGATCATTTCCTCCAAAGAAACACCTGCCTATCGCTACCTCCATAGTTTGGATTTCTTAAATAGATTTATTGTTATTATATTTTTTGTTAGTTATAACAACCAGTAAGCACTCTTCTATCTCCATCTTTCGCTCATAGCTCAACCTTTATCTGTTCACGGAACTTTCCTAGTGCAACTGTGTCTTCGTTTTTTGTGTGGACATTCTCAAGCTTTCCACTCTGCCTCGACCACGACTGCCTGTACTTTGTGAAAACTTTTAAAGGTCTTCCAAGGTGCAGAGACGTACTGGAAAACTCCACATCCTGACTGTTCCTCTCGGTCAACACAGTATAGCGAGAATTGACAGGGACTCACACCACAGTTTAAGTCGACTGGATACCTCATCACAGATTTAGTCGACAGGATTCTACAAGAGTCAACAGGACCTCATCACATATATATTAAAATAATAATAATAGAGCGAGAAATTAAACGAAATTAAAAATAAAAACAATCATACCTGCGAATGTTTAATTTTATACATTTGTGGTTATTTTTATTTGCTTAGATTTTTATAATTCACGTAAGAGACAAGATAAATTCTATGAATATACAAAGGTAGTGTTTTATATTGAATACTAGCGATAACAGCGAAGTTACGCATGTTAATGTTAGGAAATATATTTTGATGTTAAGCAAAACCTGCTCCATCTCGTTTTACATAAATGTTGAAAATTTGGTTGAAATTGATGCATTGTAACGAAAGTTTTTAGCGAACAACACTCATGAAATTTGCATTTTATTAATATAGATATAAATTATTAATCAGCTAGTATTTCTAGGGGCAATACGCCTCTCTTTATCAAGGCTTTTCTTTGATTTAAACTAAATCACGCGGGCATGTGATCCACTCACGCTATACAAGACTAAAGCGAGAAACCATTTAAATAAAATATATATTTCTGTACATACATGATTACTTGAAATTGTATCTATTATTCCTGTAGAAGGGCAGCTTGCGCCCGAAAGCTCGAATGATTTTTTCAAATAAAGAAACTTATCCTTTTTGAATCTATTCGTTATTATAATATAGATATGTTTATTTTCGTGAGGACATCCTTACAGGGGATAGAAGTATCAAATAGTTTTCTTTGAAAATTTGAAACAAAATTTCCCAAAACCAATTTTTAATCTTTAAATACACTCTAAAAAAAAATCGACGCTCCAATAAATATTTGTCATATTTGGGACAAATATGTATGTGAAGAACATGTATGGGGAAAAAACGATTTAAATTTCAGAAAAATTAAAGGTTCCATTCCAGAGTTTGATGGCCACAAATTAAGAAAGTCAACATGTCGTTGGACGAATCGTTGAAAATATTTTTCCCGATTTCCATGAGCTCGGGTGCCTAATGAATATAAAATTGCATTCTATTGATTCACATTTAAAATTTTCCCTGTTAATCTCGGTGCGGAAAGCGAACAACAAGGTTAACGCTTCCACCAAGATATAAAAATCATTGAGCAATGATACAATGGTCATATGGATATGGTGGCGGAGTTTTGTTGTAATCTGTGTTGTGATGTCAACAAACAAAATATGAAGGCTTATAAACCGAAATATATCAATAAATGCCTGAATTTCATTTAATTTTTTCCTAAATATTGTATAACTAGCGGATGTGCCCGGCTTCGCCCGGGTTTTACCCGAGTGAATGTTTGTCTAACGAACATTTGTTAAAACAATTCTCTATAAACTTATAAAACGTACTCGGCTTCGCCCGGGGTTTTACCCGAGTAAAGGTTTGTCTAGCGAACATTTGTTAAAACAATTCTCTAAAAACTTATTTTAAAAAAATATATTTTTTGATAATTTGAAACTCGTAAATTTGAATCTCTCGATAAAGTGAACATTTTTTCCCGGTCCCTGTGTGCCGTGTCATCCTGAATTTTGTCTTCCCTAATTTTCTACATTAGAAAATCATAGTTTTATCTAGTGAACATTTTTTCCTGGTCCCTTGAAAAATACTCGATAAGTTGAATAAAATCAATATTAATTGGTTCCCTCGGTAATTGGAAGTTAAAGGAATAGTATGTAAAACGAAAATTGCAATTTATACCACGAATGTTTCTTTTATAAAAATCGAAATTTATTTTCAAAGAGAAATAGCGACATTTCTAACTTTAAGGATGAAGTAGTATCTTTGCCTTGGAATTGTATCATTATTCTTGTCTCAAATAAATTGCCGTGTCATCATGAGATAATCTTACTTTTGATAAATGATATTTAAGATAACAAACTTAGTGATAAGAAAACTTGTTATCATCGTCACAATGGGGGTGCTGCTTGCGAGTTAAATCAACAAATCTGCAAATAACTCTAAAGGATATTCAAGATATTCATGAAATTATTTTTCAAAAACCTTCCCGGTGATATTACATAATAATATCCCAAATTTTCACGGCGATTGGATGTATGGTTTTTGAATCTATAGAGTACAGACAGACAGACATTAAATTTTATATACAGGGTGATCCAAAAGTCCCGCACTATTTTAAAAATTAATAACTCCGCGAATATTTGCGCTAGAGCAATGCGGTAAACACCATTGTGTTCAGGATGCAATGGGATTTTTTATGGCAAATAATGAAAAATTCGAAATTGATTTTAGTTACAATTTTATTCGCCAGATGGCGCACTACCAAAACCAGAGATTCAGCGGCCAAATTGTTTGATAAATTGAAAAATATAACTGATCGACACGTATTTTTCCTTTTTGAATACCAGGAAAGAACCCTAATAACATCAAATAACAAATTAATAAAACACCACTTCGCCAAAAGTATAAAGAATTGGTTAACAATTTTTAAATACAATCAGAGATATGTAAAATAGGTAAATGCAAATTAAAACATGTAGCAAAAAAATTGATATTTTAGATACGGTTTGTGTTTCCGAAGATAATAAATTTCTAATATTTTTAATTCAACTCTCTCTCATACTGTACCCAATTTTAGAAAATGTGTCCCCTCAAATAAAAATATTTTTCAAATCGACCTTTTGCGTTGAAAAAGGTGGTAGTAAAATCATTTTGTATTATTTTTTTGCACAAAATTTCTAAAGTTATTGGTGTACAGAAAATATTCCTTATGCTATTTCTTCTAATGAGCGAAAAGCGAAAAACTAAACATAAGGGGAAAAATTGTGTGCACCAGTGTTATTCGAGAAGTTATAACACTCTGGTTTGCACGAAATAATATGTGAGCAAATGAGAAACAAAATATTACTGTTCACAAAAAAAGAGTCAAGATGTGAGGACAGCATTTATTATCCCCATATCCCAACACAAAGAGCTGCAAAATATTGGTAGATAATATAATACATGGCAGCTTATATAACACATGAGGTAACTGCCTTCTCTCTTGTATTAGGTCACAATCCTTGCTCAATGTGGCACCCTTCATTCTCAATCACCGCCTGCAGACGATAAATGACAGAATGGACAGCATTAAATAACATATCTGTTGAAATTGATAAAACGTGCCATCTGATAGAAGCCTTTAACATGGCCAATGTGGTAGGCCAGCATCGATAAACACACGATTTAATGTACCCCCATAAACAAAAATCGCAAGGTGTCAAGTCTGGTGATCTTGGAGGCCACTGGTATATAAAGTGGCGACTTATCACACGATTTTCAACGAACGTATTCTTCAGCAATTGTTTGGCACCTCGGGAGATATGATGAGGTCCTCCAACTTTCATGAATGTTATTTCGCTTAGTGCTTTTTCCCTGCAATATGGGAATACCCCATATGAACATAACGTTCACCAGTTACAAAAACGGTTTTAAAAGTTCTTCCATTGATTTTTCAAAGAAAAATAGCCCAATAATAAAAGAAGAAGTGAACCCACACAAAACTGTAACTCTAGGCTGATAAAGTGGCATTTCTGTAAAAATCCTAGGGTTTTCTGTTGCCCAAAAGCGGCTGTTTTGAATGTTAGATTCTCCGTTTAGAGAAAAGTGAGCATCATCTGTCCACAGAACATTCGACAGCCAGTTTTCATCAATATCAATTTTCCGGAAAACCCATGCAGCGAATTCTTGACGCATCTCAAAATCGACAACTTTCAGCTCGTGAAATCTTTGAATTTTGTTTGGGTACACACAATAGAGACATTAAGTGAAGCCTCTTCGGATATCACAATCATACCGGCGATTTTAACGCCAAAAGTTCAACTTGGGGATCATCTGTCCAGGATAACAAAGGTCACCGACCTCGACCTTACACCATTAAATAAGGGAGAGAACACCTATCTATCCAAGTCGACAGGCACAGAATCCGCAATAGACATCACAGCGATAAATTTCAACATCGCACCCACAACACCATGGAAAATCCTGAGAGGTGCAATCAGTGACCACAGACCACTTTTAACAACCCTAAACTTCAAAATTGAGAATGTCCAACAGAATAAAAGAACATGGAACTTTTGGAAAGCCGACTTGAAAAAAATTCACAGAAAAGCTTGAAGAACTGTGCAACGAAAAATTGAATTACAGAACGCTTGACAAAAACTTGGAAAACTTCTCTTCGAATATATCAAAAGCTGCAAAAGCATCGATACCTAGAAGGAGACGTTAGACCTGTGGATACCTTATTGGAAGGACCACAACATCGAGGCAATGATTGCAGAGAGAGACAATATCAATGAACTTCTTTTAAAAAATTAAACAGAAGAAAATAGAAAGTAACACATTGAAATTAGTCACAAAATAGAACAAAAAATTTGGATATGCAAACAAGAGAAAAATGGCAGAGTTCTGCGAAAAAATGGATCCAAGAAAGGACAGCCAACACTGAAATATGATTAGAGTGTTAGAAAAGAATCAAAACCAACATTAATCCTCCAATACTCTAACCGATATGAATAGAACAGCGAGAACGTGAACAAACAGATGGCTAACATAATTGCTGAATATCTTTCAAGCACTTCCATACTCAAATATACGATTGAAGACAGGACTCTAAAAATAATATAAACCAGTTAGTTAAACAAGCAAGAAACTTCCATCAACAAGATATTTTCTCGAGAGACTTCACACTGAATGAGCTAAACTCATCAATAAAAAAATCTAAGAGGTCACCAAGAGATAATCTAATCTTTGGTCAAATGATTAAACACTTTGAAGACAAAGCTAATAAACAACTCCTACGAATACTGAACATTTCATGGTAAACTGGTGAACTACCAAAGAATTGAAAGATATCAATTACTGTGCCAATACTGAAACCAAACAAAGATGCCAAGGAATCCAAGAACTATCGGCCAATTGCTCTCACCAGCATACTTTGTGAAATAACAGAACGAATTATCCACTCTAGGCTCATAGTCTGGCTCACTAACAATAAAAAAATAAACCTCTACCAATCTGCCTATAGATCCCAGCACTGTACGACTGATCAACTGTTCTACTTCTGTCAATCAATAATAAATTCTTTCCAGGAAAAACCGCCAAAGAAGACCACGGCTATATTCCTTGATATGACCGCAGCTTTTGATAGAGTGTGGAGGGAGAAATTACGTGAAAAGCTGCACAACATCGGAGTAAGAGGAGAAACCTTAACCTGGATTGCAGACTTCTTAAGGGGAAGAAGGTTAAAGGTTTGGGTCAATGGAGAATTTTCCAAGGAAGGAAGAACGTGTGATACTGCAGTCCTGGATCTTTCCAGTTGGTCTCGAGGACCGCGCCATCACCATCTCCTAAGCGGCGAAGTACGCGATCTAGGTATTCATCGTAGATCGCAAAATGCGTGGTGTCGCTGGAGACCCACTAGCGATTCTCCACCAAACTCTGCAGCGCTGGCAGAGGCGCCATATTCATTGTACATAGTGTATGTGATGATTTAAGACCATGGAATTGTTGTAAATAGTCCGGATATCTACTACCACATGTTCCACCACATAATTGTATATAACTTCTTATTTACTCTAAATAGAAAGCCTCAACTAACATCAATCTGTACCGCTTAAGAATCTAATAAAGTATAGCAACTGTACAGATAGAAGGAATGGAGACTAACAGGAGAAAATTAAGGTTAAAACTAATCAGGCTTAGGTGAAAATAGGAGAGAAGGCCTAGCAAACCCAGTCCAACTTTTACGAGGTCGTGGCTCTCCTGGATAATAAAACTTCCCCCCTGTTTACGTCAGAAAAGAGCAGTGACCTGTTCGGACCCAGCTCAGCTATAAAAGGAGGCCCTGATCCTCAGTTAGTCAGTCCTTAGTTAGTCTTCGTTCCAGTCCCTGTCCACCGGACGCTCCGATAAAAGGTAAACCCTTTCCTGCCAGAAATCCCCTCGTCCCATTCCTTCTTGACGTTCAGACGCTTCTAAGTGGAATCTCTATTTGCTTATTTCACCTTTGGCCCAGCTGTGTCGCCTTCCACCACGACTGCACGGTAGAGTTGACATCGAGGTTCGTCTAGCATCAGGTAACACTGGTCCCAGAGGTCCCAAGATATCACATGTATATAATGCATATTATCTTTTTTTTAAATAGTGCAGACTATGCACTTTGTATGTATTGACAAGATGTCAATAAAATTATTTTAACTGTCATTGATGAGGAATTGGAATTTTCAAAACACATAATTAGCACCTCAAATAGAGCTACTAGAAAACTAAACATTCTGAGATGGCTATGTGGAACAAATTGGGGAGAAAACCCAGAATTCTCAGAACTATATATATCACCTTAATAAGGCCGATAATGGAATATGCAACACCGGTCTAGGCTCCCTCAAGCTCATCACTAAAATTAAGACTAGACAGTGTTCAAGCAAAAGCGGCCAAAATAATCACCGGTGCTGTTTCATCCACCAACAATGAGAAAATTCAGAGAGAATGTGTTCTAGACCTACTCGCTCGAAAGCAGAAGATAAAATAAAAAAAACTTGGACCGGCACTTCGGAAACGAGGAACCAGAGGACAATATCTCTCTGACCACTTGTGGTTTGGTGGATCCGCCCTTTTCTGAGAATGAGGTGAAACTGACGGCTTTCAAGTTCGGGAAAAGGAAATCTCCTGGTCCCGAAGGGATCGATAACACGGTCGTGAAAGCCCTGTTAAGAATGCACCCATCACTTCTTGCCAGGTTTTTCAATAGGTGCCTGGACACTGGTACTTTTCCTGAGGCATGGAAGGTTGCCCGAGTAGTGCTTCTCGAAAAGTCTGGTAAAAAGGGTAATTCTCCTAATGATTATCGTCCGCTTTCTTTACTAGTGTGTCTAGGTATGGTCCTGGATAGCCTACTAGCTCAGCGACTGAAGCACTGGCTAGAGAGTAATGAGCTCCTTTCCTCCTTCCAACATGGTTTTAGGGAAGGGAACTCCACAACCACGGCTCTGAAAGAGGTGTTAGAGGGGGTTGAGATGGGCTTAAATAAGGGTGCTTGGGTTCTTCTCGTGGCCCTGGACATTGATGGCGCGTTCAACTCCATGAGCTGGAACAAACTGATGAAATTTGATGGACATGGGTTGTCCTGATAATTTGTGCAGCTTGGTTCGTGACTTCCTGAGGGATAAACGGATTAACCTCAGTTTTGGTGGGCGGAAGTTGGAAAGAAAGTTTGCTAGGGGTTGCCCCCAGGGCTCTTGCTGCGGACCTATTATGTGGAATATCCTGGTAAACACCGTTTTCCAGGAGGAGTTACCTGAGGGAGCCTGGCTGGTCCTCTATGCTGACGACCAGTTCCTCATCATTGAGGCTGCTTCGAGAGCAAGGGCTGAGAAGTGTGTTGAAGCTTCTCTCCAAATCCTCTCGAACTGGGCCCATGACTCTGGCCTTAAGTTCAATGTATCCAAAACTAAAGCCCTCAGCTTCAAGCCCAGGGACATAAGAACTAAAAGGAAAGGGATCAAATGGGAGCACAAGCCGGCTATCCGGATGAAAGGACGGAGGGTAGCGTTGGTCAATAGGATGACCATCATGGGGGTGGTCATTGATGACAATATGGGTTGGCTATACCAGGCGGAGGAGATGGTGACGAGAGGCAGGGAGGCGTTGTGCAGGCCTGTCCTGGTTGGCTCTCAATAGGGGGGGGGGGGGGAGAAGGAGGGTACTATTTTTAGGAACCTCTGCCACAAGGGATCAGAAGGTGGCAAAAACTCTAGAGAGCGTGCAGAGGACAGCGGCACTCAGAATCACAGGGGGATATCGCACTATCAGCAGTGAGGCCTTTTTGGTCCTCGCTGGGCTTATTCCCCTGGGATTGAAACTAGAGGAGGAGACCATCAGACAGAAGATCTGGGAGAACAGGGAAGATGCCCTGGGACTTGAAGCGGGTGCCCTGGAATGGAAGAGGGACCCAAGGAAGCCTCCGCAGTGGTTGCCAAAGTGGAATTGGAGTCCTGGAGGGCCGACAGGGATTGACACGGAGGTTTTCACTGATGGTAGTAAGTCTGGAACCAATACTGGAGCTGGAGTAGTGATTTTCACTAATGGAGAGCTGATCTTCCAAGAAAGCTTAACACTCAGAGTGGACGAATTGGTATTTTCAGCCGAGCTGGTTGCGATCAGGGTAGCCCTCAGAGTGTGTGCCGAGAAGAACTTCAGCCCGGACCGCCTCTATTCAGATTGTATGTCGGCCCTCGTCGCCATCAATCTGGAGAAAGGGCAACTCGCGCATCAAATAATCCAGGAGCTGGAGATGATAACGCGGGCTCCGGAGGGTTAGGGGACACAGCCTCATCGAAGGTAATAAGTTCGCAGACAGGCTCGCTAAGGCAGGATGCTTTAGAGGTAGATTACTGAGGACCCCAGTGACCAAGAAAGAAGTTTATAGGAGGATCAGGGGGCACGTCCAGGACTTATGGTTGGACAGATGGAGGAAAAGTGTGAAGGGAGAGAGGTATTCAATTGGGTAACAACACCCAAGTACCTCTGTAAGGTAATATCCCACAAATTCATTAGGGTAGTTCGGGACAAGGGCTCTTCCCCAAGTCTCCACAGATTTAAAATTAAGAGAAACCCTGATTGCGTCTATGAAGAAAGGGATGTGGATGCACGCCACTACGTCTTGGATTGTCCAAGGGTAGTGGGTGTGCAGGAAGAGAGAAGGAGGGCAGGGGCGCGATCGAGAGTAAGCTGCTGAGAAACCACAGCAAGCTTCTTGAGAAAGCCCACGACGTGGCAGCTAAGCTTTTACTCAGCTGTGAGTGAACAGAGTCGACCGGGGGCCGCCTCCCCGCGGTCCCTGCTGGACACAGTAAATAGTTTCCTCTTTTGCTGTGTTTAAAGGCCACCGGTATAGAAATCCTTCCAGACACGTTGTCTGGGAGGTGGTGTTTCCAGGTACAATGTCCAAGCTCTAGCTTGGATACCGTTACTTGGGCTATGAGTTGAACAGAATAGCAGCGAAGGGCATGCTTCGGATGCCGGCTTGTGGACCGAAAGGTCTGGGTGGCCATCTGCTTCTAGGGTGTACCAACTGTGCTTAGGTGGGATCCTCCAGTTCTTGTTTATTTTTGTTTTGGCTACTGTTTCTATTTCTTTAAAAGTAAGTTTATTTTTCTGTAGTAAGGGTTCTTTTGTGCCTTTTTTCGCTAGCGCATCAGCAGCTTCATTGCCTTCAATGCTAACATGTAAGGGTATCCATTGAAGATGAATTTTTGAGGTATTTAGAGTTTTTGGAGATAATCAATTATAAAACACTTAAAGTTGCACCGCATAAGTTTCTTTTCTGTGAAAAATCAATATTTATTTCAAAGAGAAATATTTACTATTTCTAACTTTTTTGGATGAAGTATGAAAGGGTGAAAATATGAAGAGTAATGGCGAACGGAAAAATAAAAGTGTCCAGGGGCGGGAATCGAACCCACAACCTTCCGCTTACCGGGCAGATGCCATGTCCACTAGGCTACCCTGGACGTATTCTTCCGTTCGTAAATAATACTTAAAGTAACTTATAATACATTATAAAGTACTGTGGCGTATGATTATAAAACACTTGAAGTTGCACCGCATAAGTTTCTTTTCTGTGAAAAATCAATATTTATTTCAAAGAGAAATATTGATTTTTCACAGAAAAGAAACTTATGCGGTGCAACTTTAAGTGTTTTATAATCATACGCCGCAGTCCTTTATAATGTATTATAAGTTACTTTGAGTATTATTTACGAACGGAAGAATACGTCCAGGGTAGCCTAGTGGACATGGCATCTGCTCCGGTAAGCGGAAGGTTGTGGGTTCGATTCCCGCCCCTGGACACTTTTATTTTTCCGTTCGCCATTACTCTTCATATTTTCACCCTTTCATACTTCATCCAAAAAAGTCAGAAATAGTAAATATTTCTCTTTGAAATAAATATTGATTTTTCACAGAAAAGAAACTTATGCGGTGCAACTTTAAGAGTTTTATAATCATACGCCGCAGTCCTTTATAATGTATAACCAATTATGTTCCTGCTTTACTTTGTCTCTAAGTTCCCTTGTGTGACTCAAGTGTTGTATGGCACTTCTACTATCAGTAAGAATCCATATATCGTGATGTTTAGTGTTTCTGATGGATTTTAAGGCTTCATAGATGGCTATAAGTTCGGATCTGAAGACTGAGCAAAAATCTGGGTTTCTTCTGTTTATTTTCTCATTGCCATTTGTGGTTTTAATGAGAGAGTCACTGTCAGTGTGTCCCAACTCGTCTCTGCTACCATCGGTATAGATAGTTATTACATCTTTAGGAATTTTATATTAATTATTTCTAATGATAATTGTTTTAAGTATTCTGGATTTTGGTATTGTTTGTTGGTGGGTTCATTTAAAGTGGCATTAAAAATAACATTTTGTTAGTGATTCGCATGGAGATATTTTTTCTGCTAAATAATATTTTTCCACTTTATATTTTAAAAATCCATTTCTTTTGGCCAGGTGGAGAGGGACTTCTTTTTTGAGTCTTATATTGGATTCCCAATTAATTGTGTAATTGAAAGTTCTGTGTTTGTTTTCATAACTCTTGATTTTGTTTATATATTTTGACAGATTGTAGCTTCTTCTATCCTTTAAGGGCATAATGTCTGCCTCGTAAAGTACAATATTATTAGGGCAGGTATTTCGAAGACCTGTATAATTCTAGCTGCATTTAGTTGTATCCTTTCCAGTGTTTTTAGATTTGTTTCAGATGCTGTACCATAGATTTGATATCCATATTCCAAGATAGGTCTCATTAGAGATGTGTGAGTTAATTTTAGTGTTGTTGCTTCAGCTCCCCACTCTTCCTGAAATACATTTCAAGATTTTTAGTCGGTCTCTTCCTTTTCTAACAACTCCTTCAATATGTTTACTAGAGTTAATTTCTGGATCCAGGGTGTAGCCGAGACATTTAGGATGTTTATTATATTGAAATTGTTGTTCTTTCAGAATAATATTTGGTCTTATTTTGTATAGCTTCTTATCGGTAGTAAAAAGACAGGTTTCAGATTTTTGGGGGTTAAATTCTAATTTATGTTTATTAGCAATTTTTTCTAGGTGGAGAAGAGTCTTGTTCAAATCTCTTTCAGCTTTTTTCCAGTTAGTGTTGCTGCTCCATAGAATAATGTCATCAGCGAAAAGTCCAATATTGGTTTTATGTGAAGATTTTTCTTCTATTCCTGCAATAAATAGGGTGATGAGATTTGGGCTAAGGACTGATCCTTGTGGTAATCCTTGATACAATTTGAAGGTTTTAGATAGAGTGCCATTATATTTGACCCTGATGTATCTATTTTTAAGGGAATCATTTATCCAAGTGATAGGTTTTCCATCAATTTTGAAATGTTTGTATAATTTTGTAATTAACTTGTTTTTCCATACCCCCCTTATCAAAAGCTTGTGTAAGGTCTAAAAAAGCAGCTATTGTGTGGTTAGTTGGTTTTCTGTTTTGTGCATCTTTTACCTTTTGTGTGAAGAATAAGAGTTGGTCTATTGTCCCAAGTCCTTTCCTAAATCCATATTGTTCTTCTGGTAAGAGATTTCTTGTGTCGGGGTGGTAGGTGAGTCGTCTGAGTATAATTTTTTCCATTAATTTTCAGCAAATACTTGTGAGGGAGATAGGTCGGTAGTTTTTTGGGTCATCAGCAGATTTGTCAAGTTTTTAAATGGGAATTATTGTTGCATTTTACAGTCTTGAGGCAATTTTCCAGTTTTCCAGGAGTTATTGAAAATATTAAGAAGTCTTTCTTTGCCAATTTTGCCCAAGTTTGATATCATTCGGCCATGGATTCCATCTGGCCCAGGAGTCTTGTTTAGGTCAGTGTTTTCTAATGCATAAGCTAGCTCTTTCATATTGATTTTTTTCATGGAAAATATTATGAGTGCTGGTGACATTTTTACAGTCATGAATAATCCTTCGGGCCTTTGTTTCAACCTTGATTTTACTACTTATTTGATATGAATTACCTAAAAGATTGGCAGCAATTTTGTCATTAGTTGCTGGTGTACCATCTGTATTCTTAATCATATTAGTTTTTTTCGGTTTGTGACTGGGATCTGTCAATTTGTTTTGCCAAATTCCAAAGTTTTGTATTTGGGTTTCTTGGGTTCAGGTTTTCACAAGTTTGTTTCCATTTTTCCCTTTTCACATTTACGTATAATCTTTTTATTTTTGCATTCACAATGTTCAGTTCAGTTCTACAATTTGTTTGGTTTTGGGTGCTCTTTTTTGTAGTTCATTTCCTTCAGTTATAAGTGTTTGAATATTTTTTGCCTGGTGAGTATAATTTGGAATCCATTTCTTAATATTACCTCTTGGTATTGAAACTGTGGCTGCTTTAATAATGGAGTTTTCGAAAGATATCCAATTAGCCTTTTTGAAGTTCCAGAATTTTTCTTAATCGAGCTGGTTTTGGTCGTGGTGCTAATTTCTATCAAATTAGGCAAATGATCACTTCCAAAACTTTTTAATATTTTCTATTTGCATTTGTGGAAAATGTCAGGATAGTAAAAACTTATATCAAGGGCTTGTGCAGTATTATAGCTTGTAGGAATGATGGGTAGGATTCCCATCATTTAAGCACATGAAGGCATTGTCGTCAAATATGTTTGATAGTATTTTGCTCTTGGGTTTGGCGTAGAACATCCCCATAGTTGATGTTTGGCATTAAGGTCACCTACAATAATAGTGTTGTCTGTAAGAAATTGAGCCATTGTTCCATCGTCAATAAATGTATTGTTTGGAGGGTGATACATATTGTATATGTGGATGGCTTTGTTTTGATTGAGGTAGACTTTGATACCTTGGGCTTCGAGGTCTAATGTGTTTGTAATATTAACGGCTATGTCCTCATAGTACAAATTCTTGATTAAAATTGCTAGGCCACGCCCTTCAACAGCATATACAGATGGATCTTCAGACCTTACCCTGAGTAATGGAGGGGCCGGAATTAACATAATACTGCAAGATGGAACAAGCATCAAAATCAAAGAAGGAGCAGGACAGATTTCGTCAAACTTCACTTGTGAACTGACAGCTATCTGGTAAGCCCTTGATGTATGCCTTAACCAACCATCCCTGCATCAAGCAGAAGGAATTTTAATATACAGCGACTCCATATCCGCTCTAGAAGAAATTCAGAAGGGCAATACTAAATTCACACAGAAAATACACTCGTTACTTACCCAACTGGAACCATTGGAGAATAACTGCATTCTACAATGAATCCCTGCCCATGCTGGGATCAGGGGTAATGAAATGGCATTCGAATTGGCAAAGGAAGCCAGAAAGTTGAGCCAAAGGAAAGAACAAATGTCATTATTTGACGCTGATTCTTTGTCAAAATACAAGATAATTAAACAATAAATAAGAAACGATCAAAATGCGAAATAAACTCTGAGAGAAAAATGACAAAAACTATAACAAGACTTAGAACAAAACACTATAAAGGAATGACAATACATCCAGATGGCACAATAACCTATAGGGCATGCAACAATTGTCCTGGTGTGGAACTTACACCTACCCACATATTCTCATAGCCAGCAATGGCCGCAGCCTTGCAGGAATTTGACATAGACCCAGAGCAGCAGCTTTACACACCCAAGATAGTGGACATTGCTGCTGCTGTGATGGAGATGCATGGATACATCTGAGGCTCTTTATTGGACACGACAACAACAACGGCACTCCAGAGTAAAATAAATTATCAGAGATAGATACATATTTTTCAAATGAATTAAAATAAATATAATCGATACTGAGAGAGTTGAATTAAAAAAATATTAGAAATTTATTATCTTCGGAAACACAAACCGTATCTAAAATATCATTTTTTTTTTTGCTACATGTTTTAATTTGCATTTACCTATTTTACATATCTCTGATTGTATTTAAAAATTGTTAACCAATTCTTCATACTTTTGGCGAAGTGGTGTTTTATTAATTTGTTATTTGATGTTATTAGGGTTCTTTCCTGGTATTCAAAAAGGAAAAATACGTGTCGATCAGTTATATTTTTCAATTTATCAAACAATTTGGCCGCTGAATCTCTGATTCTGGTAGTGCGCCATCTGGCGAATAAAATTGTAACTAAAATCAATTTCGAATTTTTCATTATTTGCCATAAAAAATCCCATTGCATCCTGAAAACAATGGTGCTTACCGCATTGCTCTAGCGCAAATATTCGCGGAGTTATTAATTTTTAAAATAGTGCGGGACTTTTGGATCACCCTGTATATAGATTTACTCTTCATTGTTGGCTTCTTATCTTACATTCATTCTTCATTGTTGGCTTTTTATATTACATTTACTATTCATTGTTGGCTTTTTATCTTACATTCAATCTTCATTGTTGGCTTTTTATCTTACATTCATTCTTCATTGTTGGCTTTTTATATTACATTCACTCTTCATTGTTGGCATTTTATCTTACATTCATTCTTCATTGTTGGCTTTTTATATTACATTTACTCTTCATTGTTGGCTTTTTATCTTACATTCACTCTTCATTGTTTGCTTTTTATATTATATTTACTCTTCATTGTTGGCTTTTTATCTTACATTTATTCTTCATTGTTGGCTTTTTATATTACATTTACTCTTCATTGTTGGCTTTTTATCTTACATTCATTCTTCATTGTTGGCTTTTTATATCATATTTACTCTTCATTGTTGGCTTTTTATCTTACATTCATTCTTCATTGTTGGTTTTTTATATTATATTTACTCTTCATTGTTGGCTTTTTATCTTACATTTATTCTTCATTGTTGGCTTTTTATATTATACTAAAAACTATCAGAGAAAAGAGAAACCACGGAAGGTGAACAGAAAAATGCTTACAATGGATGTATATGTTTACGATATCAAGTTAAATAAAAACAAAGATAAAATTTGAATATGTTGGTCACTATAAATTCGTATATTTGTTAGGCGAAATTAGAAACACGATAAAACAATATGAATTTTTTTAGATTGAGATTATTAGCTAGTATGTAAAAAAATTAACTCTGTTGAAATTTAATTTTGCATTTATATATAAATAAAATTAACTCTGTTGATTTTTTTTTGTATTTAATCGATAACAGCGAAGTTACGCATGTTAAAGTTAGGAAAAATATTTTGATGTTAAGCAAAACCTGCTCCATCTCGTTTTACATAAATGTTGAAAATTTGTTCGAAATTGATGCATTGTAACGAAAGTTTTTAGCGAACACCACTTATGAAATTTGCATTTTATTAATATAGATGTTTAAACATAATTAAAATGATTCGCATACACATTTTTTGTTAAGACTTTTCATCTCATATATAACAATAATTATACTGAAAATTTGAGAAAAGGAGAAATGGAAAGAAACTAGATTTTAAAATGAAAATCCATATGATCAGTAAGTAGTTTGTTAAATATACAACAACAACAATAACACAAAAAACCTAATTAAGCCCTTTTAATTTTATTCAGATTCTCCAAGCGCACACAGAAATGTAGGGTATTTGCTGTAATAAGAGTAATAGTACCAGTAATAAGTAATATGTTATTATTATTTTTAAAAAGCTAATAACCTTTAATGGTAATATAAAATTTATGTACACGAAAACCTATCTAGAAAATCATTCAATAAATAGATTAGTCTGGGTAATCTGAAAGAAAATCAATTTCTCATACATTGATTTACCACGGAGTCTCTGCAAATGAAGAAAATAAAGTAAATCTAATCGCATTTAATATTATATCATAATGAAATTTATATGCAATAAAACCTAATTAAGACAATTGAGCACATAAAAAAATTGTATCGGTATAAATCCAAGGAGAAAAGAAAAAAACATATACAAAATAAATAAAATAATTTTTAAAACACTGGAATTTACATGATACATGCATACATAAGCCTTTACTAAGACTTTTCGTCTTAATAAAAAAATCCTCAGCTGATAGATGAGGTTATAAAAATTTGGAGTGTAACTTTTTTTTTACAATATTTTAATTTGAAGAAAGCGAAATATAAAAGAAATTAAGGCAAGGAAAGAAGAAATATTACAATCATGTTAGGTCTTGTTGAATTAATTTGGTAATATCTTTCAGACAATCGAACAATCTCTCTTTACATCATGGGGTTCGCTCTCATCTCGTCGAAACCAACACATGTCAGATAACAGTTGTAGGATTTTCCAAGAGAATTTTCCTTTTTTTCTGTAAGAGATTATCAGTCGAGATAATGAGACAACTCGGGGCGTTTTATTATACACAAATAACATTCCGGGCCTTCTTTTCTGAAAGACCAATAAATATTCTGGGAAAACTGCAGTGGAATCACTTAGGGAGGAGAAATGTAATTAGAAAAAACGTATCAAAGAGACGTAAAAAGCAAGAAAAGTAAAAAATAATTGGAAAAATATAAAAGTAACACACTTGTCTTATACACACACAAAGCTTATATTAAGTCACCAGTCTTATACATTATATCTTATTGCCGGCTTGTAATGATGTCCCCACTATGATGAATCACCATCATACAATGGAGGAGAAAACGATGACTCTTAAGTTATTTTTCCTACGTACTGTTTTGTAAAAGTTATACAGAGCAAAGCCATTCGACTTAATACGGAGTTGGATAAAATAATTTGCACTGAGGTAAGTTGACTGTCATTTACTTTTGAGAAGAACGTCTCTCTTTCTTCGTTAATATACTGACACTCAGAGATGTAATGGAATATTTAAATATATATTTTTTATTTGCAAAGATGGAATATTGTATCCTCCTTACTGAAGATTTTGATGTGGTTTTCCTGTAAAAACGAATGGAGTATTCTCTGTTTTGAAACATATCGTTTTTGACTGTAAATGGAAAATCGCTAAGTGAATAGCTTTTTGTCAAAAATTAACTATGTTAATGCTTATAGTTTGGATATAGAATTTAGAATTTTCTATTTTAAACTGATCATTTTGAATAGATTATTCTTTTGCTCTCTTTGACTATTGATGGAATTTTACTCTGGACCATGCTTACATCATTGCAGTGAATTAACCAAGAAAATCCAGTTGAATGTGATGGCCAAACTTTCCGCAAACCCGAAATTCATATTTCTTATTCTTGTAGTTGAGTTAGACATATATGGGAAATTCGGCTATTGTCCATTTTCAGAATTCTAAGCCAGAACCTGAGTGTTAATTTTAACACTACAACTTCCAGTGACGTTCGTCCACATTACATGCGCAGAATAAAACTGGGAGCAAATCTAGATAAATTTAAGAGCCTCCGGAAAATATTGTCCTGAACCGCGTCCACCAAGCTCTTCTGGTTATTGGCACAAATTGGAGCTGCATATATCAAGGTTGAGAGAACCATTGAATTCAAGAGCCTGAAGGGATTTGATATAGTTGATTTTTGATCTGGTCCATTTTTCCCAAATCGCATTAATAGCATTTAGCGAATTGTTTTGAAAAGTTGCGCCGCAAGTTGCCAGTTGGTAACCCAAATATGTGTATTTAGATGTTGTAACGGGAGGCAGTTGTCGCCAGAACCAAACGTCAAAGCGAGTTAGTCGACCTCCATTTCTAAACACCATAACCCTTGATTTCTTTTGATTCAGTTAGGAATTTTTTTTTTCGAAATATTTTCTGAGTAACTTGATATTTATCTGAAATTTATTTTGCATTATCCCAAAAGCACAATGTCATCTGCGAACAGAAGGATGTGTATGTTTCCATAATTCGGTAAATAGACATTTGGCATGTTCGCATCATCATATAGAGAAACAGGTCATTTAGAAAAAGGATTAATAAGTAAGGTGATAGCGGTTCACCCTGTAGGACTCCAGCTTGTATTTTTATAAATTCTGTAAGTGAGCCAATCCATATAATTCTTGCTGACATTTGAATATAATAGCTCTGTGTGAGGCTAATGAAGCGGTCGCTCAAACCATAAGCTGCTAACTTTTCCCAAAGAATAAGTTGTGGTACAGTATCAAAAGCCTTTTTATATCCACAAAAAAAAAAAAATGTATAACTTCTTCATTTTGCGGCTCAGCGTTATTTGAATCAGTGAGGTAAGTGTGAAAATACGGTCTTGACAGGAATATCCTTTTCTGAAACCCGCTTGGTTTTCCGCCAATATTCTCCTTTTCTATCCATCTGTTCGGCCTAGTCTTTAATACGAATGTAAATAGTTTCGATAAGTTGGATAACAATGATATTCCTCTACAGTTTGATCGTATATTTGGGTCGTCGTTTTTGAAGATAGGATTGCTCTTGTGCGCTTTGAGGGAACTGAGGATGTCATCAATATTTTATTGTATATATTTGTTAGCAACTTCAGATATTCGTCAGGTAAATCTTTAATTGTTTCATTCGGTATGCTATTCAATCGTGTCTCTTTAATTTTCCTTAATCTGGATATTTCCGTAGCAACTTCTGTAAGCAAAATTTCACTATTCAGGTCCGGATCGAAATGAGCTGGTGCTGAAGATATATTAGCCTTCATTATAGGCGGGGAAGACAGCAGCTTAAGGTAAAAATACTGCCAATCAGAAATCAGGTTATTGCCTTTGATGGGGTCTTCCTGCTTATAATTTTTTTATTATATTCTAAATTTTAGAAGTGTTTCTAGCATGACATAGAGCCTTCTGTATATATTCAAAGTATTGGTTATTTTTTTATCTAATTAATAATAGATATTCTTTCTTGCTTGTAATAAAAAAAAATATCTGTCATTTGTATTATTCTGTATCAAATAGAGTTTAAGGTTGTCTTTTATATTTCTTTAAAATATGTAGCATTCCCCGTCAAACCACGGTTTAGACCTAACACCAGTTTAACCTTCTTTTCTTAAGCCTAAAAAGTACAAATTTTAATTCTTTTTCGAATTAAATAAAATATGATGGAACTTTCCAACCCATATGCGGTATTGGCGGAGAGCCAGAATAAAGATCTGCACGATGGTATGATTCCCATCGAGGTGGCTGATATGCAAGTCGATTTAACGACGATAAAAGATTCGACGAAGAATCGTTCGAGTTCAGATCTGAGAAACGCAAATTCGTTCGTGAAAAACGGCGGATATTTTAATCCGGCCGCGGAAAAAAGAATAGAATGGGGGGAGCAAGATGAGGCCGCGGAAAAGGATAATGACACCGAACCTTTCCAATCTGTACACGGGAAAAAAAGGAAAGGTCTAACCCTAAAAGTCAGCGGGGCCAGATTGTGAGGCCTGACGCTAGCTCTCCAAAAACATCTGGACAGCTTCGAAGGATCATGTGGGAGTCCGTGACCTTCGTCAGGAACACCAGACAACAGCAGGCGTTGAACAAAGCCAGATCATCAGCAGTAACGTTCGACCAATGCTGCTATGTCAAATGGTGCGCGGACTTCCATCCTGTGCACTACATGAAGGCCTTGGAGGAGTTGCTGGGGAAGGGATCCGTCTACCAACTGATGAAGATGTTCGGCCATGTTATGGTCGGACTGGCCAGCATTGAGAAGGCGGAGCGTCTGGTGGAGAATGGGCTCACCATCAACAACACCTTCCTAAGGGCATTCCCTTACAGAAGGAAGGCAGAGAAGATCATCCTCGGGAACCTGCCCATCGCAGTGAGAGAGGAGGACATCATCGAGGCCCTGCGATCTTACTGCCAGGTTGTCTCTCTGGCCTATGAAGTGGTGTCCTGTAACGGCTACACCTGGACCACCGGCAACAGGGAGGCCTTCGTCTTTCTGAGTGAAGGACGCAAACTCCACCAGTTCCCTTTCAAGCTGGTGATCATCTCCAAAGGGGAGTCTACACTCGCCTACATAACCTACGTTGTTAGGTGTAGTAGATTTCACCGCCAGGGACATCGGCGAGCCACCTGCCCCCAGGGGACCCGAAGTGGACCGGTGTTGACACCTACACCCTCCCATCCCACCCCCTCCCAAAGCTTCAGAGCGACTAAATCGGCTGAGGGAAATTCTGGAACCATCCAGACAATCCCCGTGACACCTCCAAGTCCTGCCACGTCCACGTCCTGCCTCTCAGTCCTTTCCCAGAACACTCCAGCCACCAAGCCTTCTGCTCCGGCGCCGAGCACCAGCGCGTTACAATCTCTACTAGCGCCTTCCTCGACCACTACTTCACCAACAGCGGACCCTGCCAAAGATCAGGCCAAGGCTGCATTAACAATGGAATATTCCATCCCCGAACCACAAAACATACAGCCTCCTCAGCCCACTTCACAGAAGGTTGAGGATCTGTTCAAGGTACTAGACGCTGACTTATTCCTGGAACCCCTATATAGAGATTATTTTAGGCACGAAATAGAGAATGCTGTTGTATGCCTAACTAAGAGGTAAGACGTTCTCGAGTTTATCTCGCCCGAGCAGAGCTCTGCTCTGAAGAAATTGCTTGACAAGGCAATCGCCCATGTCGGGGACAAGGACTCCGACCTAGGCAAGATGCTGTCCGACTTCAGGGCAGAAAGCGACATCGAACGAGACGACGCCCAGTGGGATTCGTCTGATACAAATAATTTGTAATTATTTTCTTTTATAAATTTTTCCCTCTCTATATAATTAACCCTATATAATCTTATATGTACATTGTAATAAATAAGTTTCAATCTCAATCTCCCTCTCTCGGCCGTTCAGAATGCTTGTTATATTGTTGTTTTCGGTTATGCAAAGAATATCGTCAATTTATATTTTCCAGAATGTGATTTTTAGCTGCCTATTATATATTATTAATTTGTCAATATTATTCATGAAAATGTTTGTCAGAGCTGAAGATATTGGGTTGCCCTTCAGGAGGCCTTTGATCTGTTTGTAGTATTGATTCTTGTAATTAAAGTAGCTGAATGACAAGGCACAGTTTGAGTAAGTCTATGGGGGCTTCCTTTGGTATAGATAATGGTAGGTTGGGGTGGGCATTCAAGAATTCTGAAATGTCAGTGATAGCTTCATCATGTGGGATTGAAGTATATAGCGATTCTACATCAAAGGAGACCAGGCGACTGTTTTCTGTTATTTGAGTTCTTGAAATTATTTCTATAGCTGCTGTGGAGTTGGGAACAGTATGAAGTAATTCTTTCTGAAAAGGTAAATTATTGAGGAAAGGTGTTTTGACAAGGGGTATATGGGGGTGCCAGCGTAGGATACAATGGGGCGTAGAGGGCTGTTTAGTTAGTGTACCTTTGATAGGCCATAAAATAAAGGCAAGTTAGTGTTTGCTTATTTTAGTTTGTTGAATGTTTTACTATCCAATTTATAATTACGTTTTATTTTGTTCAATTGACCTATTGAATTCTTTGATTATATTTGCTAGGGGGTTACTAGGTAACAGTTCATATACATTTTGATCTTCAAGTAACTGCTTGATTCTGTTGTCATAATCTATTGTGTCCATTATAACAGTATTTTTGCCTTTATCTGCACGAGAAATTATAATACTCTTGTTACTTTTAAGGAACTTATTATATTTCTTTCATCTTGCGTAAGATTATTTTTATTCTGTCGGTTCAAGCTTTTTAGGATGGGTACTATTTCTGTTCTAAACCTTTCTTTTTTTTCATTTGGTATGTTCTTAATTGAAGTTGCAATGCTTGTTATTGTTTTTGGGATGTTTATTTTTGGTGATGAGACGAAGTTAAGGCCTTTTGCTTATAGTGTTATGGTTTCTGGTGGGAACTGTTGTTTCGACAGATTGATTACATTACTTTCTTTGTGATGGTTTTTAGGGTTATGATTCCATCTGTTGAGTGTTTGACTTTGGCGATTCTGCATACCAGCTCTTCTATTTCTGAATTTTAACTCGATATATTCAGTTAGATATTTGAAATATGAATCATCAACTATTTCTTTAACAAAGCTGGTCTTGTGGCTTTGTCACCGACCCGAGGCCGCTAGTTGCGGCGACGGTCAATAGATGGTGTCAGGTTTTGATGTTTATTTTAACGGGAGAGGCGCCCTATGCTTCTATATATATATATACATATATATGAAAAAAACAATAGAAAAAAAAAAGATAAGTGGGTCAGGTGTTGATATTAAAAATAAAGAAGGCATCTCCTGACCACGAGCACATGTGCTTTTTAGACGGCAGAGCGCCATCTAGTGGAGCAAAAATAAAATTTGGCCAACCCAATTTCTTGATAAATCAAGAAAAGCCATCCACGAACGCGTTTCGCGCTGTTGGCGCTCGTCAGCGTGGAGTAGGCTGTAACCACTGCGACCAAAAATATTTTTGGTACCAATGGTTTCTTGAGAAATCAAGAAATGGGTATTTAAGGCCAAAATCGTGGTCAAGAGATGCCTTCTTTATTTTTAATATCAACACCTGACCCACTTGCCTTTTTTTTCTATTTCTTTTCATGTGTTAGGCGTCTTTACGCAAATTTGGCCTTAAATACCCATTTTTTGATTTCTCAAGAAGCCATTGGGACCAAAAATATTTTTGGTCGCAGCGGTTACAGCCTACTCCACCCTGACGAGCGCCAACAGCGCGAAACGCGTTCGTGGATGGTTTTTATTGATTTATCAAGAAATTGGGTTGGCCAAATATCACGGAGCAAGCTAAATAAATGTTTAGTTCATTTTTGCTCTACTAGATGGCGCTCTGCCATCTAAAAAGCACATGTGCTCGTGAGAAGGAGTGGCCTTCTTTATTTTTAATATATATATATATATATAATTGAATGTCTGTCTTTCTATCTGTATGTCTGTCTGTACTCTATAGATTCAAAAACCATACATCCAATCGCCGTGAAATTTTGGGATATTTTTAGGTATATCCCCAGGAAGGTTTTTGAAAAATAATCTCTTGGATATCTTGAATATCCTTAGAGTTATTTGCAGATTTGTAGATTTAATTCGAAAGCAGCGCCCCTATTGCGACGATGTTAAGTTTAATTTTTTATCTATAAGTTTTATTATCACTAAGTTTATTATCTTAAAGATTATTTATCAAAAGTAAGATTTTCTACCTATCAATTGCGCACAAGTCTAAGTTAGTTTTTCCATTTATGTACTACATATATATTGGGAGAATAGATAAAATGATGATTTTGTAATGTAGAAAATTAGGAAAGATAAAATTCAGGATGACACGGCAATTTATTCGAGGCAAGAATAATGATACAACTCCAAGGCAAAGATACTATTCCTTTAACTTCCAATTACCGAGGGAACCAATTAATATTGATTTTATTCAACTTATCGAGTATTTTTCAAGGGACCGGGAAAAAATGTTCACTACATAAAACGATGATTTTGTAATGTAGAAAATTAGGAAAGAGAAAATTCAGGATGACACGGCAATTTATTTGAGACAAGAATAATGATACAATTCCAAGGCAAGATACTATTCCTTTAACTTCCAATAACCGAGGGAACCAATTAATATTGATTTTATTCAACTTATCGAGTATTTTTCAAGGGACCGGGAAAACATATTCACTTTATCGAGAGATTCAAATTTACGAGTTTCAAATTATCAAAATATATCTTTTTTTTTTAAATAAGTTTATAGAGAATTGTTTTAACAAATGTTCGTTAGACAAACCTTTACTCGGGTAAAACCCGGGCGAAGCCGGGTACATCCGCTAGTATGTAATATTGTTAAAAAATGTGATCCTGTCGACTTTCTGTAATATTGTTGCAAATGTCGACGTATGGATAAGCTGGCAGTCGTGCACGTGAGGCGAGTGTTGATGTTCTTCCCACACGCGGACAACAAGAAGCAGAAGCAGGGCTGGATGTTAGCACTGAGAGTGATCGGGGACAGCCCACGGGACAGAGGTAGAGGCCATGACACAAGCTTGATGCCTATCACCAAGAGATGGAGAGAGAGACCGAGAGAGATAGAAGCCGTCTGACGATGTACACACCCTAGAACATCCGCTGACCTCTTGCCAAAACCTGTCCTGTTTACAGGGGTCGTCTAAATAAATCCCTGGAGAGAGGGGTGTCCCCATCTGGGCTTTGACATTTTCCTCCTCTCTCCCCAGCTGGCCGCTCTTTGGATTTTTATTTTGACGTCACCAATTTTAGTTTAAATACAAATAGGGGTTTACAGATATTATTAATTGAGATATAGCATATATACAAAATATAAGGGTGGTAGCAACTAGAAACGGTGTACATTTCAATAGAAGGGTAGGATCTTATAAGGTATCGGCTTTAACTATTTGAAAGATATGTGACAAATACTAAAAGTGTCATTTTTATACAGTGTGAAATATACTATATATATATATATAGGTTCAACTATTTGATATCGCAGTTAGAACCTAAATATGTCGAAAACCAATGAGACATAATAACCTCGCCAAAGAAAAATAAATATTCTTTTGCTAAAGAAAGACCTTTGAATCTCTTTAAGGAAAGTGAAACTTCTCGTATCAGACAACCCATTTCAGGAATAGAACTAGGGGATATGAAGCCGAGTCAGCTTCTGCAAAAACTGCGTTAATTGTCTCCGGATGACATTTCTATCAATTTGTACACCCAATTTGGTACCAGCCAAATTATTGCACGAAGTCGAACATCAAATCACAACAGCAGGTCCTCCTGTGTATTCAATTGCAAGACAATTGGATACAAAACGCCTCAGAATAGCAAAGCAAGAATTCAAATATATGCTGAAAAATGACATTATTCGTCCATCCAAATCCCAATGGACAAGTCCTTTACATATGACGTTAAAGAAAGATGGTACGTACCGATCATGTGGGGACTATCGTAGATTGAATAATATAACCATTCCTGACCGGTACCCCCATTCCTAGATTAGAAGAATTTCATCATACAAGGTATGTCCCATAAGTTCCCGGACTGGGCCCATAAAAAAAAAAGGTAAGATTTTTTAAAAATTTTTTTATTAAAACTTTTCAAAGTAATCCCCCCTTGCTTCAACGCACCAGCGCCATCGTTTCTCCCAATTGTCGAAACAGTTTTTATAAGCCTCTTTTGGAATGCTCTTCAATGCTAACGGCGATTTTTCTATTATGTCATCCCTGGTGACAAAATGTCTTCCTTTTAGAACTGCTTTAAGTTTGGGGAACAGGAAAAAGTCATTTGGTGCGATGTCTGGGAAATAGGGTGGTTGAAGTAGGATTTGTGTCCCGTTTTTCGCCAAAAGCTAGTCATCAAGTGCGCTGTGTGAGAGCGAGAATTGTCATGGTGTAGGATCCAGCCACCATTAGTCCATTTTTCTGGCCTTTTTTTTTCGAATCGCTTCCCTTAGACGGCGAAGAATGCCCAAATACATTTCCTTAATAACTGTTTGGCATGCAGGAAGATACTCGTGATGAACAATGCCCTTGTTATCCGAAAAAAGCGACCAGCAACACCTTGTTTCTGGATTTTTTTGGGTCTAGGCTCACCCTAACCTCTCCACTCGGCAGATTGAGGTTTGATTTCAGGGTCATAGCCATAGACTCATGTCTCGTCGCCTGTGATTATCTTGTCTTTCCATTCTGGATCCGTTCTTGTCATTTCCATCATGTCCTCACAGGTTGCAAGCCGACACAGTTTTTGCTCATTGGTGAGGAATCTTGGGATGAATTTTGCAGGAGTCTTTTTGAGCTTCAAATCTTCGGTTACGATCCTTCCAATCGTTGTTTTAGAGATGCCTGTGTCTTGCTCTAGCTCCAGCAAAGTGGTTCGAGGATTTTTTTATCAAATCGGTGATTTTTTGCACATTTTCATCAGTCCTTTGAAATTTTGAGCGTCCTTGACGAGGATCATCTTCAATGGAAATTCTGGCAGCTTTAAATCTAGAATGCCATTCAAAAACAGTTGTTCTCTTTGGGGCGTCATTGGGGAATGCTTTATTAAGCATTTCAAAAGTTACGGTTGCTTATATTTGAAGTTTCACACAAAATTCTATGCAAATCTTCTGCTTCAATTTTTGTTCCATCGTAAAATCGCCGCAGCGCTAGGTGTGACCTTTAAATAAATTAGAATAACCTTGGCGCGCGCGCAAGTACCGCCTCGATATTGGTACCACCGTGTAGCCATATATTTTTTCTATAATAAACAGTCAAATTCATTTACATTTTTCATTTATTTATTTTTTTATGGACCCAGTCCGGGAACTTATGGGACATACCTTGTATATTGAGAGGAAAAAAACTATTTTCCAGAATAGACCTTTTTAAGGCATATTACCAAATCCCAATAGATGAAGAAGACGAGGAGAAAACTGCTGTAATAACACTATTCGGATTGTTCGAATTCAACGTAATGAGTTTTGGACTCAGAAACGCCCCCGCGAATTTTCAAAGATTTATCAATGAGGTACTATTTGGCCTAGACTTTGTATTCCCATACATTGATGACATCCTAATAGCCTCCACAAACAAGGAATAACATGAAACTCACTTGGACATGATTTTTGAAAGACTTTCAAAGCATGGCCTTAGAATTAGTGCCAATAAATCAAAGTTTGGAGTGCTACATTGGACATATGATCACAAAGGAAGAATCACAACCATTACCCTCAAAAATCAAGGCAACTCAAGAATATAAATTTCCTGAAACATTACTAGATTTACGAACCTTTCTAGGTATGATAAATTCTATAGAAGATACCTAAAAGATGCAGCAGAAACACAAGCTGTATTGCATGAATTCCTGAAAGGCGCCAGAAAAAAGGACAAAAGGAAAATTCCCCATGGACTACCGAAGTAAAATCTACGTTTGAAAAATGTGAACAAGACCTATTAAATGTTGCAATGATAACATATTCCAATTCAGAATTACCTCTGTCTTTGAGCACAGACGCTTCGAATTAGGCAGTCGGAGCAGTCCTTCAACAATATGAGGAGAATGGCTGGAAACCCATAGCCTTTTACTCCAAGAAATTAAATGATACCCAGAAGTCCTATAGCACATATGACCGTGAACTATTGGCAATCTACCTTTCTGTTAAAAACTTCAAATACATGCTGGAAGGTAGGGACTTCAAAATTTACGCTGATCATAAGCCTTTACAGTATGCCTTCCCTCAAAAAAAAAAATGAAAAGGCATTACCAAGACAACCTAGGCATCTACAATTTATATCTCAATTCACTACAAATATTGAAGATGTTGATGAAAAGAGCAATATTGTAGCAGATACAATATCAAGGATAGAAGAAGTGTCAATGATTGATTACAATGAAATAGCATTGAAACAAATCAATGACACTGAGTTGATATCCTTAAAACAACAAACTGACCTCAAGTTTCAACAATATCCTTTACCATCATAAAATTTATTATGGTGCGAAACGTCGACTAAGAATTACGGACCATATATTTCAAAAGATTTCAGAAAGAGAATCTTTTTACAGATCCACGGAGCGCTTCATCCTGGAATCAGGTCAAGCGTCAAACAGATAAAAACTAAATTTCTGTGGACAAATATCAAAAAGGACGTACATGAATGGGCTCGCACATGTGTTGCATGTAAAAGAAACAAAATAACAAGACATACAAAGTCTAAAATAGGCTGTTTTCCATAAAATAGGGATTGATTTTGTGTGGTACACATTAACTGCATTTGGACCCCTACCACCTTCGAACGATCATATTTATTGCCTAACCTGTATCGATCGTTTCACATGTTGGCCAGAGGTCATCCCTTTGAAAAATATCAATGCCGATTATTTTGCTCAAGCCTTTTATGAACACTGGATTTCACGTTTTGGTATGCCTTCCACCATTATTACCAACTGTGCAAAACAATTCTCCTCGTCAGTTTTATCAAAAGCTGGCATTTCTTTGTGGAATTAAGATCCAGCACACAACGCCTTACCATCCTCAAAGCAACGGCAAGATCGAAAGATTTCACCGTACAATAAAAACGGCGATCAGAGCACATAATTCTTTGAGATGGACAGATACACTACCAACGGTGCTTCTAGGATTCCGAGCAGCGTTGAGAGAAATTAAATAAAAAACAAACTTTATTGACCTCTAGTCAACAATGATACAAAAAAGTTCCAATAAAATTATAGCTATAAACAATAAAATTTATAATATGATGCACTTGCGCGCCATCTCTTATCAAAATTCTAAACTATTAATAATGGCGTAAGATTCTTTTTGAAATTAAACAATTTTTCCATTGCACTAAGGGCAGTAGAAATTGTTTAATTTCAAAAAGAATCTTACGCCATTATTAATAGTTTCGAATTTTAATAGAATTTATACAAATATATATATTTACATCAAAGTCGAAGCCTTCTCCGAAAGGACGACAAGTTTAAATCAAGGGTTACAAGCCACCCTGAATTTGGATAGGCCTTTGGTTATAAAGGAGTTTTTGTACCCAACATGTTCAATTGCCATGTTGAGGAATTCGCAGAGAATGATCTTGTTTTCTGTCGAGATTGTCTTGGAAAGTACCTCCCTCACATGACGGTATAGGCCCGCTTCCACTACTTCAAACCTATTAATCTCCTTATAGAGGGGGGATAGGAAAGATTCAGCATTCAGGTTTTCAAAAATTCCTTTACCTGATCTTTGAGGTTAAACTCATGAGATTTCTGAAGAAACGGCATGGGTCGGGTCATGGAGGTAGAGCAGCGTTGAGAAAATATATGGATTTTTCTGCAGCTGAATTGGTATATGGAGTTAATATCAAACTTCCTGGTGAATTCTTTGAAAATCCTAAAATTACTGCGCCCTCAAATACATTCGTAGACGATTTGCGGAGATTTTTCAGAGACCTAAAACCAAAGGTCTCATCTCAAACGTCGTCAAGAGCAATATATATTCATAAAGACATTAATACTTGCCCACATGTATTCTTGAGGATCAGCAGAGTGAAGAAATCACTAGAACCTCCATATCAAGGGCCTTACCGAATATTAGAGAGACATGATAAATATTTTGTCTTCGATATCAATGGTAGAAATGCCTCAATTTCAATTGATAGACTTAAACCAGCTTACCTTCTTGCAGCGGATTGCTACACAGACACTGTTAAGTCAACTCCTTTCCTTCCCAACGACGCCGGAACATCCCGTTTCGGAAGAACAATTCGGCGCCCAGTACGATGTATGGAATGTGTAGCGTAACGAAAGTTACTGAAGAGGGAGTGATGTAGCGGCTCCTAAATATTAACTTTCATATTTTCATCATAAGTTTTAATTTGTTTAATAACTATTTAATTCAAATATTAAATTAAAATATTCATCTTAAAAATATATAATGCTCATAAATATACTTTATTGAAATTATATAAATTAATATTAATATCACATTATTTGTTATCATAATAATATAATAAAAATGATTATACATCATTCTAAATATAAATCATAAATCATATAAAATATAAATATTTATCTATAATATATCAAACACATATATCTAACATTTTATAATATTGAAATGATATTTGACTAACACATACACACAAAAAAAGAATATCAACATGTGTATACAACAATTTAACCCTTTCTGACTATTTGTATAAATGATTTTACGATAAATAATTTGTTGTCTGACTCCGCTTAGAATTTCATACCAACCAACAACAGAACTATTTGAGGGAGGTTGGGAATGGAATTCATGGAAATTTCAGGAGTATACACTGGATGTAATCATAAGACTAGCTTTGAAAAGAAAGCTCTGGGAGGATACGAATTCTGCCAGTGACCAACCTATGGGTTGAGAAGGTACATAAGAAGGGAAGTTGGTAGGTCTACAAGTAACAAGTAACTTGCCTCCAATAACGCCGAAGATAGAAGTAGAATAGATTGAAGTATCCGTCCAAGTTCTCCATCTTCCGGAGAGAGAGGTAGGTCACCAGTAGACCACTGTAAACACACAGTGCTTATAATGTCATTCTATTATATAGATTGAACTTAGCCTAGAAAATCGAATTTATTATTTTACACCTAAAGTACATATTTGTGAACAGTAAAGAAAACTACTAAATAATAGTTTATTCTAAAATTATAAATAATTTGCTATATGCCAAAACTATGACAAATTATATGTTTGTTGATAAACTAGAATATATATACTTTCTGATCGCGGGAAATATTTTTAAAAAATATCTCTACTGTAAAAAAATATTAATAAAACATTTCAAATATATAAATATATATTTTATTTTTGATTTAGTAAACTTATTAAAATTTTGTAATCCCATTTATTTTATATTTTAAAAATTAATGAATATTCTCAGATATATTTTCTCCTCACAGTATCGTTTTTATAAAGTTTTTCTTTGTATTGAAGAGTTACAAAGGTCGATTGAGGCATTTTTTAAAAATATAGCAGTGAGTACCCTTCTAGATATTCCACATTAATTTATAATTAAGCCTTTTAATATATTTTATTTATTTCACCTATATTTATTTAAACATTTTCTAAAAATAATGAGGAATTGTTTGATTTCTATAAATTAATTCCAAAGTATAAACTCAGTATTAACCTGATAAAGAAGAATGTATCGGCGCCGAAACAGGAGTTCATGACGATCTGAAAGGCGAGGTCTCCTCCGATGATCTTCACTTTTGTCAGCGCACCTGAGCACACACCATTCTTTGGTTCTAAGTACGTCCTTATATATCTGTATATGGGTGTGTTCATACAGTTTTATTTTTAAAATACGAAAAAAACCTCTCTTTCAAATTCGAAAATACAAGGGTCACTCCAAAGGTTTTTGCAATGACCTATTTTTATTGAAGCTGCAACTTTCAAATATTCAGAGTTTCTCAAAGTATTCACCCATAGAACATATGCAAGATTTCATCCGTGAAAACAAATTATCAAAGCACTTACACCAGTCATCTTCGGGGATGGAATTTAGGGCATTGATAAAGGCTTGCAGTGCTTCATCATTAGTGTCAAATTTTATCCATTTCAACAATAACTTAACTTTTAGAAATAAAAAAGTCACAAGGTGCTAGGTTTGGTGAATATGGTGTATGAATGACTAATTAGACACCAGAGTTCGCAAAAAAGTCTAATGTTTGGGCTGAGGTGTGCGGTCTTGTATTATCATGGTGAAGAAGGACTCCTCTAAGTTGAGCTCTTGGTCTACCTTGTTTGATTTTCTCAAATACTGCTGGAAGGCATTTTGTTGTATACCAGTCACTATTAACTGGTTTTCGATCTTCTAACTTCACAATATCAATGAAACCACTTTTCCTAAAAAACAAACGACCATTTATTTTCCAACATTTCGAGCTCTGCGAACTTTCTTAGGAGGAGCTGAATTTGAAGAGAACCAATGAGTAGATTTCTCTAGATGCTGATGCATAATTATTTGATCTTCTCTAAGTAAAAATCTTACCAGCTCAATTTTTTTGGGTCGCTGCTGTTGGTGGTCAACCTGAACGAGGTTCATCTTCAAGAATGGGTTTTCCAAATTTCAATACATTAAACCAATTAAAAACTGTTCTAATATAAGTATATTTATCTCATAAAGCATTAATTTATCCTTCATAGGAATTTTATGAGTTAAATTACTTTTATATTCATAAAAGATCATGGCGCGTAAAATTTTTCTAGTCAACTTAGAAACGCTGTAAACAAAGTCGCGTCCTCTATGAGTCATTGCTGATACTAGCTATGAAAATGTTTCTTTTATGTAAAAAATCCATGTAGATTTTAATGGTATAATTTATTTTTAAAATTTTTATTTTTTAATATTTATTGCAAAAACATTTGGAGTGACCCTGGTATTTGTTCAAATATTTGAAACGCACACCTCGTCCAAAATCTTAATTAGAACATTATATATAAAGTAATGAATATAATATTTGTTATCTAATTTGTTATATATGTAATAAAATAATCTATTAAAATGTTCGAATAAATAAAATTCATATAAATTGTTTTTAATGTACCACCAAAATATGCTTTTAAAATTTAGAAATAGCTATGTGAATATTTAAAATACCTTTCTGTTTCCTTAACGTTTTGTTAACGTCATTCATGAAATACACCTATGAAAATGTAACTAAAATAATAATATATTCAAGTTTCAATTGTTAAAATTGCTCGTGGTCAATGTTGTTATTGTTGTCGTGTCCAATGAGGAGCCTCAGCTGTCTCCATGATGTTTCCCGTCGTTGAGATACAGCTTGCACCACGCTGACGAGGAACAACACCCCGAAACGCGTACTTGGTTAGCTTTTCTTGATTAATCGAGAATGGGTATTTGGCCAATTCTGGAATAATTAAAATCAACGAATAGTTTATATTTATACCGATAGATGGCGCAAGTCATTATCAACTTTGAGTTGCCCGATGAGGAAATGCCCTTTTTAAAAGCTTTTATCTAACTCGCTTCCCTGTCTGTCTGTCCACAAATCTTGTAATCAATTTTAAGTATACTTCTAGATCACGTGGGAATCTGATATTTGGTACACTTTTCAGAACCCGATGACAATGCAAGTTGACAAATTTACAGACTTCTGGGTTATCAGGATGGCCTGAAATGGAAATATTTCCAAATTGCCTTTCAAATTTTGTAGTTCAAAGTTTGAAACTTTTAACACTCACTCAGTCCATTGAACAATGAAATTATGCATATTTTCAGACTTCTGGGTGGTCGGAGTGGCCAGTAATGAACAAATTTCTATATTTATTTTTAAGTCTTATGTTACACTCCTTACAAGGAATTGACCAATCCGCCGCGAACAGGCCTCCGTCTATTTAAGGCCTAATCCTCGGTAAACTTTTGATTCTAAGTTTTGCAAATTCATGATTAAAAACTAAAATTAGTTGCGGCGTCTTATGCTTTTTGGTAATTTGCCGAAATCCTAAGTCTAGTGATAGTAAATACATGAATCAAATTTGTATTTCAATTTTTAGGTTGGTATTTTGTTATGAAAAACTTTTATTTTCTCTCCACTTATATGAAATGAAAAAATATATATTTTTAAAAAGCTTTTATTCAAATGTACTAAAAAGGAAAAATTAAAATATTGTATCTTCTGTCATTGAGCAATTAGATGTATCTGAATGAAAATAAAAGCGACGGGAGACGATCAAATTAAGAGAATAGGTAAAAATATAGCAAACACTTATAAAATAGCTAATCAGTTGCTACATATTAAATCACATTTGGTTCAAAATTCATGATGATCGTTCCCCGTCGCTTTTATTTTCACTCAGATCTATCTAATTGCTCAATGACAGAAGATTAAATTTTTTTTTTTTTTCCTTTATAGAGAAAATATTTTTTTTTTATGGGGCTGCTAACCAAAATAAATGATTTTTGAGCCCCAATGGCCGCGTAAAGCGGAATATATAAAACCACTATGACCAGGCTGGAGAGGCTAGGGACAGGATCTCCGTTAGGGAAGAGGCAGGTTAGGCCGGATTGGGTCCGCGGAGGTCAAGAGGCAGGAAGAAGGCGGGAGGACTAGAACTTTGCAGCTCTAGCTCTGGCAGTTGGGCAAGACATTGATCTTGCCTCGTGGTCGGCAGAGAGGCCCTTGGCTGAGCAGTTGGCGCACTTGGCCGTGCGCGGGTTGGCAAAAGTTGGACAGCTTCGGCCTTGGTGGTCACCAGAAGCGCGGTGGAAGCAGGTGACCGTAGCCTTGGTGCACCTATCGGCGTTGTGGCCGTAGCCTCAGCAGCGGTAGCAGACGCGGACGCGGACAGACTCCTCGTAGTTCAGGATCACTTGGTCCACAATGATCCTGCCGAGTCTTCCAATGGCCTTGTAGGAAGCCAAGTCCAGCTCAATGAAGGCCGTGCAGGTGCCATTTCTGGTCGGAGATCTGTGTGCCACTCGGACAGACTTGTCTCCAGGAAGCTGGCTGAGGGCATCGGTGGAGAGGAAGGCCTTGACAATGTCCTCATCCGCGGTTTCCGCCTCCACGTTGAAGAGGCAGATTCTTGGGAGGAATTGCCTCAGTTCCCGGAATTTCAGGCCTTGGAGCTTGTTGTCCAGGGCAGAACTGAAGGCAGGAATGACCTCTGGAGTGCAGCACCAGTTTTCCCCTGGTGCGCAGAGACGCCCAGACGCCTTGGGGCAGAGTGTGGGTAGCGCGGACAGCTTTGAGAATGTCCCGTGGGTCAGCCTGCGGGTTATCTGCAATAACCACGATGTGGGCCGCAGATTTCTCTCCATTGAGAGTGCCTTTGGCAACGGCAGGCTTGGAGGCGCGAAAAGATGCAGGCTTGGCTGGAACCAGTGGTTTGGTCCTCTTTGCCGGCGGGTTTGACGCCTCTGACTGCTTCTTCTTGGTTAGAGCAGGATCTGGCTTCTTTGGAGCAGGTGCTGCCACAGGGACAGCAGCTAGAGCGGGGGTGGTAGGCTTGATGGGCTCGGTCTGAGAGATAAAGTCCTTGCAGGTGGGAGCAGGGCCAGTTTGAGTGGTTTGGTAGGTTTTCTTGGGCATTTGGGCATCCATGATTTCATCCAGCTCCATGAAGTCATTAACGGTGCCCGCGAGGTTCTTCACATCCCTAACTAGGCACTTGATTATTTCCGTCCGCTGCTCAATGAAGCGGACCAGGTCCAGGTGAAGAGCTGCTAGGGAGGGCTGGCCGAAGGAGTGCAGAATTTGGTAGTGGCGGGAGATGACCATGTTGTCTTCTTCAACAGGAGCCGCGATGTCAACCGAGGGTTGAGAGGGCTTGTTGGCTTTCTTCATTGATTGGGTAGCTTTTAAACATGCAATATATAGATATAATTTAACTTAATCTATATAAATACCTTTAATCTTCTCAGAAGTGCTTCAGTTTACCGATCAGAATAAACTTCTTGCTTAATCTTCAGATTAAATATTTTCGCTTTTGAGCTTTATATCGAATAACCACGCTCTGCTACCAATTGTTGACTTTGCTTAGAATTTTTAATGAAACTGATTCCAAGAATTATTAATTAAACATTATATTTATTGATCTACAAGAGAGAGAACAAAATATAAAAGGGAAAATAATATTAAACAAAGGAACTTTTTTGTTTTGGTTAGCGCCTATTTACCTGTGAGCTTACACACACTCTGTGGTAACAATTAATTGATATATGTACAACACTAAAGCTTCTTTTAATCAAATAAATAAAACGAGTTGCGGCGTCCTATGCGTTTTTTTTTTTTGTAATTTGATTTATGAAGTTCACAATATAATTTCTACATATATAAAATTACAGTGTGTTGTAAAGTCAGTAATATAATTGCAAAAAAAACAAGTGAATAATATTCTGTTGACGTCATATTACGAAGGACACGCTTCTTTTTAAAACTGAAATTTAAAATTGTAAACAGCCATTTAACACAGAATTCCTCCTCAAATATATCTTTATTTATTATTCACGAAGTGCGTTGGAGATTATATTTGCCCGTTAATCGTTGCTTGGGTCAATGCGAAGATTAATGACTAAGATCTCCGGGAAGCAGCCTCATAAGGAAATGAAACGGAGAGAGAAAACATATATAAATACACATAATCATTTTTATGTAAGGTCTTTCGAATTTCAAATGAGTCATGAAGGTCACAGACCACAATTCCACATAAGTTACTAGCAGGATTTATGATGGTAGCGTGAAACTTAAACATCCGTGGACAACAATTGTCTTCCAGAATGTCTATTTCCTTGCATGGAAATTCCGGGTGTCTTTATAACTCATAAAATTTGCCATTAGTTTCATTGGAAGGACTCTTCCATAAGGATAATGGTGTTTTTTATTGGGGATGTAAAAAGCGTGTATTTATTTTGAAGGTTTAAATTTTTTAAATCATTTCCATTGATAAGGCTTTGTACGCTTACGAACAAACAATCGCATATATACATGCTTGTACAAATAAACATGTACAAATAGTACAAATCTTCTTTTTAATAACGAAAAATACATTATTGTATATTTTACTCTCGTACCGTAAACTAATATCGAGGTTTACGCCACAACGCCAAGTTTTAATATTTTGTGAAATCGGCGTACCTTATGTTTAACACCATTTATACATTTTTTGCATTAGTTATTGTAAGTGTTTTGTTTGATTTTGTGTGGGTGTTTGTGATGTTCCACTTCTTCAATCATAACTCATATATCGTGGGATAACTCGCTTGCTGCCAAATCAAAATGATACAAAGAATCAGAGTGAAATTTGGCAAATGCACGTTTGAAGAATACCAGCGCATGATTGCAATAACAACTTGTTTTGACACAACGCCATCCGCCTCTAAAAACTGATACTTTTTTGGACTACTCTCGTACGCGGAACAGCGTCATATAATGGAAACATACGTATTTAAAATTGCCCTAAAAATTAAATAAAAGAAATGAATATACAATAGAATTTTATTTTACTTCCTCAATTATAAATATAGATTATTTATGTTAATTATTCCCTGTCAATTAATTTTTAAAACTCACTTATTCGCGAAAATAATGTAGAACTTACATTTTAGTTTTTTAAATAACATTTGGTAAACGGAATTATTTGGAAAAAATAAACAAAAAATTCGATTACACACATTGTAGAGTATTTTTCAAATTTCAGTAACGGTAAAACATGGGGGAAACAACTTTGAATTTCAGCATATTAAATACATTTATAAGTATATCTATTTTTATTCGCAATTTTTTTTGGGTCTTGGTACTGGATGAAACTGGCTATTTCCCTTTACCTTATACACTATTTCTAGAGGGATTGGAGTCTGATAAAATATTTTCACTTTATCAATAAAAAAGTGAGGTACCAAAAAAAAAAAAAAAAGATTTAAACGCCTAATAGAGAAAATAATGTGAAAAATCAAAATTTTAAAAATACAAAAGGGAAATAGCGTCAAATTTTCAAATCATCTCATTCAAAAACAACTTTAATTTCAAATCCTTTATATAGTATTTTTTGATGTTTTTGTTTATATAATTTCTTTTTTTATATTTAATTGTTTTTTGAAGCATAGAGGCGCTGCACACTCCACGCTTTTCAAATATCAGATCATTCCAAATTTGTATAAACGTATACATTATAGCAAAAACATTAGCTTCTTGAAAAGGGCAATAGAAGGGCTACGAAACGTTGGAAGTAAAGTGTTAATAATTGATAAATAAAAATACATTTTAAAATAAAGCTTTTATTCAAATGCACTAAAAAGGAAAAAATAAAATATGTATCTTCTGTCATTGAGCAATTAGATGTATCTGAGTGAAAATAAAAACGGTGGGGAACGATCATATTTAGAGAAGAGGTAAAAATATAGCGAACATTTATAAAAATCGCTAATCAGTTTATATTAAATCGTAATAGGTTCGAAATTCAGGATGATCGTCCCTAGCCGCCTTTTTTTACTCAGATACATCTAATTGCTCGATGACAGAAGATACATATTTTATTTTTTCCATTTTAGTGCATTTGAATGAAATCTTTTTTGATGTTTTTTTGTTTATTAATTATTTAGTTAGTTTTCAGTCATGAATTTTTAAAACTTAGAATTGAAAGTTCACCGGGGATTAGGCCTCAAATAGACGCAAACCTACTCACGGCGGACTGGTCAATTCTCTGTAAGAGGCGTAACATAAGACTTAAAAAGAAATATAGAAATTTGTTCATTCCTGGCCACTCCGACCACCCAGAAGTCTGAATATTTGTACACTTGCATTGTTAATTGTACTGAGTGAGTTTTAAAAGTTTCATATTTCTATATGATC